>JAOSBN010000177.1:12686832-12703339 GCA_027563595.1 Erythroxylum suave
TTAGGTACTTGCAAGGCACCAAGGAGCATATGCTTACATATAGGAGATCCGATCATCTAGAGGTCATTGGATATTCAAATTTAGATTTTGGCGGATGTTTGGATAGTAGAAAGTCTACATTTGGCTATCTGTTCCTATTAGCTAAAGGGGCGGTGTCATGGAAGAGTGGAAAGGAGTCTGTCATTGCTACTTCCACTATGGAGGAAGAGTTTATGGCATGTTTTGAGGCCACTATTCATGCATTATGGATGCGAAACTTTATCTCCGAACTTGGTATTGTCGACAGTATAACCAGGCTGTTGAGAATATATTGTGATAATTCCGCAGCTATCTTATTCTCGAAGAACAATAAGTACTTTAAAGGTGCTAAAAACGTAAAGTTGAAGTACTGGTCGGTTAAGGAGGAAGTGCAAAAGCAAAAGGTGTCTTTTGAGCATATTAGAACGGATGTGATGGTAGCAGATCCATTGACTAAAAGACTACCACCCAAGGCATTTATTGGCCATGTCGAGCGTATGGGTGTTATAGATAAAGCCTCGCTATTCTAATTACAGTTTGCTCATTACATGTGACACTTAGAATTCAATTATAATTGTGTTTCTGCTTTATTGACATGTTATCATTATTGTTTATGTATACAGTTATGGTTCTTTTGAAGACGTGTAGTTCTTGAGAATTATGGTATTTCTCAAATTAAAAACCTTAAAGAAACTTAGAGTTGGGATTGATTTGTGATACATGGAAGGAATCATGTCGCTCAATGACTTGTGACCGCCATGATCCCATCATCTTAATTCACTTAAGGATGACTTGATTGATTTAATGTATCGTGTGCACTGCAAGTTTTCTTATTGAATCGCCAAGTCGTAACATGGGTCAAGTGGGAGACTGTTAGATTAATTTTAATAATTCATCATTGTGGCCCATATTATTGTCATGGACTCTAATATGAAAGTGGACCCAAAATAATGGTGATTGGGCTTGTTAAATAATAATTAGAGTTCCTAGGGTTTATTATATATACCCTTCCCTCTCCCTTCATCAGTTGAAGTTACAAAAACATTAAAAACATAAAAAGTAGTTTCTACACCATTGAGAGAAACAGTGAACGGGTTGAAGGAAGAGAGTGGATAAATAACAAATAATACTAAGAGCATACTAATGGATTCAGGTTTGTCCTTTCTTTCTTTGTTACTATTTGATCCATTAAAGATTCTTCATATTTAGGCAGATTATGGCAGGTTAGACAAGATGAGCTGAATAAGAATTGATGACATTGGAAAAGAAATTCGAGATATTGAATTGCACTAAGTTGAGAGGAAATTAGGAAAGAAGCATACAAATTTAATTTAATCTTTTGTTCAATATTATGGTTATATAACTTCTTATAAGATTATTGAAATAAAATAATAAAAAAATAAAAATTTAAGAAAAAAAGCCTATAAAACATAAGATAAAGAAAATTTTGATTCAATTATTTAATAGATTTTTTTCAGCTAATTGAATAGTAAATATATAAGGTAATTAACCAAACTTCAATATTGGACTTAGCAACGAATATGTTAAGTAATTTGTCTTCTTCAGTATTCTTTCTTTTTGTAGTGCCAAAAGAGTTTAGAGAGAGGAAATGACTCTTGAAAAGCAGATTGAAAGTAAAACAAAAGGATTTGACTTGGATTTTTGTTTATGTTTAAAATATTGAACAATAGGATTAAAAAAAGAATAATTAAGATGTACAATACATAGCCTAATATTTTTATTGTATTATTAATTTATGTCTTGTATGAGTTATAAAGATTCAATAGGCTTGGTAATTTCGTCTAGATCTGGTCCAATTCAATTCGAAGTAGTTGGGCTAAGTTTGATTTTACTATACTTTGGGTTAGACTTAGATATAAGGAACTTCTTAAGACTTGGTTCAAAAGGCTAGAACAACTCAATTGTTTACCCAAAAGGATAGCATTTGAGTAGATTTCTCAAAATAACGCCATTTTAAACTTAAGTTTTTATAAACTTAAGATTAAAAATTTAAGATCAAAACAATATCATTTTAGGAAGTCTACATAAAATAAAGTCGATTAGGCTTGAAACTGCATGAGCATACATGAGCTTTAGGTCGAGCTTGGGTTTTGTGTTCTTGTATCACCTATCCAACTTAATCCGGTCCATTGCCAAAGTCAAGAATTAGTATTGTGTTTAAGTTAGGATGTATGAAGTTGGTCGATTATATGTAGTTTATGTTTATAAACAAATTTTATGAGTTGTGCTTAATTTTGAAAATATATTTTGGAATTATTTTTGTTTTATAATTATAAAAATTTTAAATTTGTTAAATGTTTCCATGAGATTGTTAAATTAGTGTGATTAATGTTTGGATTATATTTAATGTACTAAGATCATTATGTTTTGAACTATTGGTAACCTATTGTAATATATGTTGATGATGATGACATTAAATGTTATTTGACACACGAGTGTTGGAATCATTGTGTCCAAATTTAGGCAATTATCTTGTATGATTTTTACGACCAATATAGAAGTTTGAGTGTTATAAAAAATATTCAACCATATGATATATGTATAAGTGTGTCCAAGAATACTTTATTGGTTACATCTTAGATGGAAATGGTGAAAATACGAAAGGAAGATTGGATCTCAAGAAGCACTCAAAGGTTAGGAAGTAAAAATTGAGATTTGGAATGGTATCAATAAGGATTAAAGATATTATATTTTTTGTTTACAAGTTAGGTTTCGTTAGGACAACCTTATTTCTATGCAAGAGCAATGAGATATGTGCTTCTTCTTTATGATGTTGTTAACTTGAGTTATTTAGAGTTATGTGGATGTATGGTATGATTTTAAATATAATTTAGTACAATAGGATATTTAGGTATGTTATACAAATAATTGCATCATATAACATATGTTATGCGTATATGGTTCATGTGGTTAGTCCTTTAAGTGGGTTATATGATACTGTAAGTTAATAGGATGCTTGGTTAGCAGGTATGAGAATAGAGAAATGGGTAAGGAATGACAAATAATGCTTGGGAAGAATTATGATTGGATGAATTATATTTTCACTCCTAGTTTTTAGGCATTACTCCATTCCTCTTGATTACGAGAGGAATGGGAGCCATTGCTCGATATATTTGGCTTGCATTGTTGGTGGCTTTGTTCTCACACTCTATAGTTTCTTCGATTAAAACCATTTTTGTGATTCTTCACTTGGATTTAAAGACACTAGAGGAACATCTTGTTTAAAATGAAGGAACACCATACGCTACATTGAAAGAGCCACGAGTTAGGTAATCTCAATTTTCTTTTTTTGCTTTATAATCCTCTTTTTTGTAATAGTGATTTTGATTTTGAGTTTATTTTCTTCACCTTTTTTCTATTTTAATTCTTTGATTCCTTTTGTCATTTGCAATTTCACTTTCACTTTTGCCTAACCTCACGTTTAGTCCTTCAATTTCACTTCTTAAAGCTTTAAACTTTCTATCTCTATGTTCATGTGAATTATTTGGAGTTGTTGTGATGGAGTCGATATCTATTGGGCATACAATCTTCCTAACAAGTAGCAAATGGGTTCTAGCGTTTTCAATGGGACAACATTTTCACTCTTTAATTTGTGAAATGTACACAACAATCAAGCTTGTCTAGCTGTCTCAAATCTATCTACGTACCCTCTTTTTAACTCCTCTCCACGTAATTATAAAAAATACCCACAACACCATAAACATCTCCTTTACATCTTCTCAACTTCTTCTCTTTTTTCCTTTATACACCAACATCGTCAATTTGTGGCCATAGCTTGATGGTTTTAGGGTCTAGTAGTGTTTCAAAATGTCAAATCTCTTACTATGAATCCTTTCACAAAGGCCACTATAGTAATGAGATCCATTGAATCATGCTAGCAATAAGCTCAAGATTCCAAACACGCAACTAAGATGATGCATATTCAAGTACTACCTAACACTACTAGTTCCAAATGTAATATATCCTTGTCCGAAATGGTGACCAGCTATCACCACTGTATGATCAATGCCATCTCCTATAAGCATGATATTGGTTTTCTTCTTTTTCATGTCAATATTTTCTCTGTAAACACCCTTCTTCACATATATAATGTATCTTCTATTACAATAATCGTCTTTCAAGCAAGAGTTCTCTTTTGGTTAGTCTTACATCTCTAATTTTTTTGCTTTTGTTTCTTTCTACTACTTTCTTTAGAAATAAGACACCCAATGTTAGAAATCATATATATTTGTTTACATTAAACGTTTGTGGTTATGATGTAGGTGAACGACTCAAAGAATCTAATAAGATTAAGAAGAAATACCCAGATTAAGTTCCTATAAGTTCTTCATCTACACTTACATTTCTTATATTCTAAAGCTCCTATTTTATGCACAATCTGAAATGTCTTTATATAAAGAAACATAATTTCTTTATACCATATGATTGAAAGTGGAAGGAAAAGGATAAGAAAACTCAATGCGGTGTCTTTTGATTTTCTAGGGACTACTCTCTAAGTTGTGTTCTATCTTTGGGTTGTGTTGTTTGACTGCTATCGGTGTGTGTATTATCAAGTAAAACATTCTACCTTTTAGGAGAACTTGAAAATAATACATATATATGTTGTATGAAAGATGAAGTTTCACTTTTATTTTAGTAGAACCTTCTAATTAGATGGCCTTCCCATGAAAAACAATGTTTCACTCTTATTTATCATGAAAATTTCCCCTTTCAAAGATGCAATCCATTCCTTCTTAGTTGTTACCTTATTGAATATAGTTAGTTCAACATCTACTAAGTACGCTCATTCATAAATTTCAATAAAGGTTCTTATTCCCCTAGTTGAAATCGTATGTCAAGTTCATCACCTTATCTGGAACTTCTTCCTCTTTATGAAGTGGTAAAGATTCATCTTTGTAATATTATCACCATTCAGTGACTTTTATTAATTTGGTTTTGACCTATTAATTGCATCATCTCAGCTCTTTTGAATTTTCTTTGGTGTAAGCTTAAAGACTCAATAATTTTTGTTTATGCTAATATACCTTAAAAATGTACCAAGTTTATTATTATTATTATTATCAAGCTTTGTCTTGTTGGCATTTGGAACATAAAGGTAAAATAAACCATGAAACATTTTCAGATTTTTGACAGAAAATAACTTACTAAACTATTTAGTATGTTGTTCTGCCTTCGATTGTTTTGGTGGGTAGCATATATAGCCAATATACTAAAGTATTAACTCTTTTAATAAAAAAAACCTTAGGTATTACCTACTATTATGCTCCTTTGTCACTCTCACGATGACTATAATATTGTTCTCTATTATTCCATTTTGTTAAAGAGTATATAAGGTTATCAATTTTTGAGTGATTTCTTCTATAGAATAACAAGCTTTAAACTCCTTGGAGACATATTATGAAATATTGTCATATCTTAATTACTTAAGTGAAAGGTTTATTTCTTTTTCTAGTCTTACTTTCACTTTTTTTAATTTAATAAGCACTTTAACCTTTATTTCAATAGTGCAATCTAACTATATCTGCTATAGTCATACATAAATTACACGAAGAATCTACTCTCATTTAGTGAAACCTCGCTCATATGTTACCATACATCAGAGTAAAGTAGTTCCAATCTTTACTTTGCTCTCCAAGAAGTTTCTAAAAGAAAATCTTGCTTACTTACTAAGTTGATATGATTGACAAGTTTCTTAAGTTTTATTCACTTTGGAAAGATCTTAAACAACATCATTGTCATTCATATTTTTTAATGCATCAAAACAAGCATATCTCATTATATTATATCATATTACTAATTTATTAATTAATATAAGCAACTTAGCAACATATATAAAAGTATTCTGTTCAAAAGACTTTTCTTAACCATTCTAATCAACTAAAAAAGTTTGATCTTCATCCAAATTCTCATCAATTTAGACTCTTTTAATTTCAGTTATCACTCATTCACCACTAGCAAAGTTCATTCATATCCTTTATTTATCATTTGACTAAAACTCAATATATTTTGATCAAAGTTAGGAACTAGAAGTACATCAGCAATTAACTTTAAACCTTTTAAAGAATGCATAAGAATTATTGTTCTTCTTTTCACTTTCAAGAGTACACCATAAACATATCTCACTTTTTTTGGAAGATTTTATTCTTGACATTAAAGGGAAACTTATTATTATAATCCATATGACATAACTATGAATAGTTAATAATGTAAGCAGTTAAGGCAACAACAGAAAAAAGAGTTTCTTCAACTTCTTTATTATCTTTCTTTATTACCTTTCCTTATTGTTTTTATCTCTTTTCCACCTATCTTTTCAATATAGCCTATCTATATGTTAGGCAATTGCTTTATGTATTTTTTAATGTAGATCAACATAGCTTGCTCCCTATTAGCAAATGACAACACAAACTAAAGCAACTTTTAATACTTCATCAAACAACAAATAATATAATGGTTTTCTTATTTGCTATCCATTATGTTATCGTTTGTTTATACCTTTAAGATAAGGTTCGTGAAATTAAAACGAAGTAAGAAAAAAGGATTGATAGAATAAGATGGATGTTTAGATTGATCGTGGATTAGAAAATGCTTACATTAATGAACTGAGTATGGATAGAGCAATCTTTAGGATATTGCGTGATACAGTATGAGATGTCGAGGGTTTAAAACCCATTAGGAACACATCCATAGAAGAGATTGTAGCAATGTGCATGTACATGTTGGCTAACCATAAAAGGAGTAGAACAATTAGACTACTTTTTCTCTGTAGTAAAGAAACAGGCAATTCCATCAAGTTCTTTATGCAATAATTTGCTCAAGAATTCGGAGCCTATTACTCAAGATTGTTAAGATGAGAGATAGAAATGTTTTGAGTTAAACATTATAATTAACCTATAACATTAATATGAAATCCTTTATGCGTTACATCATCCTTTTTTAAAATTTATAGGGTTGCCTAGTAGCCTTAGATGGGACACTATATAAAGTTACACCTTCTAGTGAAGATAAGCCTCGATATCACACTAGAAAATAAGTACTTCAACAAATGTTTTAGGTTTTTGGTGCCCAAACATGTAATTCATACATGTATTGCCTATTTGAGAGGGCTTTGCACACAATAGTTGCATGATTCAAGATATGATCTCAAAGCCTTATTATCTACGAGTTCCTCGAGATAAATTTGTGGTACAACATTTAGTTTAGTTTCTCTTTAGGTTATGTTGCTTAATCATAACTTAATGTTCAATTATGAAGGTTGTTATTACTTGGTTCTTATTGTTCAATTATGAAGGTTTTCATTACTTGGTTAACTTTGGATATTGCAATGTATATGGATTTCTTGATTTGTATCGAGGGCAACGCTATCTCCTCAAAGAATTTGATAGCTATTGCCGAGAGACAACAGAGGAATACTTTAATGTGATACATTCCAAATCAAGGAATGTTGTTGAGAGATGCTTTGGATTATTTAAAGGAAGATGGAAGATCCTTGCATCCCCTTCATTTTTCCTAAGTCACACCCAAGTTCGCATCATAATGGTTTTTTCGGTTCTACACAACTTCATTTACAAGTTCATAATCTTTAATCCACAAGAGTCAATCACTAAAGGTGGATAAAAGGGAGAGTGAGGAAGGTGAGAGTGATGAAGATGCTAAAATGGAGTACATTACACAAATTAGTCCAACTAATGAGTGGTTGACATTTAAAAATAATATGGCAACTAACATGTAAAATATATGGACAACTAGATCTAATGATAATGATGTGCATTAGTAATTTAAAGTATGTTTATCTCATATGCTTATTAGATTGTTGAAATGTTTTAATTTTGATTAATGTACTTGAATGGGAAACATCTCTATTTGTTTAGTATTAGCAATATATAATTGACTTATTAGATTAATTTTGAAATGCACCTAGGTGAACATCTCTGTTTGGTTGACTTTGTGTAAGAGAGATATTGGACTACATCATTGTATTCAGTTTTTCAGTAAAGTTATTTTTGTTATATGTTATTTGCTTGATAACTTTTACATTGGTGTACTTTTATTAGGAATGGCTATGGCTGCCCGTGGGAGGGGAAAGAATAAGCAATATTGGAAGGATGATGAGGTTGAAGCTTTGGTTGACATTTTGCAGGAACTAGCTTGCGATCCTTTATGGAAAGTAGATGGGAGATTTAAGAACAATTACATGGTCAAAGTACACAAGATGTTGTGCAAGATTCCTAATTTTGATAAGGAAGTCAATCCCCACATTGAATCTAAGATTAAATGGTTAGGAAACAAGTACGACCCAATTTCTGAAATGTGTATGCAAAGTAGCTATCAGTGGGATGATGTTGAACATAAGATCAATTGTGAGAAACAACAATTTGATGAATGGTGCTTGGTAAGGACATCTAACTCAAAAGTTGATTGGGCTCTTATTTTAGTTGTTTCTTTTCTCATAATTATAACATTTTCTTGTTATGGAGTTTTTTATCTTATGTTTCCTGTAATTCTTTTTTATAGAATCACAAGAATACAATTGGAATACGGAACTTTAAATTCCCATATTTGCATAAACTGGACATGGTGTGGGGTAAGATAGAGCCACGGGACTCAAAGCTGAGGATATAGTTGAAGCAAGTGTTTAGGTTAATTACCTAAAGAATATGACAGTGTATTTTTCATCGAATAATGAAGATGAGCCTATTATGGCCCCTAATACACAATGATCCCTAACTATTCCTTTAAACACCCATGTAACAAAAAAGGCAAAAAAGTTCTCACCAAGAAAAGAAAGTTTTTACAAAAAAAAAACTAGCAACACTTTAAGAAACCATTAACTCAAGTTCAGATAACGTTACTGTTAAGTTTGAGTCTACTTGCAAACAAATGGTGTCACAATATGCTACCGTTACAAATGCTCTAATTGTGCAGACTAAATTTGATTCCCTAACTAAAGAGAAGATGCAAGAGCTCATCAATGAACTTCTTAATATTGGCATATCTTAAATGGATGTTAGTAAGGATACTGTGTTATTCTATAATGATCCTGCTAGAGTTTAGGTTTTGTTTGCTTTGTTAAGTCATTTAAAAAGGTCTTTTATGCTTAGGTTCCTCTATCCATCTTCTAGTCTATGAATCATATGAGGGAGCATATTAATACTTTTGTAAGTACTATAAACTTATGATGCAATTGATGATGCCTAACTAAGTTATTTTACATTAGTTGGGAATTTTGTAGTTGTGATGCAAACAAGGCTTTTAGTGTTAACCTAGTTATTTTGCATCAATCGATGTCTTTTGGTTAATGTATTGTGTATAGCTATGATATTTACATCACTTGCTTCATCAGGGGCAATGTAAGTTATATTAAACCATGTTACTTGATTTTATTGTAGCAATGGAATGGTGGACATCATGGTTATGTTAATAAAGTGTACAATATTTTTTATGATTAAGTTGTATTTTAAGGACATTATATGACTGATGATATGTTGATGCAAGAAAATACTTGAGCATTTTTTTCTTCAATAACTATTGGAAAGGAAATACTACAAAATATTTGATTTTAAACATTCTGTCATTATAAATGGGGTGCATATATTAAATATTATTAATTAGAATAATTTTAAAATTTGATGTAAAATAAAAATTTAACAAATTTTTATTTCTAAACATTTTTATCAAACTAAATACCATCAATGATAATGGTAATCATTCCTTCGTCTTAACCAATCATCATGATTATAATGATTGTATCCATTATCATATCTTACTATATTCATTTCTATTTATATTACCATTGCCCCATGTGAATCAAGCGCCCCCTAGGTTATTTAGCCCACTACATAGGTACTCCCCTTGCCATGGATGAGAACATAGCAAACATCAAGAGAGTGGGTTATGCTACGGTATGTTTTAAAGTAGAATACAAGAAAAGGATGCCCGAAAACATTCCAATAATGAGGTATGGCAATGATTAAAATTTAATTGAAGGTAAAATGCAATTTTCTTACCCATTGAAGCCTCACATGGAGGATAAAAGTAAGGCCTAGATCCTTAAGAAAAACAAAAGTGAGGAAGAATGCAAATGCATAGTTAACTCATAAAATACAAAAACTCCTCTGATAGTTTATGGAGTTTCAAACTATGGAGCTTAAAACTAGTAATTCAAATAACTTGGAAAAACTAGTAAAGACACTAATACACAATAAGGAGACATACAAGATGAAAAAATTGATGATCAAAGTTTGAATGTAACTAAAAAGATAACAGTGAAGGTTGGTACAAATCCAGATGTGAATGATTAGCTAGAAGTTTCATCTAACATATATGAATGATCAGCTAGAAGTTTCATCTAACATATAATTACAAAGGCCCCAAGATAATCAATAGCTAGAAGTTACTTCTCACATAAACACACCAATACTGCAGGATATATGTGGGAATGAAGAAACACAAAATAGTCAATGTTTAACTGATATACCAGATCAAGGTGACGGAGAAGAAAATATTTCACCTACTAATAATGGAGGGATAATTAAGCCTGGCACTGAAACACAATGTATTAAGAAAAAAATTGACCAATGGTAAGTAGTAAGGTCAAGCAGCAGGAGATCCAAGAGGAAAACCAAACCAAAACTCCCCTTATGAAATGCACAATATGGAACGTGAGAGGAATTAATTTTCCTAATAAACAATTTGCTATAAAAGATTACCTAAGAGCCAATCATTTGGTCTTTCTTGGTTTGGTGGAAAAAAAAAAGAGGTTTTCCAGGGAGGTTTGAAGTTCATACCATCAAAATGGAAAGTTTTAAGTAATCATTCGAAGCAACAAAATTGTAGAATCATGATTGCATTGGATCTAGTTCATTTTAACACTATACAGCTAGTTTGGCACTGAACAACTCATCCACTGTGGACTCATTATAAAAGCAAACAAGATGTCATTATCACTTAAAGTCATATATGCACACAAATGGGAGTTTCAGAGGGCTAGTTTATAAAGGCACATACATACTATTGAATCGAGCATTACAATTCCCTAGATGCTTACAGGAAACTTCAATTGTCTTTTTTCTCCAACTAAATATATAGGGAGAAGAAGCATAACTTATACATGCAGAAATGAGTTAACTGAACTTACCTCTTGGCTAAGATTATTGGACCTCAACTTTACGGGTCCTATCTACATATAGAGTACTCATCAGTAGGGAAAAGCTTTTGGTGAATGCTTGGTGGCTCACCAAAATGACAGAGAGTTATATAGTGTTCAGGAACCACTTTTTTCAAACCACACTCCAATCATTGTTCACTTAACCAGAAGTTCAATGATAAGGAGATCTTCATTCAGGTTCTTCAATTCTTTTCCAAAACATTCACAACTAGATTCATTTATTGTAGTTGCTCTTGTTAAAAGATTTCACATATCCAAATCATATCGTTGTTTGCAAATTTTGAAGGTCATCATATTTAAATGTATCAAACTACTGAGGGGAGTTATTGATCCTATGAAGAAAGATAAAGCATAAGCCATGAAGGAGCTATCACTCACTCAAAAATAATTGGAAAATAACCCTACATAAGTCACACTCGTCTAGAAAGAGAAAGCATTTCTTAAGAAGTATCTTCAAGCATTTAATACTTACATTTCATAGCTGAAACAGAAGTATACAATTTAATAGATCTAGTACAAAGACAAAAATTCTAGGTATTTCTTCAGTGTGATTTAAGGCAGAAGAAACAGAAACAAGACTGTATCTCTAGTAGACAATAATGGCATAATGATATGTGATCAAAAAAAGATGAAAGAGACAACCATGAGCTACCTTAAAGCTATAAATTATGAAACTACTCATATCATTTGCTTCTCAAAAGACCTCCTCAATAGTATGTTTGGTTCCATTAATTAGTCTCAACATTCAAAAATACCTAAGCAAAGCCCGAATAAAGAGATAAGAGGGTTCATTCTGATATCACCAAGATTGGATGACTTCAATGCAAAATTATTTTTAAAAAATGAAATGTCTTACAAACACCTATGATCAATGCAGTGCAGGAATTCTTCAAGATTGGTAAGTTGCTCACAAAGATGAACAAGTCTTACCTAGTCTTTGTTCCCAAAATTTCTAATCCTAAAGGCTTAAGTGACCAAACCTATTACTTATTACAAAGTGTTGTGCAAGATCATTGCAAAAATCCTAGCTTACAGGTTGAAGACTACTTTACTTAGATTAATCAACCCAAGTCAAGGTCCTTACATTCCTGGAAGGAGTATAAGTGACAACATCTTAAATTCCTAAAAATTGTTTAAAGATTACAAGTCTAAAAAGCAGATTAAGAGTTATGCCCTCAAGAAAAACTTTAAAAAGGCTTATGACACTATTGAATGGAACTTCATAATTAACTATTTGTATGCTTCTAGATACCCTTCCAAGTTTATCAGATGGATTCAGGCATGTATCATATCTTTGTCTTTTTTAGTGATGATAAATGGAGAACCTACTCAATTCTATAAGGTTCCTAGAGGAATTCATTAAGGTGATCCCTTTATCCTTATTCATTTGCTATTGATATAGAAGTGCTTGAAAGAATCACCTAGTTTTGTATAGAGGACAACATGAACTTCATATTTCATTATCAATGAAGTGATCTTAGCATCACTTAACTTTCTTTAACCGATGACTCGCTGATGCTTTACGCCAATGATCCTACATCTGTTAGAACACTTCTAATAGCATTGCAGAAATTTCAAAGAAGTGTTAAGTCTCAGATTCAATATAAGCAAGATTGTTGCTTGTCTAACTACACAAAGATACGATGATTCAGTGGGAGTGATAGAAAATGTGGGACTCACTATTCTTCAATTACCACTTACATATCTAAGGGTTCCAATCTCTACCAATAAGCTCAAGGAAGTCCAGTATAAGCCTTTCTTTAACAAAGTAAACAAATAAATCTCTTAATGGAGTAATAAATTCTAGTCATATAGAGGTAGAGTGCAATTAGCTATCTCCATTCTTAAAAATTACATGTTTATCGGTTATCAAACTAAGCTATTCCTAAAAGAAATTTGATAGAAGTATCAAGGACTTCATTTGAAATGGAAAAAATTTTAGTGGGGGGAGAACTACTAAAATGAAATGGAGTGTCATATGTCTTCCTATACATAATGAGAGGTTAGGAATTAACTCAGCTAGTAAAATGATCAAGATTCTATTACAAACACTTATGATCAATGCAGTTCAAGAATCATTTAAGAGTGACAAGTTGCTCACAAAGATGAACAAGACTTACCTAGTCTTAGTTTCTAAAATTCCTAATCCTAAGGGCTTAAATGACTTCAAACCTATTACTTATTGCAATGTTTTATACGATAACATTGTAAAAATCCTACCTTATAAGTTAAAGACTACTTGATCTAGCTTAATCAACCTATGTCAAGGTGCTTGCATTCCTGGAAGGAGTATAAGTGACAACATCTTATTAGCCCAAGAATTGTTTAAAGATTACAAGTCCAAGAAGCAAATTAAGAGTTATACCCTCAAGATAAACTTTAAGAAGGCATATGACACCATTGAATAGAGCTTCATAATTAACTTTTTGCATGTTTTTGGATACCCTTTTGAGCTTATCAGATTGAGCAACAATTCAAGCCATATAGAGGTAGAGTTCAATTAGCTATCACCATTCTTAACAATTTGCATGTTTATTAGTTATCACACTTGGCTATTCCCAAAATCAAATTGGACTTTATTTGGTATAGATAGAATTATAGAATGGGAAGAAGTGCTAAAGTGAAATGGAGTGTCATAAGTCTTCCTAAGCAGAGTGAGGTGTTGGGAATCAACTCAGCTAGTAGAATGAATAAGATTCTATTATAAACACTTTTGATCAATACAGTGTATGAATTCTTTAAAAGTGATAAGTTGCTTACAAAGATGAACAAGACTTACCTAGTCTTAAGTCCTAACATGTTAGCTAGGATTTTTTCAATGATCTTGTACAACACATTGTAATAAGCAATAGGTTTAAAATGTAGTGTTATATGTTTTCCTAAGCAAAGTGGGTTATGGCAAGTACCACATCGGATAGAAGAGCATTTAGGCAATTACTTAAAAATTTCCTCAACCGTATAACTTTCAACGGATTCTACACACAAGATCCTTCGTGTGCCCTCATATCAAACATTACATTTGTAATGGAGTAAGCACTGCATCTTAGTTTGATCACTAGCATAACCTAGGTCCTCTTTATAATACTCAACTCTTTTCACATGAGTAGAAGAAATGGATTGATTGTAGAACACTAGATAGCTTACCTTCTAAACCAAGCCAAAGAGGATGAAATCAAATAGGAACTTCATAAGTCTCATGTTTTTGCTACTTACTCGTACACGCAAGTTTTACTTGGTCTTATAGTCAAGTTTGCTTTTTGTACTCTAATATATGGATCGTGTATATCATCAGCTCATTATTTTATCTCATAATTAGTTGCACTGCAAAGAATGGGAATCAGAGATAGAATCAAGTGCCAAATTTGTGATCTAAGTTGCCTTTTACGCTATAAAGAGAATGAAACACTACATTATATATTCTTCAACTACTTTTATACTAGACAGATATGGTGTGCATTTCTCAATGTCTTTAGACTACAAGACTGAATCTTAGCTAAATGAATTGCTTAATTTGGGTTAATGATTTAAGATGGACTAGCAGGAAGGATTATAAAGTCCTCAGAATTGGCTTTGCTATGTTGGTGCATCATATATGGAGGATGAGAAGCACTAAAATCTTTGGAAAGGTAAAAGAGTTCAAGGAATGTGGGTGGATGCAATTATACCTCAAGCTAAGAATGGCAGCCATGGTTACTACAAATCAACAACTTATTTCCGATCATATTAAGATGCAACTAAATTTATAGAAAGTGTTATTATTGAGTTTACCTAACATTATAGTTAGTAGAACTTTATATTAGCTCCACCCTCTGAAGGTGTAACATGAATCATTCTATAATTTCCACCTTTTTGAATGATTTTAGTACTTAATTTTAAAAAACAAACTATTTTTTATTAATATTACTTTTCACTTGTTTTATATATAAATAATAAAAATAATTAATATTAAAAATTATGTAATCACTATTCAAATATAAAAATAATGAAAATACAAAGTACTTAAAATATTAAAATTTTATTATATAATAACTAACAATTACATTAAAATATCAAATAAAAAGAATAATGAATATTTATGAGTCTCTAACTATTACAATTTACAACAATAGTTCGTGCTGAAGAACTAACTATAATTGAAACTTGAAACAAAAATATTTACAATTATATTGCATATATAGAATTTAACATATACATCAAATATAAGTGAAATTAAAAGAAGAGGAGAAATAAAAACCTAGAACTTCATTCAATCGAATATTTGCTCAAGTCTCATTGACCCTAATTCTCATTTAGTACAAAATCCTCATCATTGAGAAGAGTCTCATCACCATCATTGAAATTCATCACACCAAATGACATTTTAATACTTTCTTATCCAATATTATCTTCCAAGTCACTTTCATCTATCAATCCCAATTTTTCAGAAATTAGATCTGATAAAAGAATCAATATGATTAAGGAAATTGGATTTGTAAAAATATTTGTTCTTTTAAAAGCCCTAGTAAAAAATAAATTTAAATTATTAAGAAATTATGTCCAACTTAATAATGATAATAATACACCTTTCCCGAAGCTTTAAATAATATCAAACAAAGACCAAGTCGTTCAATCTTTTATGCCCTAATCTATTCCTTTTCTTGGAATGGATTAATTCAAATGTGCTCCAATTCTTTTTACACCCTATTACACTCACAAATTGACTTAGAATTTGAACTTTGCAATTTTAGAACGTCACTTCTAAATTGATCCCACCAAGCAATTATAAGTCTTGAGATAATAAAAGTAGCATTATAAACAAAATAAAGTGATGATTAATTTTCAACAAGTAACAAAAGTGGAAAAAAAAAACTTAGATTAAGTTTGTCTGTTTGATAAATAGCAATTGGCATCCCAAAATTGCTATAAGCATCCTTATAAATCTCCATTTGAGAGCTTAGGATATTTTTCATCATCTCATAGGAAACAATTTTTGTAATAACTAATGGCATTTCCCTAATAACTTCAACTTTCTTTGTAAATCTTAGTCTGAGATAGACAATAGGATTGAAAAATGCCTCAGTTCCAAACAACAGAGAGTAAAGTTACCTTTCCCATCTCTCATTAATGACTGTAAAAAAAAGGGTGTACATAAAGAAGGTCTATTTTTAGATTGACCTTGATTGCTTCTTTCGCCCTCTGGATGACATTATCAAAAAAATCCATTATTGTCTTCTCATCACTATCAGCCAAATGATGTGGGGGGGGGGGGGGGGGGGGGGGGGGGGGGGGGGGGGGGGGGGGGGGGGGGGGGGGGGGGGGGGGGGG
>JAOSBN010000177.1:12703439-12756218 GCA_027563595.1 Erythroxylum suave
CCCCCCCCCCCCCCCCCCCCACCCCACCAAATTCAATGCAATATGTAGCATAAGAAGTCCAATAAAAAGAATTATATTTGCTTTGTAATTTTCTTCCAACAGCTTTATAAGTGGAATCATTGTCAGTAATGAAATGAACAATATTTTTTAGTCCATATTTATTCACAACTTCTTCAAATATTTCAAATAAAGTATCAACATTCCTAGCAAGGTTAGATACATCATTAGACTTTAAAAAATTGTCCTCTTTGCAAAATAAACGAAACAATTAATAACAAGCTTATGTCTTCTATTTGTCCAAACATCACACATGATTGAACACCAAAACGCTTTTTTCATTCAAATAACTTTTTATTTTATAAATAGAGCTACTTTGAAATTTACCTCTCTAGTCATCATTGAAGGAGCTTTATATCCTAGATTGTAAGAGACAATAGCATCTACTATGAGCTAATAATAAAAGTACTGAGAAGCATTAGATGTTATACCTGGATCATACCACCATCTAGCCATTGACAGATGTACATTATGGGCTACTTCTCTAGATTGTGAGTCACTATGGATTGAAAGCTAAGCTCTAGGAATTGCTTGTGGTGTAAAAAAATTAGACACATGTCTTCTTCTTTTCCTAACATCAGGTATAAAATTTTCTTCTTGTTGGGTAGGAATACTACCACCTTTAACATTCCCACTATCATTCTGAACACCAATAAAAAAAACTTTCCAATTTCTTAATTCAATCTTTGCCTTATATCTTTCTCATACTAATCCTCTTCAGGCGAAGTCTTCATTTGCCATTTCATTATAGCTCACCTTTTTACAAGGATCCACATCACCTTTGACCCCACTTAAATGCTTCCTTAATCTAGTTATTCCTCTACCTTTCAACTACTTGTTATATAAAAAAAAAACGATATGGTTCTTCATTCTAGGAACCAATTCAGCATGAGCCTAAGCTGAATCATTGAATAGTCCTAAAGTGCTTAAATTATAAGGAGTACTTGAACTTCCTTCCATTTATCTATAAAAATAAATGAAGAAATATGTAAAAATTAACTTAATAAATTCATATCAAAATAAATTTGTGTAAAGAAACATAAAGAAATACATCAATAATATTTTTTCATTAACTCTTGTTTCTTTTTAAACTTAAACATCAAATATGTACATTGATTGCTATACTTTCACAACCATAACTTGTTTGATTACATAATTCAAACATAAGATCACAATTATAAGCTACTTTGTCTAATTATATAATTAAAAAATAGACTCACAACTATAAACCATTTTTATAATTATATAATTAAATCACAAACTCACAAATCCCAACTATAACTCATTGTTGTGATATTACACAATTAAATTATAAATTCTCATCTATAATTCAATTTATGTAATCATATAATTCAACCATAAACTATTAACTTATTATATGATGTAAAAATAAGCTCTTAACTATAAGTTATTTTGTCTGATTATTGATTAGTTGATTAAATAATCCAATCATAGATATATCCTCGCAACATGCACAACTCAATTTGTATAATTAATAATCATATAATTCAACCAAAAATTAATTATTCCATTTTGATGATTGCAAAATTTAATTTATAATATATATCCCAATTTTTAATAAAGACTAACATTTTATCCAAATTTCAATATATCTCAATCTCAAATTTTAGACAAGGACAACCTCAAATTTATAATCCAATTCCAAATTTCAAAAAACAAATGAATAGCATCAAGCTCAAATTCATAATCTAATTCAAAATTTTAGTTCACAATCATCACAAAAAGTCATAAACACAACAAATTCTAATTTCCAAGTAAACACTATGATAATTTTTATGAATGACACAAATTCAAATTTTCATTTCGCTATTCCACAATCATAATTTGACATTTCACATTTCACATTTTACAAGCCATCCACAATCACAACCACAAGTCAATAAATCCACAAGCCTACAAACACAATCAATCACACTCACACACATACAATTTCGTAATCCATAATTTCGTACACACTTTATAGCAAAACGCAACCTTGGCTTAAGGTCACAACAACACAGTTTTAAAACACAATATTGCAACACAAAACAAAAGAGTGATGAGTGACAACGACTGGCAGTAGGAAGAGGAGAGAAGTCGGCACCTGACTGGTGAGCAACAAGTTGCAATTGATAAGTGGAACTAAAGGGGAGGAATTAACATACTATAACATATGACAATTGGCGGAGGAAAGGAGTTTACTGGCAACATAGAAGAGAAAGCTTTAGGTTATTGATGCCGCATAAAAGGGTAGGGGCTGCGATAATTGCCGACTGAGCTTCTTACTGGTTCTATTCTACTTGACTGTTTTTGCCTTTCAGCATACTAGGTTTGAATATATAGTTTTTTGCATTTAAGTCCATAAACATATTGAATTTTAAGGTATCAATTGGTATGTGAATGATATTTCAAATATTAACTGGTACCACTAGTTGGTACAAAATTCTATGGTTTCGTACCATTTTTCGACCAATAAGGTAAGAAATCCTATACTCTATATTAAAGGGTTAACTAGCAATTTACTTGCTTTTCTAATAAGAAGCGTCAATACAACTTTTTCCTTTGTTGAGTGAATACTATCATATAGGTAATTGAGCAGCTTCTGGAGCTACTTTCCTTCTTTACTTGTGGTTCTTGCCACTCTTCGAGAAGAAAGTCCTCACTATATTTCCCTTCTCCTTAATTTGGTGTTGATATTGAGTTTTTTACTATTGAAAAATAATCTTCTTTTTGTTTAAAATGTAAATTCTAGTCCATTATAGTTTTAAGTATATTTAAGTCCATTACATTTGATTAAATCTTTTGCTTTAAATTATGTCCTTTTAAGGAAATTTCTTTTATTTCGTATTCATATATTAAATTTTTTAAAGACTTATTCAAGACCACCCACTTGTATGAAGTTTCGTTAAATGTCATTTCTATTATCAATTTTGATCTATCTTAAATCAATATTTTCAACTTTGATTTTCTTTTTTAATCAAAATTGCACAAACTTTTATACCTACATAACCTGTTCTTTTTGTTTAATCAAATTTGCGTCATATTTTAATCTCATATATCCTTACTTAGACTCTCATTTTATCTTAGATTCATTTCATGATAGTAAAATGTTTGACACTTAATTCAAATTTCTTCATTTAGTTATGTTCATTTTAGAATTTGTCATTAGTTTAATATTATAATTTTATTCTTTTAACAAATTTTCATCCAAAAATCACAATAAAACCCATTATGCTATAATTAGTTAAATGTTTGTCATCAAGCATAAATCTTATTTATCTTTAGGATATTTATGTTGCTTTTTAAAAATTAACTCATAAAAAATGTTTTATCTCTCGCATGTTAATTTTTAAAAATCAGTCGATAAAACTATTTCTTCATGTCATTTGGATTGTCATAATAAATTAGATTTTTAGATTAAATTTCATCTTAGGAATAACATAATGTTATCAAATATTTATCCCTTTTATTTCAGTTATTTTAAATCCATTTTGTTACGTTAAAAAAATCTTTTTGTACTTTAGTCAATTATCTTGTTCTAGTTTTCTTAAAAATAAAGGATTCATTACTACATTCGCAATAAGTTCAAAAGTATCATAGATTTAAATATCCATTTAGATGGATAAGGCAAGGTGTCTAACACCTTCTCCATCACGTTATTAATTCCTAAATTCTTTACTCTAGGTTTAAAAGTTTATAGTTTCGTTTTCTTCTAGGCTTTCCTATCCTTCATTTAGGCATGCATAAGTTTTATTTATGGTGTACTTTGTGTGTCAACAACTATGATGATTTCAATGTAGTATACTTGAGGAAAATTTTAATGATGGTGAATATGTGTGACAAAATATTATATGGTACTCTTGATTTAGTAAGTTGGTACTAATGTAATATATTTTGTAGGTGTGCTATAAATATTATAGTATTGTGTATACTTGAATCGTTTTATGTCATATATCAAAAAGAAAAGGAAAGGTGAAAAGTTTTATAAGCCTATGTATATGACAACTAATCAACTTATAATTGGTTAATTCTTGTCTTCTTATTATGTTAAACCTATTATGAAATTGCTGTTGAGTTAGTCTAAAATTGTCATAATTGGCATCAGAGCAATGCGATATTAAGGTGGGGACAATCTAAAACAAAGTGAGCCTATGACATTACATATATGAGGGTAAGGCGTGGCACTAAAGACAAGGCCTCGAGGAATAAGCAATTCTTAATAGGTATTTAGTTAGACAGGCATATTAATAAATTAATCCAACGTTAAAAAATTGAGAGAATAATATAAATATGGATAAGGATTAAGGATTAACGATTAAGGATGGGCATTGATAAAGAAATCAATGGCCTAAAGAAGAGATTATAACATCTCAGATAAGAAGTGAACGTCAAGTCTCATATTGGAAAGGAAAATGAGAGGTGAAATAGTTTATAAGCCTATATAACATGAATAATAAACTTTTAACAAGTTACTTTAGATGTGGGAGTTTTCTTGAGTTCAAAAATTAGATTATCATTAAAATAGTTTGGACTTGGTTATTAATTGTTCAAGTGTGACATTTTATCTTTAGATGCATGCAATACAAGTTAATGTGATTACTTGGTGATGTGCTAGTTATTGTGATAACCTTGGTGGCTTTACTTGAATTATAATACGTGTTAAGCAATTTGCTATAAGTAATTTAATGATAAGTGTATCCATTATAAGCTTATAAATGGTTGTTTTAATCTTGACTAATTTATGAAGAAATTTCACTAACTCTATCACATCCACAAACATAGAAGCTACTTCAAAAAGTTACTTGTTCTATTTTCATAACACAATAGACACACATATCTATTTAACATAACAGACACAAATAGAAGCTGTTTCAAGACGTTAGTCGATATATCTTCATAACATCAATTGACATCTTCTTTAATAAAACAAATATTATCTTTCAGATTTAAGTGTTACGAATATTGAAACAAAATGCTATAAGAATGGAATATAACTTTCTAATGATTTCCACTAGTAACATTCAAGTGAAAATATTTATAGATAAAGGCACGCACTTCTCATAAGATTTCTCTTATTCTTAACATCTTTTAATGCTTCAATATTATAAAAAATTAAACCTTGTTAAATAGAAAATACACACTCATTTTAATCTCTTGTCAATTTTTTTAATTAAAGAAGCATAATATGTAAGTAATCATTCCAGAACATAAGGATTTATGTAAGATTTGCTCTCTCTCTCTCTAAAATATGAATTTCACTCTCCCTTTCTCATTTTTGCAGATTTTCTTCTCACAATGGCATCTTCAAGGACAATTAGGGTCAAGCAACTAGTCAACAAGCTTTGCCTTCAAGTTTCCTGTGAAGGGAAAACCAACTTAGCGGCAACTTATCGGGCCCTATTTCTAACTTACTCGGAAGAAGAAGATGCGTATTTTTGTGACTTTAGATATAGAGAAATAGTCACTCCTAGGTATTTTGACTTTGAATTGTGAGAAAATATAAGAGTGAGACACCAACTTGAACAACTAGCTGCAAACATAGGGTGGAATAGATTTGTTCGGTGCGATTTACCTATTTATGCCACCATAACTTTAGAATTTTTCACAACTACTAGGCACATTCCTAAAATACATTTGTTTTGATTTAGGTTAGGTGAAAATGTTTTTAAATTTGATTATTCTATTATGCGTGAAATGTTTAATTTGTCAAATACAAAAATTCTAGATTGTCACGCGAATTTTGATGTCTATGCTTATTGGAGCACTCTCACAAGTGAAGAGCATTTTGATTCACATAATGCACCAAACTGTTTAGTCTGGAGTGTTGAACATCTCCTTTTACACAAATTTATGTGCCTGACTCTGTTTAATAAAACATAAATCAATAAATGCTCAGTTAAAGAACTTTTCTTTTTATGGTGCCTAGACCGAAAGCTTAAAATCAACACACCTTATAGGATCTTTCGATCAATAGTGAGTGCGGTTAATAAAAAGAGTTCATCTTTTAGGATGTTTCCCACTGCTTCCGCTTTGGGTGTGTTTTATAATGTTAACATTGAGAATTTGCGTATTACCCCCTACGATATGTTTGACATAGCCTATTTGAGGCACTCTGAGATTGTGGAGGTCCATTATATGGAACTCTACAATCCTCAGAAGCATACTGCAATAAGGAGCAGAAGGGGCACCAGTACAGTCGCAAACTGACCCTCCACATCTAGCGTAGCCCCAGAGTCAGAGGAGGAAGCAGTAACTAAGGAACCGAGGGAAACAACGGTGGTTAACTGATATCAACTGATTCTTGACCAAATAACCACAAACCATCAATAGATGACATCCTAACTCGATGAACTCGGCAATCAAATGCGATAGGTTCATAAGGAGCAACGCAGCCTGAAGAGAAGATTCCTGAACTTTTTTTAGAGGAACAATTTTGAAGCTCTTACACCATCACCATCTCCACCATCATCTGAATAAGCTTTTCTTACCCTTTTTAATTTTTTCCAGCTTGTTGTTTCTTTTGTGATTGCATTTCATTCAGGTTTATTTGGATTCATATCATTTGTGTGTGTTATGTCTTTTATTTGGTTTTAATTTCTTTAATTTTGGTTTGAACTCATTTTCTTTTATTTGGTTTGAAATCATTTGTTTGTTTCAATTTCTTTTGTTAAGGTTGTTTTCATTTTTATTTGGTTTAATGTCATTTTCACTCACTTGGGGGTTGACTTGTCATATTGAAGACAATGTGATCTTCAAGTGTGGGGAGGTGACATCAACTTTCTCAATTGCATTTTTTTGACATTGTGTTGAGTAAGATGCAGGTTAGGCATATCATGTGCTTTGTGTTAGCAATGAAACCGCACTTGAGTCACTCTGATAAATATTGCCATAAGATTCTATAATGTTAGTTGGAATTAGATTGAATGCATGCTTGAACTCAGATTAGGCTACTTAAGTAGAAAGTGAACCATATAGAGTGATGAAAAGTAGTTCATTACATAAGCTTAGTCATAAATTGACATTTGAACAATGAGGTAGTGTAGAGATGCATAACGAGTTGTCATTTGAACCAAAGTGAGGATTGAGCCATATGACTCCGTCTATAGTCATTTCGTTTCTTTATTAAGTGTTACTCCTTAGGTTATTACATTCAGAACTTGATTTGAATCAATTTGAGTCTACTAGATGCATGCTTAATAGAGATGATTTAGGCCCTTTTTGTGTTAACCCTTGGCTTAAATGACCAATCCGTTGATTATCCTTTGCTACCCTGTTGAGCCTTAATCTTTTGTTTCTTGAAAACACCTAAAATTTTAAAACTTTAAGCCCTATTATCCTACCCTTTCACAAGCTGAGTAAAGTATTAAATAAAACAATAGTTGGGATTGTGTGAAATTTTTACCGAAATAAGTTGATTATATTTTTACCTGTGGACTACATTGAATATAGTGTTATTTTTTATTCAAAGTTCTTCCATGTATAAAGAAAAAGAAAGAAGAATGAAAAAGAAAAGAAAAAGAAAAGAAAAGAAAAGAAGAAAGGGAAGAATAAGTGAGTTGCATCAATAAGTGCAGAATATTGGTTATATTTGTATGTCTCGGAGTTATGTTTTGTTATCCCATTGTATCGGCTTGTTACTTTACTTATGCTTGTGCTTAACCCCTTTTTTTCCCCTCTTTTGACCCACCTTAACCTTTACCACATTACAACCCTAAACAAGTCCTTTTGATCTATTTATGCATGCAATCATTGTAGAGGAGAATTGGTGTATTAGCAAGCCTACGATAATGTAGTTTCCTATAGGAAGTTTGAATGAAACAATAACCCTTAGACACTTGAGAGAAATGAATGAAATCCATAAGGAAGATTCATTTGTGCATATTTACTTCTCTTTGAGTGATAGTGTCAATTATTGAGTTTGCTTATGTACACCAATAAAAAAGTAGTCATGATATGTGCATTAATTGGATATTTGAGTTAACTTAAATTTGAGGGATTGTATGTTTTAATCTTTGTGAAAATGAATTGATAAACTTGATTGGTTGTATTTATTTTGCTTAAGGACAAGCAAAAATTCAAATGTAGGAATGTTGATAGATGTGCATTAGTATATGTTTTTCTAGGTATTTAGCTTGTGTTTTCTTGCATAATTGTTAATCAATGTTGTAGTTTAGGATTCATTTTGTATGTTCTCATTAAGTTTGATTTTCATTGTTGTTCTTATGTGTTTGATGTTAATTGAGGGTAACAATCGATTACTTTTATGTAGGAAGGAAGATGAAGCAACTTGGAGGTTGAACTAGAGACCAAAGAGGAGAAGAAAAGAGGAGTGCATCTGTGACCAATTCCCACAATCGTGGGAATCATGCAAATTCCCACGATCTGAGACCTTATACGAGGCTTCATTAAACCAAGGTTTTTGGACTTTAAAAGGATAATTAAGCCTCCATCTTCTAGGAGAACGACAACCTTTTGTAGAAACACCATCCTTAAGTGAAGAATACATGTTTGGAGCCTTGAGAAGGGATTGAAGACTAAGATCATCATCAAGATTGGGCAAAACAACACACCAACACCTAAATTCCAGATTTTGGCAAAGAAGAGAAGGAGTCTTTATATTTAATTTTATGTCACTTTGATCTCTTCTAATCTTTGTAAAAATGGTTTATTTGAATATTGATGATGTTATGGAGACCATGTTAGGCTGATTTAGTTTTAGGGATTGCTTTTGAACTATTTTTTTCGAATTTCTATTTCATTGAATTGAATGAAGTTGTCGTTGATGATTGTTTTTTTTAATTGTTATCTTGCAACAAATCGAGAGAGTGAGTAAGATGAAATTTTTGTAGGATTGTACAACGAGAGTTAGGGACCTATAGACTAGCAATCATCGCATTAATTGAATAGTTAGAAGAGAGATCTCGGCTAGTCAATTGATCAGCCATAATAACTAGTTGAATCAGTAGAGTCACTGGGTAGGTTGAGAGATGGTCCAATTGATTCTCGTTAATTCAATTAGGGACAAATAGTTACACCTTGAGAGAGGGTAATTAGCACATTTGGAAATCTAGGGTAAGACACAATTCAATTGATAAAATAGGAGGGAGACAAAATAGGAAAAAAGAAAAGTAATCTCTAGTCTTTAGATTCTTGAATTTCAATTTTTCTGCAATTATGGTATTGTTCTTTGTTCGTCATTAATCATTTAGTTTTGATTTAATTTTCTTAATTATTTTCATTAAAAGCAATTTCGTTTCTTAAACAAGGTTGTGTTTGAATTAAATAGTGTCTAGGCATCAATCCATGTAGGATGGATATATGCTCTTTTTAACTACAAGTAACAACCCGTTCATTTGCGATTTTTTAGTGTAAAACAAGTAGATAGGTTTTACTGTCAACACTACTATTACTATTAAGCATTGGACTTTATTTTAGATGGACGTTAATAATGCCTTCTTAAATGGATATCCCACTAAAAAGGTATTTATGTAACCTCTTATGTATCTTACTGTCACTCATCTTGATATTTATTTAAATTATCCACATTATTAGTCAAGTCATGATAGTTCCTTATATCACTCATCATGCGACTGTTCTTCATATTTTTCATTACATCAAAGGCACCCTATTTCCTCTAAATCATACTCTATTCAATTGTTATTACCTAGATGATGATTGACTAGTGATCCTATAGATTGTCTATCTACTACTTATTTTGCTTCTTAGTTGGTGATTCACTTACCTCCTGGTATGGCAAGAAACAAACCATTGTCTCTCGATCTAGAATCAAAGGGGAATATCAAGCTCTTATTGATACTACTTCTGAGTTTCTATAGCTTTGACAGTTACTTTAGAGTATAGGAATTTTGTCTCCATCGTCTACTTCTTTTCATTTTGATAATCAGTGCTATGCAAATTGCCATAATGATAATTTTTATGTAGGTACAAAACATATAGAGATTGATTGTCTCTTTGTGGATCAACATGCTCTTTATGATATAATTGATCTTGTTTATGTCTCCTCTTAAGACTAAATTACTAATATATTTATCAAAGCTCACTCTGCTCCTTAATTTTGTGATCTTGTTTCCAAACTCAAATTTTTTGTCTTTTTACCACCATGAGTTCAAAAGGACATGATATATATGTATATATTATGATCAATGCAAACATATTTAGGCATTAATTAGATTCTTCCTCATTTAAGTATGTAAATCCTTATTTATCATAGTGATATTCTTATAATCTGTTTGATGTCTCACCTAAGCTTTTATAGTAAACGAGATAATTTCAAGGCACAAAATATAAATTAAATATGTTATAAATATTTAAAACAACAAATATGGTAAATAACACAGTTAAAACTTTGTATTTAACCATATTGACCTTAGTGATTTTTGATAAATTAAAAGTTTCAACTTATATTCAAATTAGTATATTTCACTTTTCTATTCTTTTTCAAGTGTTAATTTTACTCGATATACCAATATCCCCTAAATTCATAAGTTTATTTAGTTTCCCGTACTTAATATTTTTAATCCAATGGGTAACTCAATAACCCGTTCAAGAATGTTTACTAACTTAAAGATCGAATCGTTATTCCTCCAACCCAAACCACCGCGCCCACCCCCCGCCCTCTCTCTCTACGAGTGACAAGCTGATAAGTTTAACATCTATACCTGTTAATCTTACCTTAAATAATAGAAACTTCTAAAAAATAGAGGAGTTTTGAGTAGATTTTTAATGAAAAAAATGATAGTAAATAGAATGGGGAGAAGAGAAGTGAATGAGAATAGAACGGGAGAGGTACGGAGCGGAAGGGACATAATGTATTCAATTAAACGGCAATTTTAGAATTAAGTGATTATGAAAAAAAAGGATATAATGTATTAAATTCATTTATTCATCTTTTTAAACGGGACATTAGAATTAAGTGATTAGGAACAGAAGGGACATTTCTATAATGTGTGAGTGTGACAAAATAGAGCTCTTTTTCATTTGATCTGGCTTTTTAAGAAAATTATTGAAGTGGAGTTTCAAGATGTTAGCTTAACATTGAAAGCTCTTAAACGATCACATATTATACAAGTGCGATATTGGATCGACTTATGGAATAACTAAGAAGCTGATGGTCTTCCCCGTCCCTCAAGACCTAGAGAAGTGTTATAATACATACATTATATCCACAGCTTATCAGCAATCGTAAAAAACGACTTGCTAGAAAGAACCAAAGGGTTAAACTACCATTCATTTTCTTTACATCTTTATCAACACCAAATTGTTTCAGAATCGCAACTAAGAAATGGCTTGTAGTTTCAGCTGTCATTTTAATAACGATACTGAGGACGTCCTACCAAAGCAAGCCAAAAGGAATCCAAGGCAACTACGCATTCCAGTTACGTTCGCACATACACACATTACTGACCAAACCAAAGAAGAAAGACAAAAGAACAGTTAAAGCCAAGAATAAAAATAAAAAAACATGCACTTTGACTGGTCTACGAATCCCAAACCGCAAATACACTTCAGGTTCCAGACTCCTCCATTAGCATAGCCATAGGCAATCAACAAAAGTGCTATGGGGTAACTCATTCTTAGAGTCCTCAAATTCTTCTCCCTCGTTCCTCTTAATTTCCCAAATCCCCGTAAAATGTCATAGATGTTGCTTGTTATGGAGTCTCACAAGTGCCAACACGTGAAAGCAAAGTAGAAACCAGGAGAATTTCTCAGTTGTTTTTTACAAAACAAAAATGAAAAGCAAAAGCACCAACCCTTATTCTTCTCTATTCTCTCTCCACTTCTCTTTGCATCTCCGGCTTTCAGCATTCTCGAGGTTACTCACTCTTTTCATGTTGTCTCCGACTGTCGACTGACACAAAACTTCATTGATGTCCTTCATTTAGCAGATATATGCCACAAGAAAACACCAACTCTTTTAGCATTATATGCTTGACCTGTTAACATTTAGATTCATTACGAAAACAGACCTTGTTCCCGAATGCATGGACTAGCTCTACCCCGCTCGCAGGCCTGCAATAATTTTTTGTTTTTCTTTTGCATGCCCTTTCATTAAAGTTTCCCTGACTTGTGCATTTAAAGATACCAACAACTTATCGAGATGGCATTTCGTTTTTAAAGACTTGTGCTCTTTTGCATACCCATATCTAAGTTTTGCTCTCGATTGTGCATGTTTTCATGGGGAAGGTTGGAGGAAGCTCTTGGTTGACTGCTGTTAAAAGGGCTTTCAGGTCTCCTAACAAGGATCATCACGAGAAAAGCATTAGGAGAGAAGATCATGAACAAGATGACGAAGAAAAGGTTGGACTATCGCACCCCCCTTTCTCTATCTCCATTAGTTTCTGTGTTCATGTACTCTGTAATTTAATTCTTACACTTCACCTGGGCAGAAGAGGGGCAAGAGGAGATGGATTTTTAGGAAGTGTTCATATCAGGAAACAGTTATACATCATTCTGAGGGCAAGGCCATAACCACATCAGCTGCTAAGATTACCTCCACCCCGAATACTGTTAATTCTATGGCTGAAGCTGCTGATGTTAAGCAAAGACATGCACTAGCAGTGGCCATGGCCACTACGGCCGCTGCTCAGGCAGCAGTTGCATCTGCCCAAGCAGCAGTTGAAGTGGCTAGGCTTACGAGACCTTCCCTTTCGGTCAACCAACATTTTGCTGCCATTGCTATACAGACAGCTTTTAGAGGGTATCTGGTGAGGCCTTCTTAAACCTTAAAGGTTAATCACTTGATAGTTGTATGCGAAGCTCATTTGCTCAACTTCCTAAACAAAAATTTGCGTTTCTGAAGGCAAGAAGAGCACTTAGAGCACTCAGGGGTCTGGTAAAGCTGCAAGCTTTAGTGAGAGGGCATAATGTAAGACGGAGAGCAAAGATGGCTCTCGAGTGCATGCAGGCATTGATCAGAGTGCAAGCTCGGGTCTGTGATCGGCGTAAGAGGCTTTCTTATGAAGGAAATTCAAATCACAATAACTTATGGAGCATACACCCAACAGACAGGAAGTCCATTGTAATGAATTCTACGTTTGCTTCAGTTTCTTCAAGCTTGCTGCCATCTCTTTGGTGTTTTAATTGGGATTTCTGACATTTGAAAACGCAGTTCATGGATGAGATCAGTGACTGTGATGAGTATCTCCATTGGAATAACAACCCGCAAGCATTGGAAGAAATCAAAACAATACAACAGGAAAAGAGCGAAATTGCCATGAAACGTGAAAAGGCTCTTTCTTATGCCTTTTCTCATCAGGTTTGGAAGATCACACTGGTCCTTTCTTTCTCAACCTGTTTTTATATCTGAAACAGCCTCGTTTGTTACAGTTACACAAGCAAATGTGGGTAAGTGATCATAAGGAAATTACATATGCAAGTGAAGGAGAGTTAGAAGGGAAACCCAGACGACTTGACTGGTGTACGAGAAGGAGGTCATTGGAAAACAGGGCAAGTATAGCTTTACTCGACAACAGAGAGTGTGTCAAAACTGTTGAAATGGACACATCTCGACCTTACTCTTACTCAACCCCAAGCATCCATGACGTACCGCACCAGTACGCAATCTACCAACAGCACAGACCTAGTTCCTTCTCTGTAGCCTCTCCTCTTCACAGAACTCACAACAGCGTTAGGTCTCTGAAGGAACCACTCACTCCATCCCCATCAAAAGCAAGAACACTACTTCAAGTCCATTCAGCTAGCCCCCGCTGCCTAAGACAGGACATTAACCCTGAAAACAGAGAAATCCCACTTGGCCCTGGTGCTACTTCAATGCCTAACTACATGACCGCAACTGTATCAGCCAAGGCTCGACTTCGGGCACACAGTGCACCAAGGCAAAGACAATCAACCCCAGAAAGAGAGAAGACGAGTACAGTTAAAAAAAGATTATATTTTGCAGTGCCTGATACAGAAACCATAATTAAGAATGGCAGCAGCGATAACAGTAGTATCGTTGATTACAGTCTGAGGAGCCCAAGCTACAAGGGGTCTACCATGTGATGCGGGTACACAAGCACTATGAATGATGTTTCATCACATCGTTCGACCGATGACCGTGGCAGGCGGTTAAGGTAAGTCAATAAACAAGTGGAATAGTAGTAATTAACATGGGGACGATGTCAGGTTCAGCCATTAAAATAGTTGGCGTCTTTTGCATGCGGGTCTTTTGTTGGAGTTGGCGAGGTTGCTGGAGTCACTCTCACAAGTGTTCAGACGACCATAGTTACGGAGTCGCTAAATGCGGATATTAGTCTAACAAATCATTTGGCCGATTCCCCAAATAGAATGGAGTAATTGTTATTTTTCATTAAGACCTGACCAACCCAAATATAATATAAGTAATAATTACTTTTTATGGATTGGTTCAGATCATCTGTTTCTATTAGTCTATTATTATCCTATTCCATGCCCTTTGTCACTGATTTAATTATTAGGATTAATTGAATGCAACGTTCGAGATTTGTTTGTTTCATCAGAACAGTTTCAAGAAAATAAGTGAGTTAATCAACAAAATTAATGAATCCCTCGTTATGATATGATGTTACGTTACGCCTTCTGGTTAGATAAATAAAGCGAATAAAATCAGTCTTGAAGTAGGTGTCTAATTAATTTCGTTATGATACCATTGTGTTCGGACTTCTCCGTACTGTACTGCAGAGTTCATAAATTCTTTATTTGTTCATCCCTCTGCAAGGAATTTTTTTCATAACTGCAAAATTAAGTACAGCAACAGCGCAGTCCCAGTTTTCATAGCTGTGGTTACTGATGATCTAATATTACATTACAAAAAAAGTCAGCTAAAGTCAAAAGCTTTTAAATTACTATAAAAACTACTTTAGAGCCTGTGCTTTCACGGGATGAGAATAAATACATATTTATATTGCAAGGGAAGTATATGAATACTGTTATAGTAATACAGATATTTCAATAGAAGTATAACAGTAAATTTGGAAATACTATATTTTATAATAAATCATAAATTAATAAGTCATGAAAATTTTAGAATATGCCCATTCAAAAACATTATAAAATTGAATGGAACTCTTTCGAATTATAAATCATTTTGGTATTGTCGTTTTCTAAAAAAAGTAAATATAAGTAATTGTTGATGTAGGTATCTTTACTAATTTATAAAACTGAACAAGAATACCTATTTCCTTGGCATTTTGACCGAAACTTCGCTGGGTATTTGTTGAGTCTTTTGACGAGCATTTCAGCCCCAACCTTTAAGAGTTAGCGCTACCTTTGACACTCCTTCAGCAAAGCTCAACATAACCTTATTTCGTATTCTACCTTAAGGCGTATACTATAGGAAGAAAGGTAGAGTTGCTTTAAGTTGAAAATATAATTATGTTTTGCATTTTTGTATATTTTTCATGACTTTGTATTGTTGTCCATTGGTCCCAATCTTATGGGTCGTGTATATTGGTTTTGTTGAAACCTCACGTCTATTCATTGCCACTTGCTGTTGTTTTGGTGGAAGACAACAAAGAATATAAATTTTGAAAAAAAGGGGTATTGGATTCCTAAGCTTAACATTTTTCTCATACACCATCTTATTGAATTTGTTAAAAGTTTAGAAGAACCCTCTCATCTATTTGAAATCTCTCGACATCAATGGCAAGAGCTATGTAATAACATTCTGTATTTTTATTTTTCTATAATAGACATGTATACAGATTATTATCATATCTAATAGTTGGTAACAAAACAAACTTTTCTTTGCCTTAATGTAGTTGATTTTTTGCAATTATATGAGTGATTGGTAGGTTTGGCGATTATGACCCGGCCCGTTTTTGGCCCGAGTTCTCATGACCCGTTCACTTTTTTCGAAACAACGTCATTTTTTTTAAAACGACGTCATTTGGAAAAAAATTAAAAAAATTAACGAGTCACGGACCGGTCAGCCCGCTAGATGGTTGGGCTCTTGGGCCGCGCGGGCTGTGAATCGCCATTGGCACAAGCCCGGCCCAACCCATTAACATGCTTAATAATTAAGTGTTTTGTCTGTTGCATATATTGATATTGTTAAAGTCACTATATTTTGGGAAATTTAATTCTACTTAAAATGATTTTTGAATCATTAAAAATAGAGTTTAAGAAGTCAAGATATAGTTGATTTTGTAAAATGGGTTAGATACGGGTCAAGTCAACCCATTAAGAGCTTGATGTTATAACAGATGATAATAACTTAACAAAAGAAGTTTTGTTTAGGATCACTTTAATTTTCGATATCTTAAAAAGTTTAGATCTTATAAAAGTTTTTATCTTATCTCAAGATTAGGTAAATTGTGTGTTTTATTTATGATGTTTTGTTAACTGATTTAAAGAATGATAAATTATTCGAATTTTTACCTTATTTGATTGAATAGGTAAAAGAGATTAAAGTTATATGCTCTACTTTACCTAACTCTCTTTAACTTGTGATACTGATATTTGATTCTTGAGGCTTATGCATCTAATTATGTATGGAGTAGTATCCTATAAAAGATAGATTATAACAACGCTCATAAAAAAACCTAATGGGTTTCTTTACAGGTATACCTTAGGGACCTCTATAGAAACTCAATATACTTTAGTTAAACTTAATTAGTTAATTTTAATTAAGTGTGATGTATATAAGTGTATATGATTTTTGTTTTATGTAACAAGCTATGTTAGTAATGTTAACGAAAATATTAACATTGGGATAGGATTAAAAAAGTTCGAGTTGTAATTACAAAATTGTGTAAAGTTTGAAGTTTCAGTTGTCGACTGTGAAACATATGCTTTTCCTTTTTTTTTTCCTTGTGTCTTTCTATTTCTTTGAATACTTTTTAACAATACTTTTAATCAATTTCTTTTGGTTAACATGTATTATTCTCTATCGATTTAATCAGAATTTCATAGGTTCAAAATATTCATTGCTTACATTGAATTTATGTGTAATAAATTTAATAATTCTGAAATATATGTAAATATTATATTTTATTTAATTCCTCTAACATTTTTTTGTATACTATTCCTTTCTCAATAAGTTTATTATTTTAAAATTTTACTTACATTGAGGGCAGCGTTGTTAATTATTTTTTGAAAATTTTAAGTTATTTGAACATGTGTCAATTTTTAGTAAGATAATTCTATTTCAAGAAAATATAAGCTAGGCCTATGAACCCTAATCGTATTATTCTGGCTTGAATTTATATCTCGATCAGGGAGTTGAAATTGGTTTAAAAGTCTGAAAATACATTAGTGAGCTATTTAAAGTTGTGCGACGAAACTCAAAGCAGCCATAAATAATAGACATTGGAGAATGAATTCTGACAATGGATTCCAATTATTGGTTGATTATAATGAAGTTGTTGGCACGGTACTACCTTAGCAATCAATAGTCACGCACTGTATGCATTCTTTTTACAGCCTTATGCAAGAAAAGGAAGTTTGAATACTTTTTGTGTAGGTTTCGTTTAAGACTCATGTGAAGTGGTCTCATGCCGAGAAAAGGCTGCGTTTAGACCAACTCTACAGACCTTTAAGCAAAAGCCTGGGTGAAGATTCCGGTGGCTATGGACTTGTCTACGTGGCTCTTGCAATGTAACTTTTATGGATGAAAGGGATCTTTATTTTGATTAGATCATTCTATCATATTTTATTAAATTTTATTTTTATATTTATGAGAAAAAAATAAGATTGAAACCCTGTAATTGAAACAAAAGATTTTATATGTGGATAAAAATAATTCTTACCTTCGCAATGTCACTTGATTGATTAAATACGAATAAGATCGACATTGACATTAAATCCTAATATATTTGGATTTTTTTTTTTGCTTAAATCTAAATATTTAAATTCAAATTTAATAAAATTATATTTGATACATTTATTTTAGATCAAATTTATTAGAATCTCAATTGAATTTATAATATAATAACCCTATTGTTATAGAAATTTAATGTGACAACTTTTGTAGTCACAAAATTAAGGCGGTGACTTTTTTTTTAATTACATCTCTATTCTAAAGCCTTTTTAGGTTGACAAAAGTATTTTAATAAAACAAAGAAAAGAAAAGCACATGTTAATGTTATAAATACCATATCAAATACAGTATTGAATTTAGTTTTAATTCGGTATGTATCAACTGTCGTTTTGGTTTTTTTTAATTAAAAAATAATTTCTAATTTTTACAAAATTAAAAAACAGTTCCTTAATATATTATATTATATAATTTTGACTTCACTTCATTCTTATCTTAAAAAATTATATAATATAAAATTGATATGATAATTTTTATTTTTATTAATATTATTTTCATATATTTATCATAAATTAAGATAAAATCGTTTAATTCTCATTTAAATATAAAATTAAGAATAATAAAAATTAAAATACTTTTATAATAAGTGAATTTAATTTCAAATGTCATCTTTATATATTTCAAAAGTTATTATTATAATTTTTTCTAGTATATATATCGTCAAGACAAAATATATAATTTTTAAAGAATATTTAAATTATGTTAAACTGATATATTTAATTCTAAACTTTATAATCACTCTATATAAGTCTAATTACAAAAAAATTTTATTTAATATAATTTCATCTGTCTCTTTACCATTTACTAATTAAATTATCATATTTTTCATGCTTAAATAATTATTATTTTAAAATTTTTAAGGTTTTTAAAATTATAATTCTAATTGATATTTAGCTGATATTTTCATTTGTGAGTGATACTAACCCATGCCAAGGAAAAGACGAGACACCCGTTCTACTTGAGTTCTGTTTCGATACCAAATTTTGGTCAGTATCAGCAATCCCCCATAAGAAAAGACGAGACACGCCTTGTTTTTGACTGAACCAATCTCTTCTTAGGCTCAGTAGTCAAACAACATTCGTGGCGTTGCATTTGCTTGGTCAATGGTTTCAATCTTAATCTTAGTAGGTACAGGATAGATGTAGTTAATTATTTAATTAATGCTCTAGGAAATAAGAAGGAATTTTGGTTTAAGGATACATTTACATTCCTATTGCTTTTAAAGTACGAAAGCTACGGTCGGGCCCATTGTGTCTGTCACGTAACATCATCATCTTCTTCATTTCTTGGTAATCCTTGAGCAGAGCACGTTGGCTGCAAGTGTATTTTATTTAAATGTTTTATGTTGAGTCAGTTCCTTGTCTTGGACTTCAAACACCCATGTATGATGTATCTTCTTCTTCCATTAAATTATATTTCAGACAAAACTGGCCAATATTCCCAACTTCAACCTGCTTCTTTACATCTCTACCGTGCCACTACGCCAAACTAAATGAATAAATAAAGAAAAAGCAACAAACAGAACCCACTACCTAGTTACCAGTAATAAACCATCAAAATTCATCACATGGCAATGCAAGCTCTCATAAAAATATTAGCTTTTTCCTTAACGTCTTAAATCTCTAACTCTGTTGTCCAGGAAGAGGAACCTAAAACTCCAACACTATGTTATTCTTCCTCTTGTCAAGTTAATTCTATGGCCATTGCGATGCTCTTTTCATGCCCATATTTTGCTTTTTTCACTCTTACCCTTTTCACAGCTACTCCATCAGTCTCATTACATCAATCAGCAGCTGACCTTCTCCAGTTCCGTGACAGTCTCCCACTACACTCTCAACTTGTCTTGCCATGGAGCCACTCCGATTCACCTTCTTCTCATTGTCAATGGCTAGGAGTTTCCTGCTATACCAACAGCAGCTTCCAAGTAAAAGCCTTAAACCTTTCAGGATTTGGCTTATCTGCTGTCTTGAATGACTCCATTTCCCATCTCTGCCTCCACAAAGATCTGCTCTACCTTGACCTCAGCGGCAACAATTTTACTGGTGTTATTCCTCCCTTGCTAGGAAGCTGTGGTCAGCTTAGAACCATCCTACTTAATGACAATGACTTCCACGGAAAGCTACCTCCTCAGCTTTTTCTATCAAAACATCTGCTGATGTTGGACTTAGGCTACAATTCTCTCTCTGGTTATATTCCTCCAGAGGTAAGCTTCTGCGTCAACCTTGAGCACATTGGTTTATACAACAATTATCTGAGTGGAGAGCTTCCAAGTGAAATGTTTTCTTTATCAAATCTGAAGTATCTGTATTTGAACGCCAATAACTTCAGTGGGTCATTATCAGATTTCAACCCTTCTTCTTGCTCAATCTCCCATCTTTGGATCAATGACAATGGATTTTCTGGATTTCTATCTCGTACGCTCAGTAACTGTCAAAATCTTACTATGTTTATAGCTTCTCGTAACAAATTTGATGGGATCATTCCTGCTGAGATTTTCAAGGATCTTTGGCAGCTTGAAGTGCTTTATCTTGATGAAAACAGACTTGAAGGGCCAATTCCAGACAGTTTATGGGGTCTCAAAAATTTACAAGAGCTTGTTCTGTCAGACAACAAGCTCAATGGTACCATCTCTGAGAGGATAGGTCAGTGTAATCGGCTAGTGGTCATTGGTCTATCTAGCAACAGTTTAGTTGGCAGGATTCCTCGGTCAATTGGGAATCTCAAACACTTGAGCAATCTATTCCTCTTCAACAACAACCTTAATGGCTCATTGCTTTCCGAGCTAGGAAATTGTAGTTCACTTTTGGAACTTAGGATTCAGAACAACTCTATTGGAGGAAGCATCCCTCCTGAAATCTGTAACCTTCGGAATCTTGAGGTTCTTTATCTGTTCAACAATCATATTAATGGCAGCATTCCCAGGCAGATTGGAAACATCAGCAACCTTGTGGAAGTAGCTTTGTATGACAACAAGTTGACAGGTATAATTCCGTCTGAAATTACTCGTTTGAAAAAACTCAGGTTTCTTTCGTTGGCTCATAATAACCTTAACGGAGAGGTGCCATTAGAGCTTGGGAAAGATTCTCCAGGTCTACTTAAACTAGATCTTGGTGGAAACAACATTCATGGTTTAATTCCTTCTGGCATATGCAATGGCGACAGTCTCTCAGTTTTGTCACTTGGAGACAATCAGTTCAATGGGACTTTCCCAACTGAGATTGCAAAGTGTGTGTCTCTAAGGAGGGTGATTCTCGGTGACAATCTTCTACAAGGGAGTATACCAGCTCATTTGGGAATAAATACTGTGGTTTCATTCCTAGATTTAAGAGGTAACAAGCTTGAAGGGACAATACCATCAGTACTTGGCCTTTGGATGAATCTAACAATGATAGATTTTTCAGAAAACAGGCTCTCTGGCTCTATACCTCTAGAGTTAGGGAAGCTTTCCAATCTTCAAGTACTGAGACTCTCTTCGAACAGATTAACAGGAAGCATTCCCTCTGAATTGGGACATTGCAGAAAGTTAATCAAATTAGACCTTAGTAGAAATCAAATTTCAGGGAAAATTCCTCCACAGATCACTTCATTGGTTTACTTGCAGAGCCTTCTCCTTCAAGAGAACAGACTTGTTGAAATAATTCCTGACTCTTTCTTCCCTGGTCAAACTCTCTTTGAATTACAGCTTGCTAGCAACAAGATCGAAGGTCAGATACCTTGTAGTTTGAGTAAACTGAACCACTTCAGTTCAGTTCTTAATCTCAGCTACAATGAACTATCTGGTGATATCCCAGCATGCCTTGGTAGTCTAGACAAGTTACAGATTCTTGATCTCTCAAGGAACAGATTCTCTGGACAGATTCCATCCGAACTAAACAATATGGTATCCCTTGACTTTTTGAACATATCTTTTAATCAACTCTCGGGGAGACCACCAACTTCGTGGATGAAAATAGAGGTTTCATATCCAGGGTCTTTTGTTGGGAATCTTGAGCTTTGTTTACTTGGTAGTGATGCAAGATCCTGTGCAAAATCTAGAGAAGGTCATAAGCATATGCTAGCTGGTCTAGTCATTGGTGTGGTTCTATCTGTAGCTTTGCTTTGCGCTGTGACTTACATAATTGTGGTTCACTACCTCCGAAAGGCATACCAAAGAGATCGATCACTTCTTAGTGAGTGTAAGATAGAAAATGAAGATTTACCAGAAGATCTAAAATTTGAGGACATGATGCGAGCTACTGAAGGTTGGAGTGACAAATACATAATAGGGAAAGGCAAGCATGGCACAGTTTATAGGACTGAGTCTACCAATTGCAGAAAGCATTGGGCTGTGAAGAAGGTGAATCTGTCCGAGACAAACTTTGGCCTCGAGATGAGAACTCTGAGTTTAGTTAGGCACCGAAATTTAGTGAAAATGGCAGGCTATTGTATTAAAGATGGATATGGGTTCATTGTCACTGAGCTCATGCCAGGAGGCACGCTATTTGATGTACTACACAGACATGAATCACGCCTCGTTTTGGATTGGCTCACCAGATATCGTATTGCTTTTGGCATTGCACAAGGCCTCTGTTATCTGCACCATGACTGTGTGCCACAAATTATCCATAGAGATGTGAAGTCGGACAACGTTTTGTTGGATTCTGAAATGGAGCCAAAGATTGGAGATTTCGGGATGGCGAAATTGCTTTTTGATTCTAATTCAGACACTACAAGGTCTACAATTGTGGGAACATTGGGTTACATAGCACCAGGTTTGTTACTAGTTCAGTATTAAGCTGTTCACAATCACAGATGTGGATAAGTTTATATTAGAAGCTCTTTTACTGATCTCCTTCTGCTCTTCTTCCCTTCTTTACAATTCAGAAAATGCATACTCCACACGATTAACTGAGAAAGCAGATGTGTACAGCTACGGAGTCATTCTTTTGGAGCTACTCTGTAGAAAATTGGCAGTGGATCCCAACTTTGAAGAAGGCCTGGATATTGTATCCTGGACGAGAAAAAATCTTGCAGAACAGGAAGACCGCATTTGCTTTCTTGACGAGGAAATCAGCTTCTGGGACACTGATGATCAACATAAGGCTTTGAGAATGCTAGAATTGGCACTTGAATGCACTGAACCGGTGGCTGATCTCAGACCCTCCATGAGGGGCGTAATTGTTTCTCTCATCAAATTGAATGATAAACGTGAACAGAAACGATCGTAAAATGGATCAGTGCCAAACTTTTGTCTGTCACATATGTATATGACTTTTCTTACTTTGCTCTTAAGAAAATGCAACACCATTGGTTCTCACGCCAATCTGGTTGTTTGATGGTTCCACCATGATGGTATGACCAAGTCGACAATTCTCAAATGGGGATTTGCCGAATACACCAAAAACACAACCTTCAGTACACCTATGGAATTTACAAATGAAGCTAATATAAACCTTCAAGCCATAATATATCGTGTCTCACTGTATCTATCAAGTAAGAATGCAAGCCAACTTCTCCTTTCGTATTTAATGGAAACATCAGCAAAAAATGCAGACTTATTCTCTTCATGTAATGGCTGAATATTGACACATGGTTATTGTTCATAAAGGGAAAAATCATGCATAATATATTGGTGAGGAAAATATTTATGTAGTTTCTTTATCATTTCGAGATGCCGATGTTATGTGCTTCACGCAGTGTTTGGACGAGAATAATCAGTTAATCATGGAAATACTGGAGAAGCAAAACCTGGGAAAATTTGCTGAACGTGCCTTGCAAGGGACTAACTTACTAAAATCTTCTTCTTTTGATGGATTCCATTTATTGAAGCAAGTATTACTACGATTCACTTGTTTATGTTTTCAGTTTAGATTTGAAGATAAACGCATTTGTCATGTTCCTCAATCAAAATAGTTTAGTTTTTTCCGTCTTTGTGGATATAATTTTCAGACTGCTGTCCCGATATACTACACTTAAGGTGGATTGCATAAAATTTGTGAGGAACTAAATTTGATATGATCATTTACTATGGTCTTCAAGTCGCCAGTCAAGGCTGAAAAATCAATTCATGCCCATTTCATGTTTATTTGTGGAACCTTCTCCTAGTCTCCTAAGTTAAAAGTTGTTTGTACCCAAGTACAATATTACATGTAAGTGCTTACCTTTTTTAGGTAACTTTAAGTCTAGAGCATTACTGTATCCAAAGACAACGTTATCTTTTAAAGGATATCGATATGTCAAATTTGTTTAAATCTTTCGAAGTTCGGAAAATATGAATAGCTAATAAGCTCTCATGGAACTTGATATGATGCTGGAAAGAAATATACAACAGATGTTTGGGTTTCTGAGTTGAAGGATTATAAACCCAACAAACTTGATTAAAAAACAGATGCTTCGAAGTCATATGCTTCTGTTGTATGTCAATGACTTGATTGGACATAGTATTTTCGCACGAACAACGTCTATTTTTAGCAAGTACCTTTGGACTGTGGAGATGTGTATTCTTTGTAAGCTTTAACAGTTAAAGAACAGGTTTTTAGGTGATGCTCATATCGCCATGGGAGATATGTCTTGTGATAGAAACTATAGGTAGGAAAGTGTAATTTTATTTGCAAGTTTTGAGTGTAGGAATCTTAAGCACTGAAGAATATTGACCATATGGAGAGGACAAGACTCCAGTACCATAAAACAAATGATTTCGTTTCTCCCAAAACAAGACTAGCAGTCTAACTATGAGATCATAACTCTCCCAGCCAGCTTCTTCAAAAAGACATTCTATACCACCCACTATATGGAACGTACAATCATCTACACAGATAACAACCAAATTTCTGTACACGCATTCATAAACATAATATTCTATTCAATGCTATACATATACACATCATAAAACTTTCTAATAATTAACATTATCATTTAACAGTAGTAATACGTCTTTACATTTATGTGGTAATCCAAAAGAAAACATACAATTTTCTTTTTTTATTACACATGCAATAATCTGTAACTAAAAACACATTCCAAAAGTACATTTTCTTCTATCTATTGGCCTTGGTCCCTGCAGATGTTTCCCATACCTCACTCCTATGACCTAGACGTACACGGATTAATACCATGCTAAGCTTGAAAACTTAGTGGAGAAAACACTTAGTTTGGATGACCATTCATAGCAGTCATCTGCTAAGCACACATTTAGAAATATCACAACTCATATACCATAAATTCATATTCATGAATCGAACATTGATATTCAATGCTTATGTAAATAATGATGGCATACTTAAGCAAAATATATAATGCAAATATGCTTCAACATATTATCCATGTGCCGAAAATACACATTTATAAGTCAAATATTGATATTCAACGCTCATTGATTCAAATTACCAATATAATTGCACGTCATTATTATCCATCATTACAATCAATACAAATGCTCATTTATTCATGTTGTCATGTTGTTTTTCTTATTTATGATTGTTAAGTTTCTTTTCTTTGTTAAGCCTGCACATTTTCTGTATGTGTGGATAGCAGGTGCTTTGGATATCCAAACATATTAAACTGTGGATGTCTGAAAGGATCAAACTGTGGATACTTAAAGGCATCAAATTGTAGATACTCAAAGATATCATGGTGAACCTGTCAAAATTTCCAAAAATAATATTGAATAGTTACCCCATTCAAAGATTTTGATTTGCAATAGTAGGGAACCACCAGGTCGAATCTTGTGAGTCTTATGTAGCATATTTCTTATGTGAGCAATAAATGAAATTTAAAAAGGGGGTTTTAGGGATTGGAATTTAGTGCAGGATTAATGTAAACAAGCTAGAATTAATTAATCAGTAATCGAAAGTTCAGCTCTAAGGTCGATATGTGGTTCATAAATTTCTATTGATCATTGAAGTATAAAATAAATTTGTTACTTTCTTATTCCAATAATGACCTCGCTTATTCCTAACGCTAGGGAAAAACGGAATATTTCAAAACTGAATTAATCACAAGAGACGCTTCTAATCAATTCCTTAGTGAACAATTAATCAGATATTGGGAAGCAAGATCTAATCAAGAGAACTGGCATAAATTTTTGGAAATAAGTCATGCCAAGCAACCAACCAAGAGACGCTTGAAAGATAAAATCTGGTCCTATCCTTCTTTAATCAATTAAACAGAATAAGAGACACTTTTTTGATTAAATTGACTTTGCTTCTGATCTAAACTTATTACACACGCGGCATAAGCATTAGAAAGCATATAACAATTGAGAATTTAATCAAATACACAATTGACTAAGAAATCAAAGAAGAACTGGTATTGGAATAATTGAAACGTAAAATCAATAAATCAAAACATCCCACAGCATAATTCTTGAATCATAATTTCTTTCCTAGAACTGAAGAAGGAACTTACTCACTCATGATTCTAAACTCAAAAAAAGAATTAATCAAAAACAATGGCAAATAAATAAAATACATTAGATGACAAGTGAAATTGTGCTTGCAAAAATTGAGAAAAGTAAAATCTCCAGTAGCAAAAGAAAATTGCGTTGTCTCTTCTTAGCCTCTGTTGCCATCACCCTCCTTTAGATATATGTGTGTGTGTGTGTGTGTGTGTGTGTGTGTGTGTGTGTGTGTGTGTGTGTGGGTAGGCTAGGGTTTTGTCTTGTTCTTCTGTTTTAATTCCAACGTCAGCCCACATGGTCATATGGACCCATGTGTTTCATTTATGTGGAACCAACAACAACTTGGCCTTAAAGTTTCATCCTTTTTGCCACTTTAGTCCCTACTATCTAATGTGTGCCAATTTAAGCTGCAGCTCCAACTTTTTATCCATATCTTCATATCAACAACAGGTTTGCAAAATCGTTCCAAATAGACGTAGTAATATATTACAGATGATAATATTTTCTTATAAAGTACATGGGAATAATGTAAAATTACGTACTCATCATATCAAATTGTGGATACCCAAAGGTATGGAACTATGGATATTGGTGGTGTCAAACTGTAGCACCTACACTCTAACTCTATAGGCATGCCTATCTATCGTTACCATCATTTTCACTTCAAAAAGTCTCGTCTTCTTTTTTGCTATATTCCTTTAAAGTTGTATAACCTATATACTTTCTCTTATATACTTTCCCGTTGGATCAACCTTATATTCTTAAGTGTCATTCAACCTCATCTTATAGGTCAGTGGTGACTTTATTAGCTTCTACAATGAAGGCATGTTAAGGTCCTTCACTTATTTAATCATTATCAAGTTTGGCTTTCATATATTTGGTTAAGATCAAAGTAGCTTTCTCACTATTTCATTCTCAATATAATTCTTTTCGTGTGCTTTCAAACCATTTATGATATCAACAAATCATTCATGTAAGTCACTTTTAACGTATTAATAGAAGCAAAAAGAGTACTCATCATATTCCATGCAAAATATCTTATATGAATGCATTAACATTTTCAATTCTTTACTTTCTTTCACTTGATTAGTATCTTTAAAAATCACTTTACAGATGGGATTTATTTTTATTTAATTTGCAAAAAATATGTAGTATCAATTTAGTCTACTAAACTCTTTATTTTTTTTCTTCTATTTGCCTTTTAACTTAAGCACATATATGGTTGATTCGTTTATAGTAATTATTTTATTAAGACATGGGTTCCCTTTTCTATAATGTTTTCACTCAAAAGATATAATATTCATACATATTTTATAATAAATGTAATCACTACCTTAAAAATGGTGGCTTATGAGTACTTATTCTGGATGATAATCCTAGGTGTGTCATGATATTTACTCAAATTTTATGTCATGTGCAACTAATAAAATTTAAGATTTCATACCAAATGTTGGCTCAAAGACACCTAAAAGTGGGGGTGACTCAAAAGGATTCTAACTTTTTGAAAATTTTTATCAAATACTTAATGTTTATAAGTATTAAAAGTTACTAATTTTATTTTTAAAAATAATATTATAATAATAAATAAGCTTATACTTAATATCTATTTAAAAGTAAAGAGTAATCTCTCATACAATCTTCTTTTATAGTAAAGAGTAACCCTGACTTACTTAGGGTGTTTATAATAAACACTATATCTCCATTTAAAATCACCACTCATAAAGTCTTTACTAGGAATTCCCAAGCTTCTTCTCAATACAAATTTATGTCTAGGAAATAATATAATTGAATAATGGTTGCTTGCAATCATTTATTATTTTAAAATTTAATCTTTCAAGCACTTGTATCTCTCTCTCTCTCTCTCTCTCTCTTTCTCTCTCTCTTTGTTCTTTGTTATTTTTATTTACCTTAGGAATACTTTCTATAATTTTTTAGCCAATTAGTTACTGTTAATGTACCGCCCTTTATTTTGGACAAAATGTAACTACTAGTTAGTTGTTCTTATGATCCTCCCTTGGTTACTACTCTTTATAGTAAAGAGTAGTCCCAACTTAAGATGTTTATAACAAACATTATACCTCCAAGCCAAAACCACTCCTCATAAAGTGTTTACTAAGAACTCCAAAGTATTTTCTCAACTCAATATTGATTACACTCATTTTGATCTTTTAAGAACTTGTGTGTGTGTCTGTGTGTGTCTGTGTATAATGACAGACAACAAGAAACAATACATATACATATATATCTTGTCTTCCATTACTTTAGGAAGACCTTTTATAAAATTTTTATCCTACTAATGTTATTGGTATATCTCCCTTCAGTTTTAGACAAAATGCAACAACTAGTAACTCATTCTTGTGATCTTCAATTGATCGCTCTATTTGGTTGACTATATGATCAAAAAAATTTATTGTTCAATTGACCAATTCATTCAACCAATTGAACTTGATTACCCAAATGGTTTAGTCAACTGAATAAAACGTAGCCCATTGTGAGCTTTGTCCAATATTACAATGCTTTTTTATAGCTGTGATTCCTTGTTATTATTCCAACTTACTCCAAAAGAAAACTTAAATAACACTTAAAATGACTTTAAGTGATTTCTTTAAAGTTTGAACCATCACTTAAACATCTCAAATGATAAATATCAACGCATAAAACACCATCACTAATTTAATCCCTTCAACCTAAACTTTAAACATTAGTTTCAAGATCAATTATAAATTTTCAATAAGATTTAATTTTTAATATTCATCTTTGATGTCATTTATTAATGTAGACTAAATTTGTAGTATGTCTGGTAGACTAATCTCAACTTAACAGGCTTGCAAACATGAATCTCAGCAAGTTAAATGTATTCTTGACAAGTTCATTCCAATGTTCAAGTCAACAAGGATGAAGGATACTAAATATGCAAGAAAATTACTAATCATTTTTAATTAAAGTGGTCATGAGAACTCATCTTGGGTAACTCCTTTTTGTAGGTAATCCTTCTTTAATGTATAAATAACTCTAACAATACTTTGAAGAGTTTAATCCAACCTCTACAAAGTAGATTAGTTGGTATTCAATTAAAACTTCATCTCTTCACATGATTGAATACTATTATAATTAAACTTCCCTTTCACATATAATTAAACCTCTTATGTAGGTTTAAAACATGCAAACCTATAAAAAATTAGTTCATTTACTAAATCAACCAAAAACCAATTGATGCATTCATTAAAAGTATAACACTTATCAACATTCAAACACTTTTATTATTAAATTAATCTTTTAGATCAAAATTGTATCTGTTTTATTCAACATAAGATAAAGGACAAATTAATTTCTTAGATAAAAGAAAGATGGATCTTTTTCTTTGGAATAGGGAATGTCCACAAGTGGTACAAATTGCTCTTTGTTATATAATTGAAGATGTAGTGATCATTCTTAACTTTGAAGCACAATTCCAATTTGATTCTACCATTTGGCTCCCAATATCATTTTCTTTCCTTACAACAAAAGTAAGTTTGATATTCATCTTTAAAGTACTTTCGCAATGACGGAATAATATGAATGCTTATAGAGATAAGGAAGTGCATTTTTTAAGATAAACCTCCCTCCCCCATTTGGGTTGTATTTAAACAATAAATTTTCTAATACTTCCACTTACAAAAGCCTTAATAACTATTTTTCTGTATTCTCTTTTTTCCCTTGCCTTCTCTAGAATGAAATATTGAAATTTATAAACCTAAAATAAGCATCACAATAACTTAAGGATTTGACATTGGCATAAGGAGAATATCTTTCCCTAACTACCATAAGTCATAATTGTAGTATGAGTTCTAATTTTCACCCAACCATCTCAAATGAAAAATGGGATAGAAAGTATTTTAGATTTTCATAGAAATAACGCCTCGATCTTCTCATCAAACCTAGAAAATATGATAGAATCATTTATTTTTCTCTAGGGATCCCCTAACACCTTCGATTAATGAGTCGGGACTTCTAGCATACCCTTTGACTTCCCTTATAGTAAATACTGACACGACCTTGCTTTATTATTACATAGCATTCCTTATGACAATTTCTTAAGTCTTATCTAGTTCTTCTTCACTCTTGGGAATGCTCAAGTTACTATCAAACTCATACATAAACTTAAAAACTCTTCACTCCCTCAATCATTGGCCACACTTGGTTCACTTCTTTCTAATATATAGCTACAATATGTCCTTTTTATGTTCATTTGCTTACCAGTTATATTAAACTGAAGTTCAACTGTCAAACTCTTTTTGCAATAGGCATCCACCCTAACGTGAAATCAAATCCCTTAATTATAATATAATAGAGACCTCAAGGTCCCATCAAATCAAGATCTTTATCAAAAGTATTAATAATAACTATTATTACTAAAAAGTTCTAAAATTTACTAAATTTTGTAATTGTAGCTCCAATTTTAAAAAAATAGATATAAAATTCTCTAACTTTTTATTTTGTGTAAAAATAATCTTGGTTAAATCCTCTGTTAACAATGCTAACGTTGCAAGCATGTTAGCTAATAGGTTTTTCACATGGATGACATAGAAAATTATTTACTTAATTATTTATAAATTAATTTAAAAATAAATCAAAAAATTTGACTTTGTTAATTTATCCACCCATCTTTCTCCTTTTTATTTCTCCTGTACTTGGCTAGGCTTTGTTTCTCCTTTTTTTTTCTCCATCAAAAGTCCTTCTTTGTTTCTCTAATGACCTCCCTCCCTTTATTCTTAACCTCTCCAACTTACATATACTTATCATCACTGACAACTTTTTTGGTTATACATATAGGATTGATAGTGATAGTCTTTATTACTTTTAATGAAGCCTTTTTTCGAGTTGATACGTTAATAGAGAAAAGATTTTTATTTTCTAATTGCCTAGTGTTAAAAAGGCTAGAAACAATTAGTTTCTCATAAACTAAGAAAATTGTTACATTTCTAGTCTTGCATTAAAAGTTCCTATCATCATTTGATACATAAATAAATGTTTAACTATCTATTCTTGTTTTTTGCTAATATTTCCTTATATGTAATGCAATCACACTTTGTCTCATTTCTTAAGTTAAACATTTTTCTCATACGAAAAACCTGAAGTGTTTGTTGTCTACGAAAACATTTTACACTTTATGGACTTAAATCGCTTTAAATATGTTAAGGAAGTATGTTTAGTTATCATCATAAAGTGACCTTAAAATATCCTCAAATTTCAAATAACTAAAAGCAACAAAAGAAAGAAAAGAAGGATTCATTAACAACTATGACAAGGAAGAACATTCTTATATTGTCAAAGATATTAAATAATTAAGTTATTCGGAAATGCAAACATAAATGAGGATTTATTACTTTAATATCAATCCATTTTCAATAAAATGTTAGGGCCTCAATCAATTTTTGTCCAAAACTTGAAATGCTTTTATCAAACATTAAAAAATAAGATAGTCTTTAAAACCCTCAAGCTTTTATCAAAAATAGGTAAACATAAGACATTTACAAAACAATGGCTTACTTATCCTTTCACTATATAACCAAAGACCTGGTATATGTTATTCTTACCACTAGCAACAATAATAGTTATTCTTCATCTATACAACTCATCTTAGATCCTAATTTTGTAACTTCATTAACAGACTTGAAACCCAAAACTAGAATAACTCTGCCATTAAACCAAACTCAATATCAAATCCAACCTCACCAATATCGTGTTCAATTCCAACTTGAATATTTTATTGGTGTTAGTAGTTATCATGATTATGAACCCAAGTTACAAAAATATATTTATATAACTTGTCATTTCTAAGATCATCACCATCTATCCTATATGCACAACCAGCTTGGTAAGGTTAAGATAGAGGGAGGGAGGTGGCCAAAGAAACAAAGAAAAGATAGCTTAAAGGAGAAATAAAGTTTGGCAGGTTCAGGAGAAACAAAAAGGAGAAAGATGGTTAAGCAAAACAAAGGTTAATAACTTAATTTTATAATTATAACCCAATTTTCAAAAATGGTAATAAAATATCTAAACTTTCAATTTTTCACAAAAATAACACGATGTAGAATCTCTATTAACGGAAATGATGTGGATATCGATGCCAAGTGTAATTAAATTTTCATGTCAAATATTAATTTAATTAATATTAAATATAAAATGTAATAACACCTAACATTATATTGTTAGACCCCTTAATCCTAATAGTAGAATCATGTAGGCATTGACGAGCTTTGACCAATGTTTAACACTCAAAAAGATGGAACAAGGTAAAGACTTGCGAGTAGGTAAGAAAAAGAGCATTGTAAGTGTTGGCATGTGTTGGTGCACATTAGCAGAATTCTTCGATGAAATGTAAGATTCGGATGTGAGACCAAAAGATAGGTTCAGTTGGACCTTGGGTTAAAGGTTAGCTGGATCATAGGCTTAAAGGAAACATATGAGAGCTTTAAGGTGTAAAACCCCAAACCTTTCCTTTTCTTGAATATAAATTTTTTTGTTCGCTAACTAGCATTTTTGAATTAATGGTAAATCTGAGTGAATAGTGATTTTGGGAGGCCCAACCCCAAAATATTAAAAATTATCTAGAATAAGTATTAGAGTTCAATGATACTGAAACGGATCGAAAATAAGTCCAATCAGATGCATTTCGGGAGTTCCAAAAGTTTAGGATTACAATACCCTTTTTGGAAAATAATGGATATTAATGATTTTAAACCCATTCGAATTGCTTTTAAAAGCATCAAATCAATTAATATTGACCTGAATTAGAGTCTTTCATGGTCAATTTGCTAGTAAAATGGCTGTGGAATATTTTCGAAATTTAATTCGGTTAGGTGATGAATTACATTCACTAAAAGGCAATTTAGTCTTTTTTCATGTTGATAGTGGAATGATGAGTCAATGGAAATGGCCAATGAGGGAATGCCATGTGGAATGCACTAAAGAAGTATTAAAAAAATCCAAAAGTAAAACAAACCTTCATTTTGAGAGATAGCCATGTGTGTCCAAAATAAAAAATAAAAGAGAGAAGCCATAGGTAGACTTACAATCAAGGAGAAAAGAAGAAGATGGTAGCTGATTTTCATGGTTTTTGAGTTGGATTTAAAGAGATCATGACCAAGTAAAGATTGAAGTAAAAGTAGTAAGTTTTTCTAGCTTTAATTTCTAGTTTTATGGATTTTGCATGAAATGGCTTTAGTGTAATAAGATCAATGGTGATTTTGACATGCAGTGAAGTAAATAATAAGTTTGGAAGTATTTAAGCGTTGAAATCAAGAAAGTAAATCAAAGATCAAGCTTAAGAGAATTTGCCATAGCTGGGGTTTTTAGTGTGATATGATTCAAAAGTTAATTTTGGTTGAAGATGATAAGAGAGATAGCCACGTTTACTAAAATTTTGTCTTTGGTTCTCCGTTCAATTGAACTAGTCCTTTTTTATCATGACTTTGCCTACAAATCTCCAAACTAGGTGATTTCAATTGGAGCTAAAACCTTAAACATATTACTAAAAATATCTAGAAGAGGCCTAGACCTAATTCTAGCCGAATGATATTTAAATTTGAGAATGATTATGGTATCTTGATACTATCTTCGTGTTGAAGTAGCTTGTGATATTTGGTACATGTTTCATGATTTAGAAGTTTAAATAGCATGATTTTTAATGTTATAGGAACTAGAAACATAGGGAAACAAATGTCTAGAAGACCTTAAAACCTAATTTGAACATTTGATATGTGAAAAGTAAGGAACAAGTGGAGGTATGGATTCTAGACATGGGTCATAACCGTGACTATTCATGTATGATTATGATATGGTGAATTGAATTGGGTGAGATTGTGTTTTGAATAAATTGGTAAGTTAGAATGGGTAAAATATGGTATTTAAGTGACTTTTGAAGTTAGATTTGGAAACAAAAACTAATAGGTTAGCTTATGAAAGTAAGCAAAAATATAATTAGATACGTGTTACGCAATTAAATACAAATCTCAAATTTGTCAAACTAAATAATAGTTTTAGCGGCTTATTTCCGATTTTGGAAATAAATGCCTAAGTGAAACGTGTTTTGTGTGGTTAAAGGAGAGGCATCGAATGCGTGAGTGTGCTTAGTGATAAGTTTGTAAAACAGTTAGTACATTTTAAATTGATTTTATGAAAATGATTTCTATTCAATCATAAAGTGTATTGATTAAGAGTTTTATGTGAATGGTGCATTACAGGTGAATATTGCTAGTATTCGTTTATATTTTAGTAATATATGAATGAAGTTTGAAAGTCATATCCTATATGATTTGAGTTTACATTGAGATGATATTATTATTGGCTTAAAAAAGGGAAATGGTTTTCAACCTATGGTACGCCAATAAGTTTTATACATGTTATTATACCAGTGTATAACGATTAACCTAGTACAGGTAAGTGATATAAAACCAGCTTCATAACTAGTGATTAATCAATTACGGGTAAGCGATGTAGAATCAACTCCGTAAGTACTAGTATCTAGCAATTAATGCGAGTAAGCAATGTAAAACCAGCTTTATAACTAGTGGTTAACCAGTTACGGGTAAGCAATGCAAAATCAGTTCTGTGACTACCAATGTATAGCGGTTATCCTAGTGTAGGTAAACAATGTAGAACTAGCTTTGTAACTAATGGATAACCAATCGTGTGTAAGTGATGGAATTTCAGCTCTTCGACTTTATGCCTAAGGGTATCATACGGTAAAGAAGTTAGTGATACGGTATGTCATGTGAGAAATTCATGAAATTTTTAATGTCGCCACTGTTTATTTGAAAAACAATTTGAGAAACTTGATTTTTTGAAGCATATATGTTTCATTAGATTGAATTATACAAATTGAGATAAATTTGTTATTGGGAGGTTTAAATTGTTAAATATGATTTGAATATAAAATATAGCACTCATTAAGCTCATTTATCTCATATTCTCTTTTCTTTTTCTTCAAATGAAACATTGTAGGTGCACGCTCAAGGGCTTCAGCAATAGGGAATCCACCTCACGACTAGTCAACTTTATCACGTGTTACTGTGTAGGCATTTTGCCTTTTGAATGTTTTTAGGAACATTTGCATATTCATGAATATGTTTTGGATTGTATTTTGTGTAAAGAATGCATGTATATGAATGTTTTAAAGTTAAATGCATGAATATGTTTTAGTTTTTTTTAAGATTATTGAAGTGATTGTTAAGGTTTCTTGTGAATGGACTTGTAAGTCTAAAAATTGTAGTGGGGATTTTGATCTGATTATAAATATTTTGAACTTTTACAGAGATTTTGAAAATTTTGGGAATGTCAAAACACAAATGTTTTGCTGTCGAAATTTTTAGTGAAATGGTTTTAAAAGAACTCTACTGTTTATATTTATGAATGTTAAGTTAAACCTTTTCGATAAAAAGGGTAATAGGCTTAGCTCCACGAGAACTTCCAGTTAGATCAGACATCGACTGGAGGGTCATAGTGGGGGTGCCGAGTGGGCCACTTAGTTGTTTTAGGATAGGGGCTTGTCATAAGGACTTAATGTGTGCTTAAATAGATGGACCATGACTAATGGACTTGATATAATTAAGCATTGGACCAGACCAGTATGTTATATAAAGGTTTGGACTTGGATGACTCATCATCAATAGATAGAGACCAAGGGGAGATCTAGATGATGGTGGATAAAATCACAACAGCTATCCATCAGCTCTAAAAAATAAAGATAATGTGGACAAGGTTGTTCCTAAAATTTTATAGGCCTTGGGAAAAATAAAAAAAGAAAGGCCTAATTAATTGACAATATGTAAATATTTAAACTTCTAAAAGCATATTTTTATTATTAAAGAGGCTACGTTAAGCCCCTCATAATGACACAATTGAAGAATCTAATAGGTTGTATTGATTCTTAACATTGAGATTTAGAGAACAACTCAAAAAATCAAATGAAAAAATATGTAAAAGGGAACAAAGTTAAGAGGATTGGCCTCATTTTGCTCTTTATAAGTGTTGAGAGTGAATTGGGTCCTATTTTGCCCCATTTTCTTCTTTATGAGAGTCATGAGAGTAGGCCTTAGGCAGGTACACTTCCTACCTTTTCCCAGTATCGGGCCTATATGTGGAAGGATTTTCTGAAGCCCATTTGGATTGGAGTGTCAACCAATTAGTTAAGGTGTTGTCATCTAATAAGGATAGAGGTGATCTAGTTAGTTTATTTCAATTAGGATTATGAATTTTAAAGTTAGAGGTGCTTATAAATAAGTTATTTAAGCTTTGCTACAAAGAAGAGATAAAAGGAGAAGGGAAAGGAAAGGAACACATTAAGAGAAAACATTCCTTTGTATTCTTTTAAGAAAGTAATAAAGGTTTGTTTTACCATAACTCTTATGTGTTTATTGTTACCTATGATTATTTTAATACTTTTGTAGTATTTTTTACTCGAGTGTGAGAGTTAAAACACTTCGAGAGTCATGAGGCATTTAAGAAAAAGAATTCTTTTATTTAACGATCATGTAGGAAGGCTGAGTCTTACTTAAGCGGACCTAAGTGAGATTGTCGTGCAGAGGATTAAGTGCGACTTCGGCATAATTTTAGTTCTTAGAAAAACCTTTGTAACAAATGGTATCAAAGCTAAAATATTAATTTATGAGGCAGCAATTTGATAAAGGGTTCAACAGAGTGGAGGCACTCATAGGCCTAATTCCTTAAGGGAACGAAGAGGTCAGTTCCTACTCATCTCAATTATATGCTTTGTTGGACATAATGAGCCTTTTGAAGGAGCGTTCGAACAAAGCAAAGATAAACTTGATGGATAAGGAAATGGTACGTGGGAGATGTGCCAATAACTAAGGACTCTTTGAGTGAACCATATTTGGATAAGTGCCTACAGATTATTTCGAAGAGGGCATCGAGTTTTTCTAGTTAGGGTGGTTTGTTAGACCCCTAAGTCCTAATAACACAATTGTGCAGGCATTGATGAGTGTTGACCAAGATTTGACACTCGGGATGATATAATAAAGTGAAAATTTTTGAATAGGCAAAGAAATGGCATTGTCAAGTATTGGCATGCATTGGTGTACATTGGCGAAAATCTTCCATAAGAAGTAAGATTCAAATGTGAGACCAAAAGATAGCTTGATATAGACTTTAGGTTGAAGGTTAGCTGATTCACATGCATAAGAGAGACATGTGATGGCTCCAAGGACTTAATGTGTGCTCAAATAAGCAGATCATGACTAAAGGATTTGACATGGGTAAACATTGGATTAGTTCAATGTGCTATGAAAGTCTTTAAGTTTGTATGACTCATCATTAGTAGATAGAGATCAAAGGGGAAATCTTGGATGTGGCAAATAAAGTCACAGTAGATATACATTAGCTCTAGAAAATAAAGACCATGTAGGAGGATCATCTAAAGATAGTAAAGTTCTTCATGGATATGAATATATCTTTTCTAGTTACATATAATCTCTTATCTTATTAGTTGGGATGTAACTAAATCCTATCAGATAGAGTTCTAATTGGATAGAGGCATCATCTAATTAGTTAGTATAATGTAATCTGATAAGAATAAGATGTGATTTGGTTAGTTCAGTTTAATTAGGATTCTAAATTGTAAAGCCAGAAATGCCTATAAATAGCTTATTTAGGCCTTGCTCATAGGGAAGAGAGAGGGAAGGGAAGGGAATACAATAAGAGGGAGCATGCATTTGTATACCTTTGGTGAAGTAATACAGGTTTGATTTTATCATAACTCTTAGGTGTTTATTGTTGCCTATGATTATTTAATACTTTTATAATGTTCTTACTCGAGTGTGAGAGTTAAACACTTCGAGAATCATGAGGCATTCGAGAACAAGGTTTTATTGATTAACAATCATGTGGGAAGGTTGAGTCTTGCTTAAATGAACCTAAGTGAGATTGTCATACAAAGGAGTAGATGCAACTTTGGTATAAGTTTGGGGTCTGCAAAAACCTTTGTAACAACTGGTATCAGAGCCACATTTTAATATGTTGAGAGACAACAATTTAACAGAGTTTGTGAACAGAATGGAGGCACTCATAGGGCTAATTCTTGAAGGGAATGAAGAGGATACTTCCTATTCATCTCATGTCTATGTTTTGATGGGCGTAATGAGTGTTATGAAGGAGTGTTTGAATAAAAGCAAGGATAATCCGACGGAGAGGAAATATGGTACGTTGGAGATGTGTCAATAAGGAGTCTTTGAGGAAATCACATCGAAGGAGCGCCCACGACAAAGGCATCAAATTCTTCAGGGGGGAATGGTTGGTTAACCCTAAGTCCTAATAACAGAATCATACAGGTATTGACAAGCCTTCGCTAATGTTTGGCACTCAAGACTACAGAAAAGATAAAAACTTGCAAGTAGGCAACAAAAAAGGGCATTGTCGATGACTTGGCATTTATTGGTGCGCATTTGTGAAAATCTTCGACAAGATACAAGACTTGGATATAAGACAAAAATAGGTTTTATTTTGTATCACGTGTGACACGATAATACGATTTTATACCGCCAAGTCAAGGACGGGAATTTCATCGAACAATTGGCTTGGTGGTGCAACTTCATACACTAACGCAATATGGGAGGTTTACCAACCAGTTTCTTGGAATGGGATTTACCGGATCATAATTTGGATTCTCATTTCTATCTCTCTCGCTCTCTCTTTCATACAATTACTAAAGAGCTGTTTGTTGAATTGTAAAATTTCTCTTTGACTACTTGTCCCTATGTATGGACCAACAGCTATTGAAATGAAAGGAAAGGTTCGTGGGTAGTGGGTTATGATCAAACATTAAGAATTAAAAAAATTTCCTACTCCTAAAGCAGTATAAATATGCGGATTGATGCAAACACTCCATAAACCTGGTCAGTAATGTATTAGTCTATGATTACTCAAGTCAGAAGGTGAATTCGGTATTTGTGAAATGCCAGTGATTATTACCAATCTTAAATGAATGAACAGAGAGAGGCATTCAAATCATTTATGTTGGTTGGTTGGTTTCAGGAAATTAAATAATTCGTTATCGCATGGAGCAACCAAGTAATTTTTGTTGATGATTGAATGGAATGTCAAGTGTTAATCTTATAGCATCCATCAAAGGAGTGAACGTATATCCTCCAGTATTTTACGGATCATTATAGACTGTAACTTCCTTGTACAACATAAATTTACATTTCACATGGACCCTCCTGCAACACATATTTTACAGATCAAAAAACATTTATCAAAGTACTAAAAGTGTTCGTGTCTCGACTCAGCTACAAGAATCATCAATATAATGTGCTAATAATGTGTTACATGGGTAATAGTGTTCATGAGACAGCTAACTATTCAGGTTCTTGTTTAATGGGAAAGTGCAAATACCAACTAAAACCACCGGAAAGACCTATATTAGTTTTACTTGGTTTTTATATTGGACAAAAAGGTATTGATGCGTAAGCCGGAAGGAAAGAGGACATCATTAAGATCATTTTCTCGTTTTGTAAATAAGTTGAATATATTGCTTGAGCAATTAATTTCATTTCGAATTTCTCCTCTCTTTTTTTTTTTTCTAGCACCATTAATTTCCATTAAACTCCAGAAGTTTTAGACCCCCTGTCCTGCCCCTAATTCATAACGTGCTTATAAGACCATGAAGCCCATAAAACTAGAACTTCTATATAAGAATAAACGATTTTAAAATATTTAATTTTTAAACTTTTAATTGAATGACCAATTTAAAATCTTAACAATTCAATTCAAAACATTAATTTTTATTGAAGTAACTAAAATAACTAATAGATAGACGTTTAATAAAAGTTACATTATTAAAAATAATCTTTTAAACTAAATTACTACAATTTAAAAAAAATTAGTCTCTCAATTAAAAAATTTAAAAACTAATTACAAGAATGTTAAAATATTAAACACTTTTAAATACATTTCACTTCTTTATATGATATGAGCACAAGAACATTTTCTTAATGGGATTGTAAAGACTGCGGGCTAGACAAATGGACAATTTAGATACAACTGCCGTTGAAATCTTATCTAATGTTGCTCTCTGGTACCATAATCCATGCAAGTAGTGAAAAGAGTTTCTTTCTATAAAATCACGAAAGAAAGCATGCACCAGTAACAGACAAAATACAGCTGCAATCTCAAGCATCAACATATTGCACCTGGGATGAACAACCCTTAAATGATTGATTTGCATGACAAACCATTATGATTGATTTGCATAACCATAATAAGCCCAATTTTGCTTCCTGTCAAAACAAATTGCGTCGGGTTAAACTATTCCTAGGCTGCATAATAAGGCTGGTTGAAGTCTTTGAAAACTAAACATTAAGCTGTTGACCACGATACCAAAAAACAGTTAAAACCAAATAATACAGACCGTCATCAACGTCGGTAAAGAAAAAGAGATTTAATAGAATTGCTAGTAGGACACTCACTATCTTCTAAAAGTTACAGCAGCACCGCTTATCCTGCAGTAATTAAGCATGTTAAACATAATGAGTCTATCGCTCGTTTACTTTATCAAAAATGTAGCTGCAGATCTAGCAAAGATTACACTTACCTGCCCTGTTGCTGCTTTACAACAACATTCGAATCAGGCTTTTCATCAATTGAGCCTTTGCTGTGATTGCTGGTTACACTTGACCTATCAAACTCAAGTCCATTCAGATCCCGTGAATCTCTTGACTTGCTCAAAATTCTCACATTTGATATGCCTCCAGCAACATCATAACTAACATGACTGGGGCGCTTTGAGTCATCAGATGGATAACTTTTACTTCGATGAGACTGTGCCATGGGAGTAACAGCTACAGTAGGCAAAAAAGGTGAATGAGATGATGCCGCAGCTGCAGCTGCAGCTGCAGCAGCAACTTTCGCCACTGCAGCTGTAGCTGCTATCATTCCTTGAGCTCCTTCTCGAAGCTGAATATACTCGCCTTCAATATAAAATAACTGAAATGACAAAATCAAAATTCTCGCCATTATCATCTAAGCTTACAGTAACTGCACAACTAAACGATATCCCAAAACTCACTTCTGGGTGACCAGCCACAAAATCATCCAGTTTTCCATACTTTTTCTTGTAGTCATGCCAATGTAAAGGTGAAAGCATCTTGCCCAGCCTATTTGGAAGCTGTCATAATCACCAAATAAAGTTCAGTATAAGGATTGCAAATTCTAAGATCAACCACAACAAAACTTGTTGATTCACATACTGTGGAATTCATTCTAATTCTTCCACCAGGTGGAATCGTACGAACAATGCAAGCTAATAAAGATCTCTCATCAAGTAGGGCATTTTCAGAAGATTTAGCTGCATTCGCCATATTTGTCTTGCCTGTTGAGACTTCAGATAAAATTGCACCACTGCCATTGTTGACGGTAGTCTCATTATGATAAGCTGAATGGATTGAATTTACAGATGGTGATGAACTCGCACCAGAACCTGATTGTTCTTCTGAGAAAACTTGATTTTCAAGTCCTTGATTACTCAACCTTGGAACATTTTGCTCCTGCAGAGTACAGATTCTACATAAGCCAAGTTTACCTCCTATTCAAAAGCTAAAGAAGCCAGGGCACAGGCTCAAGCAAAGAGATTTGAAGCAAAATCAATGGTTGACTCCAGTGCCATACATTTGTTTTGCTGTTCTGCTCAAGAGAACTCAATCTTAAAGCATTATTAAATTGGGAAGACATCTGTTGCAAGCTCTGATTTAGATGTGGAGCAACCAAGTACTCTCTATCAATTTTCTGCAAAAGGATATGTTCAAGAATGGCTACAAACACATGTTCATCTTGACAATGACTTAAAGTAACATCTTAACACCGCAAACCTGTTCTTCCCCAGTGGATGAAATTACAGTATTAGGCTCAGTCCCCTGATTGATGTTAACATCAAGATAGACTGGACGAAAACCTTGTCCATTGACAGATATTTCATATCTTGTAAGATTGTGATCCGAATGGGATGATGTAAGATGATTCTGTACAGACACTTGTCCACCCTCTGGTACAGCCTGAAGAAGAAGATTTAAACATAAAAATTAGAAAACCATGGATGTTCACAGTCAGGGGAAAAAAATAGCAAGGCACAGGAAAAGAAGATACTGTAGAGTGTTACTGCAGATACAAAACATAGAAAAGCAAATGTGGTGTCTCATACTACCTGTTGGTTCTGCCACTGTGGTGGTGACATTGCTGGCACTGAATGAAAATGCCCAACATGAGACTGAGGAACATGAGATGGCATGGAATGGGGAATCCCTTGTTGATGTAGTATGAATGGATGCAGTGCAGTCATCTGTGCAGGTGGCAGGTAGGTAGGCATCCCAAGTAAAGAAGATGGAGCAAAGGGGACACCAGCAACATGGTTGCTCTGACAATTAACAAAATGAAGTAACAGAAACAGCATAAGAATTCCATTTACTTAACTGGCAACTGTATTTGAACGAAAACACAGTAATACAGAATATAGCAATTGATGAGTCTCATCACAAAAGCCCACACATACTACAACTAGTGCGACATCCCATGAGCTAAAAATTTTATCCACAGAACTAAATCATCCCATATTATCCACTTCAAATCTCTTGAAAACTATGTGATGCAAAGGAACTTAAAGTATATAGAAAAAATAAAAGAAGAAAAATTAGTCAACCACAAGCCTGAATTTAGTGGAATGAAAGATTACGAATTGAGCTGACAACAGAAGACAAGGGCTGAAATTTAGATTATGTTAGGATTCCTTATTAGAGAGGAAATAGTAGTATGTTAAATATGTTATTCTATTTTACATATGTTATTCTAGTTGTTTAGGACTTAAAGAATTTTTATTAGAATATGATTTAAATTTGTTAGGAACTTTGTCCTACAAAAATAAGGATTCTAAGAACTCTACATATATGGTTCTCAACCCTTCAATAATAACAAGCAATCTGAAAATTTTTATACAAACTTGAGTTTTTCAACTAGGTGTTATGTTTTTTCTAGGAGTAATTCTTGGACCCTAAGAATGGTTTCTAGTTTCCTACCTTCCATTCTTTGTGTTTACCACAAAATTCTAGCAACCAAAATCCTAACTTTTAACATATTAAACCTTGAAATCCTAAGCCTCAATTTCCAGCAATCAAACATTAAAATTTCAGCTATACAAAATCTGAAATTTCAGCATTCCTAGCCAAAATTTAACCCTGAAACTTGATATTCCAGCAGCCTAATAACTACATTTTCTTATTTTATGATTTTTAGCTACTAGTTAATAATTCTTCTATTTGTACTACATCAATTTGGTATTAGAGCTTTGGTTCATGATGGTGACACGTAGCAGAAGGGCATATAGAGGAATATTCAACGACCAAGAGCGAGTTAGAAGAAGATTGGACCGTAATAACCCTCGATATCAAGGTGCTCCAAGAACTAGTCCAGAACTTAATATCAGACAACAAACTATACTTGATGGTGAGCGTGGAGAAAGCGAAACCCAAGACTAAAAGGTTGACACTAATCAACAGCAAATGGCGTTAGAAAATCAATGCCTACTGAGAGATCCAAGACAAGAAAACCAACCAACAGCACGTGGAGAGCGCATGCGAGCCTTTAGAGGCCAAAATAGAGTTGAAAACAAACAATAAACTTGATGACATTACTAATAAAGTTTGTGTTGAAGCCCCTAATTTTGTAGGAAAGATGGGTCCACATCTGTTCTTAGACTAGACAGCAACAGAGGAAGATTTCTTCGATTAGTACCACACATCAAAAGATCGAAAGTTTGATTCGCAAAGATGAAGTTAGTTGGACACGCCAAAATCTGGTGGACATTGGTAGAGGATAGACTTTGAAAAATAGGCCAACCACCAATTGTTGATTGGGAAGAGATGAAATTGAAGTTTACTATTTTATTACTAGAAAGATCTCCAAGATCAACTCACAACTCTTGGACAAGGGATTATATAACTAAGTACACGGAAATATTTGATGAACTTTCTATCTGATGTGAATTAATAGATTCAGAACAACTTATATCTCATTAAAAAAATAGCTTACGGGCATAAATTCACAAGGAGCTAATAAAGCAAAGGAGTTATAGCCTTGAAGATGCATATCACTGAGCTTTAAGGGCGGAACAATACTTAGGACAACAAATAACAGAAAAGTTTAGAAGTCAAGTTGAGCAGTTCGGCATGAAGAGAACTACAACGGTGCAAATCTCTAGACCAGCACCAAATGCATCAAAATATGCACCACAAAAACTACAAAACGTCTTAGAAAGCTAAATTTAAAGGCAAAGTCATAGTTGAGACTGGGACGAAAGGAGGCAGCAGTGACAAGAAATACTTCCGATGCAATGGGAGGGGCCACTTTGCTTATGAATGTCCTAATAAAAGTTTGCATATGATGGGAGAAAAAGAGGAAGAATTTGATGAGTACGTGAGTGAGAACAAAGTTGAAGAGGAATTGGAATGAGACTCTAGTGATGAACTAGCTAGTCCTACAAATCTTAATATAGTAGGACGCATACTTAGGACCCCTAAAGCAAAAAAACAAGAAGAATGGCTTCGTACTACTATTTTCTTTACTAAAGTTAGATGCAGAGATAAAGTATGCAAGATTATCATTGATGGAGGAAGAAGTACGAATGTAGTATCAGAGAACAGGGTGAAACGATTAACTTTACTCACAAATAAACATCCAAATCCCTACAAAGTTGCTTAGGTAAATGATAGTGCTACACCAATTGTTCGAAGGGGCTTGATGCTCTTCAAATTAGGAATATATGAGGACTCTATTTGGTGTGCAGTCATTTCTATGCAACTATCTCACATTTTGCTTGGGCGACCATGGCTTTATGGTCGAGATGTGCAACACTTCAAAAAAGTTAACACCTATCAATTTCTATTTCATGGAAAGAAGATAATTTTGAAGCCTATAAAGGTAGAAAAGGTAGCAAAACAAAGAGGAAGTGACAAGAAGGCCAAAAATGCCAAGAAAAAGTCTCTTAATATTTTTAAAGAGAGAGAATTTGAAGCTGTTAGCAAAGAAAAGGGAATTGTGTTTGCAATGGTAGTAAAGGAAGTAACAAAACAGCACTTGAAACACACTTTACTTATCAAAGATGTTGGAGAATTGCTAGCTGATTTTTCAGACCTTAAACTGGATGATTTACCAGATGAAATACTCCTTTATAAGATATTTAGCATGCTATTAACTTGGTACCTAAATCTACTCTACCAAATCTTCCAGCCTATAACTTGAATGTTATTGAGAGTGAAGAGCTAGAGACAAGTAGAGAATTTAATGAAAAAAGGATTTATTCAAGAAAGTCTTATTCCGTGTGTAGTTCTAGTACTTTTAACTCCTAAAAAGGATGGAAGTTAGAGAACATGTATTGATTGTCAGGGGATAAATAAGATCACAATAAGATATAAATTTCCAATACCTTGCCTTGATGACATGTTAGATATACTGGCCTGAGCTACTATCTTTACCAAGATAGACATGCGAAGTGGGTATCATCAAATCAGAATCATACCTAGAGATGAATGGAAAACAGCTTTCAAGAGGGACTTTATGAATGGATGGTGATGCCATTTGAACTCTCTAATGCACCGAGTACTTTTACGAGAGTGATAAATCATGCGTTTCGACCATTTATGTGCAGATTTTTGGTGGTATATTTTGATTATATGTTACTATACAAGACTAAAGAAGATCACCTATTACATCTGCAACAAGTCTTGAGAGTTTTGAGGCAAGAGAAACTTTATATCAACTTAAAGAAGTATTCTTTTATGCAATCAAATGTTGTATTTTTGGGTTTTATTATATCCTACTGTGGAGTGGAGATGGACTCCAAGAAGATTAGAGCCATTTTTTATTGGCCTATTCCACAGGATGTACATGAGGTAGCACCATAATGGAAACGGTTACTAATTGTATGAAGAAAGGACAATTTACTTGGTCAAAGGCAGCAACTAAAAAATTTGAAGAAATCAAGAAAAAAAAGACCGAATCTCCTGTTTTACACTTCCAGATTTTTCTAAGGTATTTGAAGTTATTTGCGACGCATCTCATGTGGGAATTAGAGGCATACTCAGCCAAGAGGGACGCTCAATTGCTTACTTCAGTGAAAAGTTCAGAGAAGAGACGTAACGATATTCGACCTATGACAAGAAACTTTATGCAGTAGTACATTTCTTTACAATTGGCATCATTATCTCTCATACAAGGCATTTTTCCTATATTTGGATCATGAATTAAGAGGCCCAGAAGAACTTGAACCAAAAGCACACCTTATGGAGCAAATTTTTGGAGCAATTTAACTTTGTTATTAAGCATCGAACAGAAGTTGAGAATAAGGCAGCAGATGCATTAAGTAGGAAGAGTCATTAGCAACACTTTAGCGATAAAAGTTGAGGGGTTTGATCCACGATGACTATCTTTTCAAAGGAAATCAATTTTGCCTACCTAATACTTCTATAAGGGAGTATGTGATTTTGGGAATTACATGGAGGAAGAGCAACAAGACAATTTGGAAGTGATAAGACCATTGAAATGGTTGAAGATCACTTTTAGTGGCCTTCTTTAAAGTGGGACGTGTCTAAGGTTATACAACAATGTTGAACATGTCAATTAGTTAAAGGAATGAAACAAAATTCTAGATATGTACACCACTTCCTGTGCCCGGTGAACCATGGCAGGACATAAGTATAGATTTTTTCTTGGGAATTCCTAAAACTATTAAGAGGTTATGATTCTATTTTTGTGGTGATGAATAGGTTTTCCAAGATGAGTCATTTTATTCCATATTCCAAGAATTATGATGTTGTCCATATAACTAAACTCTTCTTCAAAGATGTTGTACGTCTCTATGGATTATCTTTAAGCATCGTCTCTAACTGTGACGTAAAATCTATAATTTATTTTTGAAGAACTCCATGGAAAACATTGAACACTAAACTTCAATTTTTAAGTTCTTTTCATCTGCAAACCGATGGACATATAAAGGTGATGAATACAAACTTGTGGGACTTGTTAAGATGTTTGGTTGGAGAAAACGTGAAAAATTGAGACCTAATTCTTTCTATGGCAGAATTTGCATAAAACAGTTCTATAAATAGGTCTATTGGTAAGAGCCCTTTTGAGATAGTTTTAGGAGTTCAACCAAGGAAGCCTACTCATTTGGTTCCTTTATCACAAACAACAGAAGTTAGGGTTGAAGTTAAAGGTTTTGCAGAACACATGAGGGACATCATTGATGAGATACGATGAAAGATAATAACCAACAATTTGTATTATAAAGAACATGCTGATCAACCTCGTCAATTAGTAGAATTCAATGAAGGAGATATGGTGATAGTTAAGATTCATCCAGAGCTTTTTCAAAAAGGGAATATAAGAAAGTTCATTTAAGAAGTGTTGAACCTTATTAGATCATCAAGAAAAAAAGTATTAATGCTTATGTTTTGGAATTACCAAGTGACATCAAAATAAGTCTTATCTTTAATGTTGCACACTTAACTATTTATCATGGACAAGATGAGCAGTCCCCTACTGCAACTTTAAGAATTCTAGCCACTCATTATATTAAAGAGGAAATAGAGGATGCTCTTGATAAACAAATTGTAGCCACAAGACATGGACGATATCGACAATCTTTTGTCAAGCAGAAAGGAAGACTGATTTTTGACAATACTTGGATTCTAAAATCATAATTTCAAAAGTTAAATCTACACCAATATGAATGTATTAGTCAACCACAAGCCTTTTTTATGGATGAAGATTGAGAATCAAGTTGACAACAAAAGATAAGAACTGAAATTTAGATTATGTTAGGATTCCTTATTAGATAGGAAAGAATAGTAAGTTAAATATGTTATTCTATATTACATATGTTATCCTAGCTGTTCAGTACTTATAGAATTTTTATTAGAATAAGATTTAAATTTGTTAGGAACCTCTTTCCTATTAGAATAATGATTCTAAAAACTCTAAATATATGTGTACTCAGCCCTTCAATAATAACAAGTAATCTGAAATTTTGTCTACAAACCTGAGTTTTCAACTAGAAGGTGTAAAACTTTCTTCTAAGAGTGATTCTTAGACCTTAGGAGTGATTTCTAATTTCCTACTTTCCATTCTTTGTGTTCACAAAATTCTGACAACCAAAATCCTAACTTCCAGCATATTAAGCCTGGAAAACTTATGCCTAGACTTTCAGCAATCAAACCTTAAAATTCCAGCTGTAAGAAATCTAAAATTTCAACATTCCTAGCCAAAATTCAACCCTAAAATTTGATATTCCAACAGCCTAATATCAACCATATTTCCTTATTTTTGTGATTTTTAGCTACTAACTAATTTTTCTACTTGTCCTACATCACTACGAGTCAAGAAAAGAGTAGTCACATTGCTAATTTCCAATATTAGACATGAATGTTATTTCTCAAATCGCTAATCAACTCATGCATAATAGTAAACATACAAACAGCCCATGAGGTTAACACTAATTAGCAGTCCAAAAACGATAACATGTTTGCTCCATGTCAATACCTCAGAAGAAATTTAGATAGTGAATTTTCAGAGGGATGCTAAACCTTTAAGGACTAATTGAATTCAACTCTCATGCATCGCAACCAATGGATTATAGCCCTTCTTCTAGAATTGAATTCATGCACAAAAATGCAAGGGCAAGACGTTTCATCAAACTTGTGCAAACTATGCACATGGCACCAACAACCATGTCAAATCTAAAATGTTATGAACCGCCTGTATCCTTTTGAGATATATGAAAATTAAGCACCAAGTGAAGGCAAGAAGCTATCATTACATGAGTTGTACTCATTCCAAAGCAAATATTCAAGTAAAAGTTGAAAAAAAGAGAGTACATATCCCCAAAAATCGTATAAGCAGCCAACCTGAGTTGATACATTTCCACTTGAGGCTAAAGATAAGAAGGTATCCGTATTGCCATTTGCAAGAGCCACACTATTAGTACTTGATGCACCACTTCCATTAACATCTGGTTGGCTTCCATTTTTTTGACCAAGTTTTGGTACATCATTTGACGTTGTTTGTGATATGTGTGTATCGTCAGGGTAGGACCCATCTCTTTCTCTAGCTTTGACTAACTCCTTTTGTAGTTGTTGCAAAGAATGCAAATGAAGTCTCTCCATCTCCCCAAACTAAAATCACAAAGCAAAAAGTAAGAAGTGAATCTAAAATGAGATAAAATGCATAGCTCCTTAATTCTTATTGAATAGAAAAAATTAATTTAAGCACCTTCCGTACAAAACTCCCAAGCAATACATGCTATTAGAACAAGTAAGAAACTGAACTCTATCCATAAGAAACACATTAATGCAATCACTCACGTAACCCATTACACATGAAGAATAGAAACACAAGCACAAAACGTTATCATGGAATGAAAGAGGGAAATGGAAACCTAAAGCAAAATGACCTGTCTTTGGAAAACACATTAATGCAATCACTCCCGTAACCAATTACACATGAAGAATAGAAACACATGCACAAAACGTTATTATGGAATGAAAGAGGAAATGGAAACCTAAAGCAAAATGACCTGTCTCTGACAACCAAGCCAAAGCTGATTATATTGTTCTGTACGCTCTCGAATTTCTGCTTGTAATGAGTGGTTTGCACTAGTTTGCAAGGCATCCATCTCCTGAACACGTCCAATCCACACCTTCAATTGTTCATCTTTTAAGAAGATGGTCTCTTGATCAACCCTATGCTGAAAAAGATAACCAACATTATACCTCCTGGTCAACATATATTATCAAAACGTCCTCATTAAAGTCTTATGATAAAACCCTTCAAACATCATAAATGTATGGGAAATTTCTTTAAAAATATAGATCAGTAAGTATGCATATATTTACAAATAGTCAACAGCACTGTCAATTTCTCCTCCAGAGAAGCGCATAAAAGATAACATACCTGTTCCTGCAGCTCAATAATTTGCCTCTCTTTTTCTTGAATGTGTTCTTGAAGGTCACGTATTTGCTGTATATGCTGCACTCTTTCAGCTTCAGAGTGATCGCGTTCCCTTCTGCAGAGAGAAAAGGACCGCTAAACCCGTAAATCCAAACAAAAAATATTTCAACACCTCTAGATGGTAGATTTATCATGTCTTGAGAAAAAAAGATAAATCAATATCCTCTAATGATGGTTCATAAGCTTGGAAAATAATCATTAGTTCATCCCGACTTATACTGCATTAAGGTAAACCATTGAAAAGGAGTAAAATACCAGTCCTTAAGTTACAAAAAAACACACCTAAATGATGCAAGTTCTTTACTTTGTTCCCTGAGAAGATCTTCTTTAGCCCAGGCCTGCATATGATGGCAAAGAAACAAAGAATCATTTGTGGTTAACCATTAAATAAAATCTTTTTTTTTTTTAACTATAAAGAAACAAACCGCTTCATTATCTTGTTTAATTTCCCTATCTTTATCCTCAATTCTTCTTTCCAGGTCCTGTACGGTTTGTTCCCTTTCGTGGAGTTGTTCCTGCAAAAATATAAATGATTTAAAAAAGATTACTATTAACAGAATGAGAAATCATGAAGCTGTTCATTAGCAGAGGCTAAAAACAAGAAGGAATCTTTCTAAATGTTGTAATGTAGCTAAACAGTGTCTCTCTGATATATTATTTATAACAAACATCAAGGCAATGGACATGGTACTATCGTGCTACGTACTTTATACTTATTCCTAAGATCCAGAGATAATGTAAAGTCTATTGCAGAAAATAGTAATTCTTTTAGGGAGAGAAACAAGCTCATTGACCTGAAACTTTGAAGCAGCATCGATATGCTCTTTAATTTGAGTATTATAGCTGTTTTGAATATTTGAGATCTCAGATCTGGCAATTGCCTGAGCTCTAAGGTCAATTTCCATTTGCTGCAATTCTTCTCTTTGCCTAGAGATACCGTGAATTCGCTGCTGCAACATATCATTACCTAAACTCCCATCAACAATAACTGAACAAAAGCCTAAATCGACTGGCTCTCTTTCATGCTGCACCTTGATAAACAACTAATCAATTAAACTTTCCACAATCCTGCAGAATCTAGTTCAAAAGTCAACAAACTTTACCTCATATATTCTTCTCTCATCCGATTCACCCAACTTTGGTTGTCCCAAATCCTGTGATTGTAAAATACCAGATTCATTAATCATGGAGATTAACGTATCAAGACATCAATAGATCATCCAATTCAGATTATTAGTAACTCTAACAATGCCACAATTCCCTCAGCAATCAAAAATGCCCATCCAAGCAAGTAACTTACTCTCATTACCAATGAATCAAAAACATGTATGCATTTCAAATAGTCAAGACAAAATCACATCAACCACAAGGTTACGGTCGACGAACATTACATCCAAACGAATCCTAATTCATTGTTCGTATCAGAAGACAAAGGCCAACTACCATGATTCACTGAAAAATCAGATTTAAATAGCTCACCGTTTCCTTTTCCATTCAGTCCAAACATTAAAACAGTAAAATACATCGTAACAGAGTTGAAAATCTATAGCACCGACCTCGTCCCTAGGGTTTCGAACAGAATGGTGATCGGAAACTTCACGCCCCTCCTTCCTCGATGAAGGAATCCGCACAGAACCATCGCGTGTGGCGGTAGGACTGGCCGTGTGAAATGCGACTTTAGGTGTGAAGTGCAGATCCTGGTGAACCATCGAGTTGTCGAGAGCAAGTTGCAACCCAAAGCCTTTAGGCCGAGGCCACGTCTCAGGCAGCGTGGCGCCCCCACTTACCAGCCCGAGATGCCACCATAAAATCCCGAAACGCCTCCAACTCTCTCACTGTTTCTCTGTCTACCAAACCAGAGAGAACAGAAAAGGAGGGAAAAGAAAACCCCACAAATAATTGAGAGGAAATGGAGATTAAGGGAAGGAGACGTAGCCAAAGAAGAGAAGAACTGGAGAGTGGGATTGGGGGGGTTTTGTGTGATTGGAGGGTTTTGGAGGGGGTGGGAGTGTAAATGTTGACGCAGAGATAGAAGAGAGAAGATGATTGGGTCTGTGTTTGGGAAATTTGGCTCCCGCCATTTATATAGTTCACGCGCGTCTGGTCAAGCGGAAGTTATGTACGTCGGCCTCGGGTCCAATCCAAACTCCAACTTTTATTGTCTGTTTGGTTAGCGTCTTCAAGATATAGAGAAGAGATGGGACAGACGGGACAGAATAGTGAAGACAGAATAGAATAAAAATTAGAGATAGAGAGGTATTTGGTTGCAATGGACAGAACAGAGAAAATTGTCCTCGTCTTGAAGACAGAAATGTGTTTGGTTGCAGTGGACAGAACAAGAAACAGTATTTGATGACAACAATGCCCTTGCAGTATAATGTATTGGAAAGATGTATTTTATTGGTTTTTTTATAATTGTATCAAGATTTATATGAAGTGGATTTGTAACTCTAATAACATTAATTATCTTATTATTAATATTTTTGTA
>JAOSBN010000177.1:12756318-12766385 GCA_027563595.1 Erythroxylum suave
CAAGAAGTTTCTGTACCACATAAAAGAGACGGACATAAATTTTCTGTCTTTGTACGTCGAAGACAGAACATAATGGACGTGGACATCAACCAAACACGCCCAAGGATAGAACTCTTCTGTCTTTGTCCTCTGTCTTCATGCCCAAAGACAGTAACCAAACACACGGTTAATGCACTGTGCACAAGCATTTTAGTTGTAATAATCCAACTAAAATTTTTGTCGAGAAACAATAATGTATATTATTTTAATTACAATTTCCTTTTTTGATGTAATAAAACCCAGGATTCATTCTTTTTGGAAGCTGCGCTGCTTCTTTTAGTTCTCTCTTGCCCACCATGTATTCAAATGAAATGTGAGCTCCATGTCCAGATTTCTAGAATTCCCATCTTTCCCTACTCTTGTTACTTTAATAATTGAGGATAAATTATATGTAATGAAGAAAAAGGATATAATTAAAGTGATTAATTTAGTTAATTATAGTTAAAAGATTTAATTAATTAAGAAAATTTGAGATTTTATGATGAATAAATATATAAAAACTTATGTATATTGATAAATGAATAAGAAGAAACCAAATTTATTAATAGATAAGGATATGATTATAGGAAATAAAAGAAAAATATTATAATTGAATTTATCAGTTCGATTAATTATAGTTATGAATTTTAATTGATTAAGAAAATATGAGATTTTATAATGAATAAATATATAAAACTTACATATTTTTAAAATGAATAAGATGGAACCAAATTCATCAATAAAGGATGTTATGGTTATAGAACATGAAAGAAAAATGTTATAATTGAAAGGATTAATTCAATTAATTATAGTATGAATTTGACTTAATTAAGAAATTTTGAGATTTTATAATGAATAAATATATAAAACTTAAATATATTGGTAAAATGAATAAAATGAAACCAAATTTATTAATAAAGGAGGATTTGATTATAGCAAATGAAAGAAAAATATTATAATTGAAGTTATCAGTTTGATTTATTATAGTTACAAATTTTAATTGATTAAGAAAATTTGAGATTTTAGAATCAATAAATATATAAAACTTACATATATTGGTAAAATGAATAAAATAAAACCAAATTCATTAATAAAGGAAGATATGATTATAGGAAATGAAAGAAACTTACATTTTCTCATATTCCTTTCATATTATTTTCATTTTTATTTTTATTTATCTTTTTCCAATTATTAAATTTTAATTAAGAATATTTTCATAATGAAATATAGTTAGTTATTAATTTCTTTAATTAGAATTTAATTTAATTTATTTTAATTTTGGATTATTTAGATTTCTATAGAATTTTTTTAGAATCTTAAATAAATAAAGAGAAATTGAACTATTTTTAACATTTGGGATACTATTCTAGAATGTTTATTTAGAGTGAAAAAAAATTCTAAGGAAGTTTATAAGAAATATTACTTAAATAAGTAATTGGAAAAAGTGAGAAAGGATTAAAAAAAATTCATTAACTATAGTAATCTTAATTGTATACAAATGATTATTAGAATAATTTTACAAAAAGGATACAATTTTCAAAAAGTCAAGATAAAATCATGATAGAGACTAGGGACTGGATACTAGAGTCTGGAGAGGGTAGAGACCTGATAAATTGAGAGAGTAGCTAATTGTTGTAATCAAGATCATCAATAGTTTGCATTAATTCATTTGTATGTACAAACATTATATTTAGTAATATAATATTAAAATTAAAGAAATATTAAAGACATGGTGATAATTAATAAATAACTAAATATATCTTCATCTTCAAATATTTTATCAAAATATCGTCCACTTGATCAATGAGTATCACTGCTTACCTCCATATTAATACCTATGACTATATTAAAGGAAAATTAAAAATCAATATTAAGTAAGATAATATAAAAAAATAGATGAAATTTATATATCAAAATAAAAAGAATTTACCTTTAGTATCTTCATCATCTAAACAACTTTGGGCACATAAGGGCTTCTACAGTACGAGGAAGAAGTCAAGCACAATGAGGATTAATAACTCGAACACTAGTGCTAAAAGCAAACTCCAAAGCAATGTTAGATGATGGAATTACTAATAAGTCTCATGCAATTACTTACTTGATCGGAAAATTATTTCCACAACTCTTCTACCATAATAATACATCAAACTACACACCTTCAAATTCAGCGACACAATCTTCAGTCAAATATTTATCTAATTCCATCATATTGTACAAAATCCTAGCCCCTTTTTCTTTCATAAAATTTGAAAGTGAAAGTAACAAATTGCTTTTGGAAGACAAGCCTAAACCTAAAACTAAAGTTAGAGTTAAATCGCTTGAACTACTGCGATCCCAATCATGAATTTTGTCGATCCTAAGTTGATAATCATTAAAAAATTCATACCAAAATTGTTTAATGACATCTACATGCTTTTGGGACTAATCACCATATAACATATTATATATAAAATTATTCCCCTCCAACATGTATCTCAGGTCCAGCACAGATAAGACTGCAATAATATGTCCAACCATAAACATATAAGAATTTAGCTTTTCTATCATCTACTCTGCCATAACTCAAATAAATTCATTGCAATCAAACATCCAAATAGATAAAGCATTCTTTATCTCACATTTAGTGCTGGAGCAATAGTGTGAAGTCAAATATTATGTTCCCGAGAACAATTCAGTTGCATTATAAAATAATTTCATCATCGTACAAAGTTCTTTACCTAACTCTCATTGCTCTTCTGTAGGCATGCAAGGGCACTTAGAGTCTCTTTCTCTAGCCTAGTAAACACATTATCATATTGAACTGTTGACTCTAACATCTTGAAGGTTGAATTCCATCTGATTCAACAATCCAAAATCAACATCTTCATACTCGAAATGTATAGAAATTATACAGTTTCTTCAAATTTCTCAACTCTTTTAGATGTTGCACTCCAATATACTACACTGTTCTGAATTGAATATATCCTTCCTTTATGATATACAATCCATCCTTCACAATCAAGTTCATAATATATACAAAATACACATATGGAATAACCTTCCACCAACCAACAAGTTCATCATTCCTGCTACAATTCTCGATTGCTATAATGGATAATTTGTTGTCAACATTAAAATCCCTCATACAATCTCCCAACACGATTGCCAACCTTTCACTTGTATGTGGTGTCAGAATATAAATGAACCTATCATATACAAATGTACTAACATCAATCATAACATAATGAAAAAGTAAATGGTAACAATATTAAAGAATATAAATTACCTCAAAAGTTTATTGCATAAAGTCTAATCATTGTCAATATAATGTGTCGTCACCATCATATAACCTTTCTTTTGGTTATCAATTGTTAGCTCAAGGTTTACGATTAACGATTTTGTTGATAATTTTATAATATTTCAAAATTCAAATTGGATTTATTTCCTTCTACAATTAACGGTCTAATTCTTAAAAGGAAATAAAATCATAAGAAATTACTTCCTTTCTTGCAGGAGCCTTCTTAGTAAACTTTTTTTATAACATCCGGGATGATCTTACCTTTTCGAACAATTAGCTCCAAAAATTTTTGTTCCAACAAAGATGATACTGAAAATCTAAAGTCAAACTCAAAATTAAGAGGAAGCGACGACTAGTTGAAGAAATTGACTATTTAAAGAAGAGCAACAACACTTGTGAAGTAACAAATATACACAGACTTTTAAGATATATGACTAGCATCTATATTCTTGAGAGTCACTTCATTCTTATTGTGCCTTAGAAGGTGAAATCACTCTATCAAGAGAGAAATTTTTATTGAGAACTTACTTTTAATTTTATATTTTTTTCTATGAGCTTTTAAAAGCTTGTTATACACTTCAAGTATGGAAGGTTAGAGAACCTTGAAAAATATGTACTTGTGAGCTTGGAGAGGCTCCTCAAATTTAATACTCAAATTCTTATAGTGAAATATTCGATTTAGATACTTGGAGACTAGACGTAGGCTTGGTTGTTAGTCGAACCAGTATAAATCTATTATGTCATTCTTTCTATCTTCCTAACTTTTAAATTTTCATGCTATAAGTTTGTGTTTTCAAGAGGCTCCTTCAATTTTCCAATAGGGTCATTTTGTTTCTATAAAGCAAGAGGTTCTTTTCACTTTAAACGTCATCAAGCTCCTATCAATTAACAGGATTATTTCTATTTGAGCTCTATCAAGCTCCTGTTGATTGACAGGCCCTTTTTTTAGCGCAAATAGGATCTTTTCGATTAATAAACTTCTTTTGCATTTTAAATAAATAATATGATCCTTTCTTTTTAAACATTAATAGGTTCCTTTCGAAGTTTAATAGGAGCCTTTCCATTTATCAACCCATTTTGTTTATGAAGGATTTTAAAGATTTAAAATACCTTACAATTTTTTTTTTACACACGATTCACCCCTCTTACATGTGTTTGCTTTATCATTTGGTATCAGAGCAAGGTTTCACATTTATTGTGTTTTACAACATGTGATAGATCATGGAAAACAACTTAAGAAGCCTTGAAGGACAATTTGTCTTAAAGCCTCCTTACTTCAATGGAAACAATTACTCCTATTGGAAAAAGAGAATGACCATCTATCTTTAATCGTTGGATATCGAAATCTAGCAAGCTATCAAAGCTGGAGCCACACCTGCTGCTACTAACAACGTAGAAGTGTGGACTAATGCAGATAGAAGAAATGCACAACTAAATGCCAAAGCAAGACATCATCTGATTTGTGCATTATCTCTGGAAGAGTTCAAAAAGATATCCTACTGTTCTACAACAAAAGAAATGTGGTACAAGCTTCAAGTTACTTTTAAAGAATGAATGAGATAAAGAAACATAGAATAAGTCTTTTAGTGCATCAATACCAAACTATTTGCATAATATAGGAAGAAATAATAGACAAATTCTTCAGACACGACGTCATCATTGCCTTGAAAAACTTGGGTAAGATATATCCAAATGACGAGCTGGTAAAAGAAAAATCTAAGATCATTACCAAACAAATTGAGACCTAAAATAATAGCTTTGAAAACCACAAAAGATCTAGATACAATCTCACTTGACTCATTAAGAGGAAACTTAATGATTCATGGAGCCGAGCTTAGGTGAGATGAAGGATCCTCATATAGAAGAGGAATGATACTAAAAGTAGTTGACGAATCAAATCCATCAAATGATGATGAAAGTGATACTAAGTTGCAAGTAGATGGAGATGAGGAATTAAACTTCACGATTAGAAAATATGCTCGCTTCTAAAAAAAGAAGCTCATAAAGAAAAGAGAAGGAATCAAGAAAACGGGAAACAATAGGTTCTTATCAAAAGGCAATAGTGGCAATAGCAACACACAAATGATCAAATCACTTTCTATCACTGTAAAAAGCCTGGATACACAAGACCAGAATTTCCTCTTTTTCAAAAGGACAAAATAGAAAACAAACAAAAAAAGCATGCTATGGCTACAGCTTGGTTAGATGAGGATTTTGATAAATTTGAAGAAGAAGAGTCTGAGGAAGTCAACAACATTTGCTATATGGCCCAATCAGGAGATGATGAGGTATATTATTTTGACTCTAACGTTGAAATTGATGAAGTGAGAGATGCATATCATGACTTATATGTTCAGTACAAAAAAGTTGCTGTCTAAAATCACTTCTCTTAAAAATGATAATAAACAAACAACTTCTGAAAAAGAATGCTTGGAACAAAAAATAATTCAGTTAGAAAACTCATTACTTGAAAATGACTCTGCTAAGATAAAACAATTAGAAGAGAAAGTTACAGCTTTAAAGCTCAAAAAAGAAAAATGTGCTAATAAAATTGTTTCTCTTGAAAAAGATCTTGCTAATTTTGTTAATGGAAGAAACAATCTTGATGCATTAGTTGGGAGTGGTAAATGTGTTTTTGATATGGTCGAAATAGGATATAATGAAAATAACAATATCAGGCCATACAAAAACTTTTTTATTAAATCCAACAGTAGCTATAGCCAAGCCAAAACAGCAGGAACCTAGTAAGTGACAAAAATCTTAACAACTATCATTCATCTTTTTTTATGCGATTATTGTGGTAGACATGGTTATATTAGTCACTCTTGTTACTTTCGGAAAATGCAAAAATCATCCGAAATGTATGTTTGGAGACCAAAAGGTCAAACTAATAACTTGAAAGGTCCTAGAAAGATTTAGGTACCTAAAATGAGATAATGCACTTTGCATATATGCTTTAAAATGAAAAGAAAAGAAAATCAATGGATAATTGATAGTGGTTGTTTGAGACACATGACAAGGAAAGACGGAGGTAATATTATCTTTGCTGATAAAAATAAGGCAAAGGTCACTGATATTGGTAAAATCGGTGATTCTAACTCTACTTCTATTGATAATGTTCTTTCGATTGATGAATTGAAACATAACATGCTTAGCATAAGTCCATTGTGTGATAAAGGTTACAGAGTTATTTTCTATGCATCACATATTTTGAAATAATTGACAATCTTAATAACATTATTGTGTTCGTTGGTCCTAAAAATTAGAACATATACTGTTCTTAATTGGAAGATATATATTCTCAAAGAAACAAGTGTTTTGTCTCAATAAAAAATGATTCACTTATCTAACACAGAAGATTTGGACATGTTAGCATGAGCATTTTATCAAAATTGTCAAAAAATGAGTTAGTAAAAGGACTACCGAATTTGAAATTTGAGAGCAACTAGGTTTGTGAAGCTTGTTTAAAAGGGAAACAAATTTAAAGCAACTTCCCTCCTAAAAATATTGTGACTACTAACTAGCCACTTGAACTCGTGTATATGGATTTATTTGGTCCTACTAGGAATCAAAGTTTTGGTGGCAAACATTGGTTTTGTTATAGTAGATGATTTTTCCAAATTTATACGGGTTTATTTCCTATCAAATAAGGATGATACTTTTGAAGTCTTTGAGAAGTTTTACAGGAAAGTTCAAACTAAAAAAGGGCAATGCGTTACATCGATTTGAAGCGATCATAGAGGAGAAGTTGATAACAGAAAAATTGAAGACTTCTGCAACAAAAATTGTATATCTCACAACTTCTCCTGCCCAATGACTCTTCAGCAAAATGGAGTTGTTGAAAGAAAGAATATGACTCATAAATATGGCCAAAACAATGCTATATGAAAGTGGCCTACCTAATGGTTACTAGGCAGAAGTCGTGTCTACTCAACAAATGTCTCATAAGACCTATTCTGAAAAAGACCCTCTATAAGTTGTGGAAAGGAAGAAAACCAAATGTTTCTTACTTTCAAGCATTTGGATATAAGTGTTTCGTTCTAAACAATGGAAAGACAACCTTGGAAAGTTTGATACGAGATCAGAAGAAGCTATTTTTCTAGCTACAGTATCACTAGTAAAGGATTCAAAGTATATGATAAAAGAACAAAGAAGATAGAAGAATCGATACACGTGGCATTTGATGAAGCAACACCTTCGACAATAACAACTGACTCAGATGATGAAAAGTATCCATTGGTATCTAAAAATACATTGAAAAATCAAACTACATCTATTATACCTTTATAGTTACAAAATCAAGAAGACCCTTCTAAAGCTAGAATAGAGTAGGCTCTTTCATCTTAGTAGGAGCCTATGCAACGAAAAACACCGAGAGAATGGAGAGGTCTTGATACACATCAATATATTCTGGCCTTTAAAAGTCAAAGGACAAAATCATCATTTAAGAACAACTTTGATGCTCCCATCTCACAAATAGAACCAATGACCGTTGAAGAGGCCCTTACTAACAAAAATTGGGTTTTAACTATGAAAGACAATCCGAATCAAATTGACAAAAACAAAGTCTGAAATCAAGTACCTTGTCCTCGAAACAAGTCAATCATTAAGACTTGGTGGGTATTTCAAAACAAACTTGATGAAAATGGTAAGGTGGTAAGAAACAAAGATAGACTTGTAGCTCAATGTTGCAATCAATAGGAAGGTATTGATTTTGATGAAACTTATGCGCCTGTTGCTAGATTGGAATCAATCAGAATTTTAAATGTCATTACATGCTATACAAACTTCAAGTTTTTCCAAATAGATGTTAAAAGTACATTCTTAAATGGTTATATTAGCGAAGAAGTATTTGTTAAGTAACCCTTAGGTTTTGAAGATGAAAATCATCTAGATGAAAGGTATGAAAGGTTAGGTAACTTTCTAATTGAGAATAACTTTGAAAGAGGAAAGGTCGATAAGACCTTATTTATTAAAAGAAAGGAGAATGATTTACTCATAGTGCAAATATATGTTGATGACATAATATTTGGTACCATTAATCCATCCTTCTATGAAGAATTATCAGCATTAATGTAGGGGGAGTTTGAAATGAGCATGATGAGAGAATTATCATTCTTTCTCGGATTACAAATCAGACAAATAGAAAAAGGAATCTTCATTATCCAAGACAAATACACAAAAGAACTCATCAAGAAATATTATTTTGAGAATGTCAAACCGATGGGTACTCCCATGTACACTGGAACTAAACTTGATAAAAATGAGGAAGGCAAAGCTACGGATGAGACAAAGTATAGAGGAATGATTGGATCACAACCATATCTTACAAGCTCAAGACCAGATATTATGCTTAGTATGTGTCTTTGTGCATGCTTTCAATAAAGTCCAAAATAAAACCACCTTCAAGAAGTCAAAAGAATCTTTCAATATCTTCATGGAACTATGAATTTTGGACTATGGTAGCTAAAAACTAATTTGTTTGATATAGTGAGCTATTGTGATGCAAATTATGTAAGTGATATAGTCGATCGAAAAAGCACAAGTGGTCACTATCAATTTCTTAGAGGATGTCTAGTATCTTCGTCTTGTAAGAAGCAAAATTGTGCAATGCTTTTGACGACTTAAGTGGAATACATAGCAGCTGCCAGTTGTTGTGCTCAAATTTTATAGATGACATCAACTACAAAATTTTTCTCTAAACTTTTCTCATATTCCTATATTGTGTGATAATACTAATGTTATAAATCTTTCTAAAAATCTTGTGCATTATTCTAGGATTAAGCATATAAAAATCAAACATCACTTTCTTAGAGATCATGTTTGAGAAGGAACCATTGTTCTTTTGCATGTTAATATTGGGAATCATTTCACTAAGCCACTCTTTGAAGATAGATTTTGAGTGTTAAGAAAAGAGCTTTGTATGTGTAAACTCTTTGATATTATTTATGCATGAATATTCTCTACTACTTTTCTTTGCATTTTGTTTAGTATACTCCTTTTATTTTGATTCATTAGAAACTCTCTATTAGTTTAGTAGGTTCTTTAGCATTTGAAGGACCCTTTCAGTTTCGAAGCCTCCTTTTAAGTTAGTAGGTTTCTTTTATATTAAAAGGCTTCTCTCGAGATGATATTCTAAGTGACACATTTCCTAAAAATAAGGAGGCATTCATGACGTCATTTTAGCCTTTTAAAAAACATGAGCATAGTTTGAAAACTCTATATACGTGTATGTCAGAAGATACGCAACCGATTACGCTTCCTCTTCTTGCCTGTATGTCTACTCATCCTCTCATGAGATCAACTCTCAAGAATAACTTAATATACCATAAGCAAACTTATCTCATCTTCTTATCTCTGCCATTCTCATCTACGCTGCTTATTCTCTCTACACCCTAACTCTCTGCATTCTTATTGCCTATTGTTTCTCCCTCAAACTTCACCAATCTCATTTACAATGGCAAGAACAAAATAAAAAAGACAGAATTTTTTTTTGCTTTTGATTCCTCGTCTTTTTCTCCCATAGTAGGTTCTCTATACACTAAGACCGAACTTGTTTCTATTTCCTCAAAGCTCTAAACTTCATAAATACCCAGTCAGGAGACCCCAAAAGATAGGAAAAGGAAGATTGTTGCTATGTTGTCTCTAAATTATCTGATTCCTCTTTAGATGAAAAAGAAGAAACAATTGAAAAACAATATGCTTTTGACTCAAAAGAAGAAGAAGAAGAAGAAAAGGGAGAAGAAATGGGGAGGGGGGGGGGGGGGAGGGG
>JAOSBN010000177.1:12766485-12800636 GCA_027563595.1 Erythroxylum suave
TTGATTTTAATCTTTTGGATTTTTGAAAGGGTTTTGGTTCATAAAGCTTAAGAAATGTATGAGTTTAAGAATTCTAGAATCAATTTTAGTGAATATGTCTTGTGGGTTCTCCAATTTGAATCCCTATTGAATGGGAATTTTGTCTTTGATGAAAGGGAATCAAAGAAGGCAAGAGGAGCAAGAGGAAAGACATTTTTAAGCAAGTTTCTAAATAAGGAATTGAGGTGGGTTACTTATTTATAGTTGAGTTAATAAGCCATGAGAATTTTCCCTAATCAATATATTTGAATGATTTTCAATTGTTTAATAAATGTTGCATTTATTGCTTCTTGAATGATTGAAGTATTTTCTTTATGTTTGGTACATGAATCTTAAGGATGATTTATGAAATGATGATGGAATTTATATTTGAAAAATATCATGTTTATGAAAATTATGATTCCGAAATGTGCAAGATGTTATAAATATGAAATTCATGTTTATGTGAGTTTGAAGTGGTCCATTCTGTTATGTCACGTGCATGTTGACTCTGTTAAAGGCTTCTCCCACTTGCCCGCTAGTGGCATGGAGCTCCATCATGGACTTCCTCATATTTACTACTCCACAAAACCACTATGTGGGATTATGTTAGCTCGTTCTGTTAACGACTACATAGGACCATTTTATGAAAATGTGTTAGCTCGTTCTGTTTATGAACCTCCCAAACCATTATGATTGCTTATGTTGTGTCTGAGTTTGTTGACAAGTTTGAGGCTTTAAGAAATATATGTCTTTTGTTGTTTATGATGTGTTTGACAAGTTTGAGAATTTGGGAAATACATGTGCTATGGTTGCAAAGCATTTTACTGCAGAAATGGATATTTTTAATGGATTTGCTTGTTTCTCGCTATAAACTTGTTACTCATGAGCTTGTAAGCTTATCCCCTTCATCCTCATCTCCAGGTGAAGAACAAGAGATCAAGTAAGAGAAAGTCAAGGCATCACTCCAAGATTGCATAATTTTTTGTATTTAAGTTAGTTAATGAAAACTCAAGGCTTTAGCCGCATTTCAAGTATCACATACATATGTATTTGTGTATTTTGGATTATCAGATTAATGATGTATTTGGGTCATGAAAGGCCCATTAAAGCTTTGTAAAAACTCTTTTATTTTGATGTTAATGAACTATATGTATGTGTTGCTCATAAATTTCCAAGTTTTTGCATAGAAATTTGTGTTTTGACTTCAGGGGAAAAACTATACTGATCTAGGTTGATTTGGATAAGGTTGTCATCTGAGAAGTTGTAGTTCATTCTTTTAGCTTTCCAATGATATATAGTTTGTAAATTTTGGAGATCAGACTTGAAAGTTATGATTGATACAAGATAGTGACCCTGCATAGGGTATATGCAGGATATTTTACAACTTTTCTATTGTGATATAATAGAATAAGAGTAATGTGGTGTCTTTAAATGGGAAGAAGTAGTGTCATAAGTATTATGGTGTCTTGAAATGGGAAGAAGTAGTGTGATAAGTTAGAGATGAAATGAAGATGATAAATGGAGTTGAACATATGCAGAAATTTATAATGAATGTATATAAGTTGAATGATTGTGTTTTTGGGATGATGACCAAACATGCACGATGAATTGATTGTAAATGATATTGAGTTGATATGGAAGTGAAAATGATGAGGAAAATGAGTTAGGAATGATAGAAATGCATAAGATGGGTCATAGGTAACTTGTAGGAGTTGGAAATATGGAATTTGACCCGTAAATGTCTACTAGGCGGACTTTATGTCTGCTAAGCAGACCTTCTTGAGTGTCTTAGTATCCCAGGCCAGTCCATTTCTATTTGAAGGGACTTGATATCTACTAAGCAGACCTTCTCGGGTTTGAAAATGTCCCCAGATCAGTCCATGTCCGTTTGAAGAGACGTATGTCCGTTAAACGGACCTTCTTGGGACAATTTTAAAAATGTGCAAATTTTGACTCTCTAAATAGTAAGAATCTCTCTTCGGGGTCTTCACGGAAGTTGTAGAGCACAAATTACTCTTTGAAATCAAGTTTAAATTACCATAATCCGACACCCATAGTGAAAGTTATGCTAATTTTCCCAAATCATGTACGTATGCAAATTGTGGACCCACCAATGCTTTTCTTTGACATATTTAGGCTTGAATGGAGATTGAAATGTACTTAGTTCAATATGCAAATAAGAGATAAAAATGAGTGATTTTTTTAGGGTGATGATTGAGGATATAAACATAAGAATGGATTGTCGTATATCAAGTGTTCAAATTATGAAAATGTTGGGATGTTATGAGAATGGAGGTGGGCCTAAGTTGGCTAATAAGATTCCATCTAAAAGGACCTATAAGGTAATGTGCTCATGTATGACACTGAAATTAGACTCCGGAAATGGGGCCTAACAATTTGTGTATTAGTCTATATTTTTGCTAAGTAATTGGCATATGTTTCTTTCATCATAGTTTATGATTGTTGCATTTTAGGATTCATTTTGTATGTTTTTGTTTAGTTTGATCTTCATTGTTGTTTCTTTGTGTTTGATGTTAATTTAGGGTACAAATTGATTATTTTGTACAGAAAGGAAAAATAAACAACTTGGAGATTGAGCTAGAGATCAAACAGGAGAAAAGAAGAGGAGACATTCTCTCACAAATTCCTACAATCATGGGAACTTTAATCTAAGACATTATATGAGGTTAATTAAACTTTAAGGTTTTGGGAACTATATAACACATTAACCCTCCATTGATGAAAGAGGATGAAACCCCTTTGTCAAAAAGAGCCTCCTTGAGTGAAGAACACAAGTTGAGTCTTGAGGAAGGATTGAAGTCAAGGATTGTCGTCAAGATTGGGAAAATAACACTTCAACATCAAAAATTCCAGATTTTGGCAAAGAGGAGGAGGAGTTTTCTTATTCAATTTCCTGTTAATTTTATATCTTCTAATATTTGTAGAATGGATAATTTGAGTGTCGATGATGTTATGGAGACCGTGAGTGTCTGATTTAGTTTTAGAGATTGCTTTTGATCTATTTTGTTAAAACTCCTATTTTATTTAATTAAATGAAAGTTATATTTAATGATTGTTGATTTTATTTCTATCTTCCAATAAATCGAGAGAGTGAGTAAGATTATTTGTGTAGGATTGTATAAAGAGGGTTGGCAACCTATAGATTTACAATCATCACGTTAATTGATTAGTTAGAAGAGAGATCTTGGCTAATTCAATTAATCAGCCATAGGATGGTTTAATAACTAGTTAAATTGGTGAAGTGATTTGGTAGGTTGAGAGATCATTTAATTGACTTCATTTAATTTGATTAGGGAAAATTAATTACACCTTAAGAGACGATAGTTAATATATTCGAAAATCTTAAGTGAGATACAATTCAATTAATAAAATAGGAGGGGGACAAAATAAGAAAAGGTAATCTCTAGTTTTTAAATTCTTGAATTCCAATTTTCTACATTTTGGTTTTGTTTATTATTCATTGTTAATATTTCAATTTTAGTTTAATTTTTCAAAATTATTTCCTTTAAACAATTTTATTTCTTAATCAAAGTTTTGTTTGAATTAAGTTGTATCTGAACATCAATCCCTGTGAGATCAATATCTGCTATTTAACTACAAGTTACGACCCATACATTTGCGATTTTTGAGTGTAAAATAGAGTAAAGCATAAATTACATTCAACAGGGCACAACAAGCACGTGTAAAGGAGAGCAATAACACTACTATCAGTAGGACAACATGACAATAATGTGCAACAAAGAGAGGGATGATAGAGCTCCAAGCAATGTGTGACAGTAGAGGAGAGGAGGAGAATAAGGGCCTGTTGGTTGGATGTTAACTAAAGTAATGGAATAGAACACAACGGAACGAAAGGGAAGGGTTTATAATGGAATGGAATATAATATAGTGAAAAGTTTTTGAGAGCGATGAAAGGGTTCATAATGTAATGTAGTGAAATGTTGTTTAAAAGATGGATGGAATGAAATGTAATGGATAATAAATGTGGATGGAATGGAATGGAATGTATAATAAATGACTATTATACCCCTAATATTAAAATGGTTGTTGTAAGATGTTTAACTTTATGATTTTAAAACAGAAATCATGTCAAATTGAAAAGTCACAGTTGTGACTTGTTCAAGTCAAAACCATGACAAATAATTTTTTATATATTTTCTATTTTAAATTAATAAAATTTTTATTACTTTTAATATTAATTATATACAATTTATTATTAATTATATAAAAATATTATTATTAATTGTTTAATAAAATTTATTCTATTATATGTGATTTATATTTAAAAATTATTTATTTATATTTTTATTTCTTTAGAAATATATACAAAAAATTAAAGAATAATTTATATATTTTTCTATTTTCATTAATAAAATTTTTTTATTTTAATATTAATTATATACAATTTTTATTAATAATATAAATATTATTATTAGGGTAAGGAGAAAAGGAGGTTAGGGTTAGAAGAAATGATTGATATTAAGAAAAATTATTGAAGATATATTAGGTATTATGTATTTATTAGTTTACGTTCCATCCTAAACCCCCCAAATTGGAGGTTTCTTATTTTTACTATTTAGGATGGAATGAAACGTAACATAAAACCCTCCGCTTCCATTTCATTCCGTTACGTTCTATTATAAAACTCTCAACCAAACGATAAAAGTTTGTTATGTTTTATTCTGTTCCATTACTAACCTCTCAACCAAACAAGGGCTGAAGTTTTGACTTTTTGAGTTAAGGAGTGAGGATTCGGCATTAGGGACCCTAATGTAAGCTTTTTCTTAATATTTTCACTCCATGTACTTGTATTTTGCATTTTAGTCTCATTAACAACATGATTTTTTTGGGTATCAACCACTACCTATCGAAAAGGTCAATACCAATTGATATTGAATATTGGTATAGTATCAGTAAGTACTATACTATTTTTAATAGTACAGTACTATACAGTACTTAATACTTTGGGTTGGGAGCATAACGATTTCTTTTCCCATTCCTTGTAAGCAATATTGTGTCCCATTGGGCGTTCCAAATTGTTGGTTGCCAATATAATCAACTTGGAATTTGAGCGTACTATGGAGGAATTATCCAATAATTTCTAAATGACTTCTTATCAATAATATAAGTGGGCTTTAGAAAACTTAGAAAGTAAAATTAAGCTACCAAGGTGCTAAAAACTATTAGGATAAGGTTTAAACTAAAGAAACAATTTGATTTAGGTAAAAGGAAAGTACAAGCTTCAAAGGGAATTTGAGATAATAAGGATAAGTACATAAGTCATTTTAAATGAATATATAAATTATATATCAATTGTCTGGACTTATTGAATCTTGGACTTGTTAACTAATTCTTGTGTCCACGAATTCTCTAGCTAAATGACTTCTAGGACTTCTAATATTTGGGACTTTTCACTTATGGGCCAAATGGTCTAAATTCTTTTTAGGCTATCAACAATTTCCCCCACATATGTTTGGGTAAGCAAACCAAACATATAGTATTGAAGACCTTATAAACTTTCTAAGTCATCAATCTTTACAAAAGCAAATTCTAAATCTTAAAATTGACCTTCATCCTTAATTATGAATTCTTCCTCCTAAAAAATTAGCTTGGCATTCCCACCTCTTTTAGTTCTTAATAATTCTCTATGTTCTTTTTTATTCAAAATTTTACTTCTGTAACTACCACAACTTTATTTTGTGAAAGTATATTTATCAAGTTCTTTTTAACATCCAACAGAAGTAGTAAATCAAAATTTATTGTAACTGGTGGAAATGGATCTTCATCTGTCAACATAATCTGCTCAACTTCAGTAAACAACATAATTCCTTTGTCGATTCAATCTTGAATTATATTCTTGAATCTCTGGTATGAATTTATTGGAGGAATTCATGTATTGTGGTGCTTATAGTAGTCCTTCCCTCTGATTTCTTCTTTTATGGGCAATCCATGCATTAATGGTAAACTAATGAATTTTTCCTGTAACAAAAAATTCAAGGATTTCTTTTATTTTGGAGGTGTAGAAAATGTGTTGAATCTAAATAGTTGGTGCTTGTAATTTTCTTTTTGACTTCAAAAGACTTCTTCTCTGACCATGGAAAACATAGGTTCTAAAGATATTAAATTTAACTACTGCTAAATCATATGAATTTGTTTCCATAAATTAAGTACTAACTAAACTATTTTTTATGTCCTTTTTTCCTAAAAAAGTTCTTTGCATTTAAATACTTGTGCTACCAATTTATAGGAATCACGAAATTCCATACCTTAAAATTCTTTTTGCAATTTGAAATCAACACCCGTTTAGGTTGACTTCAAATATTTAGTCCCTAGAAGTGCAATTTGACATCGACTTCTTATTGTCTTGAAACAGGTGATAAACATGTCAACATTTTCGTCACTTTTCTAAATAAGTCTAGACAATTATACTATACTAACTTCAGGTTTAGTTTAGAAAAAGTGAATATGAAATAATCTCCCTATTTTAGCCTACAAAAGGATAGAATGATTGAGCAACAAAGCATACTAGGACAAGGTTGTGTCTATTAATGAATTTGGGAACAACGTAAGCTTAAGATTATTAAAATTTTCACAATCGGTCAATCCTCCACACTGAATGATGAAATGTGCTCAATGGTTAATTGACCATGTTCATAGAAAGTGAAATTCTAAGATATTAAAATGCTAAAAGTATTAGAATAAGGTTTGAACTAAAGAACAATTTGATTTAAATTAAAGGAAAGTACAAGATACAAAAGAGAATTTGAGATAATAAGCATAAATGCACAATTTAATGAAAATTGAAAATAATAACAATTTTTTTAGAGTAATTTGATTGTTTTCTTGTGTGTTAGTATGTTGTGAATTTATAAAATCCTCTTAACTTGAACTGCCTTAAGTAGTTTTCTTATAACCGCTTTGTTACAAGAAGATTGCCTATCATAACTATACTCCCAACTTTAAGAGCCTCAAGTGGTTTTCCTATAACTATTCAACTTCCAACTCACTTCCTATTTTATTCATGTCTTCACTAACATTCTCAATGCACTATTATGTATAAAACATATGTCAATTATATATGAACTGTGTAAACTTCTTGAATTCTGAACTTCTTAAATGATTCTCATGTTCACGAATGTTCTAGTCAAACAACTTCAAGGACTTCTAATATTTGAGCCTCTTAACTTTTTAGCTATATAAGATGAATTTTTTAGGCTATCAACAATATGAAAACATAATTTTGAACATTATTACTAATATTTAGTGCATGTATTTAATTGTAGATGATACACGTCTATTTTTTTTTTAAATAGAGTTTTTCTTAAATTTGAAATTTTTTGTTATAAACTAATACAAAAGAGGATAAATATTAGTTCTTCATTAAAGATTATTCATGCTTTTATCCTTTAACAAAGGAACTACAAACATGACAACAACCATGTTCTCTATCCTCAACAATCTTATATTATTTTCTTGGTAATTTTCACAATGTTCACTTTATTCTTCACTAACTAACAATAATATCTGTCACTTTTTTTAAAAAAAATCACTTTTACGACCTTTCCATTTTTTCGGTTAAACATTTCTTCCTTATATCATCAAAAATGGATTTTAATCTATTAACACAATTTATACAACATTTAGTAAGAAAACTTTTGTTATTTTGTATTATTTCTATAAAATAAATAATAATAAAATATTGTTTATTATTATTATCAATATTTTAAAAACCAAATCGAATCGACCGGTTTGATCTGAAATAGTACGAACCAACTAGTTATCTAGTTCAGTTTCATTTAATATCCTCTACATATAAAAATCAATGGTTTATTATTGAATTTGTCAATCTATATACGTAAACTTCATATATTAGAAATCCAAAATTAAAAAGCTTTTGGCCTTTATTCTTTGCTCTTCATCGTCTTACTCTTTACCCTTCATCGTCTTCTCTTCATAGATCTCATCACTTCCATAGATGCATGCAATTAAATATGATACTTATAGGTAATCCATAGATGCAGAAATCGAGCTCTATTGACTCTCCTTAGGTAGTTACTGGACTCTTCTTGAGTGGATACTGTGGGTAACCCATAGATGGAGAAATCGAGCCATGTAAGGGATCTGTGATGGTTGTTTGAGTTTAAATCTTTCGTTTTTTCTTGAAATTACTGCTTCTCTTGTTGATCTCTTTCTCAGAGTTACAGAAGATAGTATGGAGTAGGTCGAAATCAATGATATGAAGCTTTTGAAACTTTTGTGCTAACTCTACAACGTTTAGTTCTGACAATCGGATACTCGATTTTGCTAGCTGCACGCACTCGAATTGGCCCTTCAGTTCCAACAATTTTGCGTCCATTTGAGCAAAATTTCAAAAAAACCAAAGCTGTTTTAGTTTATATATATGTTTGATCTTCTTATGTTCTACTGTTGCTCTTTGTTCTTTGATGAGCTGTGCGTTTTTTCTACCAAACGACCTATCGTTTGGAGAATATGCTTTAACATCATAAAAAGAACTTCAACAATATTGCAAATACTGTAATGGAATTGGTGCTCACTTTGATAGCGATATTAGGCTTGATAATGTGTATAATAGGGCTTGGCAATCAATTCCTTAATAAATAGTTGGATTGACTTAAGAAATAAAATTAAAATTACATCATTTTGGAATGAGATGAAGTTTTAAAATAATATCAATTTGATTTTATATCTTAAAATAAAATCATTTTTCTCTTGAATTTTTTGAAAGTATAGATTAATATGATGTTGTCTTAGAAAATTAAATCCAAATAATATTCTTTTGAAAAAATTAAACTTAAACGATATTTAAGCAAAGATTTGGTTCATTTAAACTAAATTTTGAGTATGTTATCCAAGTCTAAAATCGATTAGTTATCAGTTAACTTGAACCAAACTCGTTGACTGTGATATTTAATTTACTAAACATAACTGACATATTACATTACAAAAATTAGTCAATATTAGATTTAATTCAATATTTTTTAATATTTTGATGAATCGATTGGTACAACCTAACATTTTTATACAACCTAGTTTTTGAATAAAATATGATACAAAAACTTTTGGTATCAATTTCTTGCCGCTAAATTTACTAACGTTTGACACTAGTATGAAATTTAATATATTATACTTAAATACTAAATTTTATATTTAGCCATACTTTAATGTTCAAACCACTTCATAAATGAAAATAAATTACTCTTATAATTTTACTTCTTATTTATTACATATCGATTTTATAACAATTACTACCAGTTGAACCTTTAAATCATAAGCCTTTCCTTTGACCGATTCAATGTCTGGTCTAGTTTTTAAAACATTAGATATTATCTTTAATTTACAAGTAATATTCGGGAGATTTGTCGAGAACATAAAGGTAATTTTTCTTTTCGTATTGTTTAGGTACTTCTATTCAAATTGGTGGATTATTCAAATATGTATATAAAAGAAAAGTTTTTTTGTTCTTTTTTGCTAGTTAACATCAAATATTAAGAATTCATATAGTGAATTAGCATATAATCTAGTTTCTTTATGAGGTTATAGGAAGATTGGATACAATGCCTGTTAGTAAAAGGTGTTTTGCTTTGTTAAGACCTAGATAGGTTAAATTGGTTAAATTAATATTTCAAGCTAGGAAGTTGTATACATTTGCTGCTATAGTATGCCAAAAATCTCTGACAACTCAACTAAAAAGAAAGAATTAAGGAGATGAGAAAAACATATCTTTTAAAGATATTTAGCTTCTAAATGCTCTTGGTATTTTACTTTTCACCTTAAGCTGGGAAAAGCCTAGATTATGATAGCTTAAGGTTTATATTTAACAATTTTGATGATAACTATATGATATTTCAAAATCAAATTATATTTACTTTTTGTATAAATATTATTTTTTAAAGGAAATAAAATCATAGGAAAATTACTTTCTTTCTTGTACGAACCTTCTTAGTAAACTTTCTTTATTAATATCTGGGAGGATCTTACCTTTATGAACAATTAGCTCCACAAATTTTTGTTCCAGCAAAGATGATATTGAAAAATCAAAGTCAACTTAGAATTAAGATGAAACAATGACTAGTTGAAGAAATTGACTATTTAAAGAAGAGCATCAACAATTGTGAAACAAAGAATATAAACAAACTTTCGAAACATTTGAGCAACATCTATATTCTTGAGAGTCATATCATTCTTATTGTGTCTTAGAAAGTGAAATCACTCTATCTAGAGAGAAATTGTTATTTAAGAACTTACTTTGGATTTTACATTTTATTTTCTATGAGCTTTTAGAAGTTTATTATACTCTTTGTGTGTGGAAGGATGGAGAATCTTGAAAAATATGTACTTGTGAGCTTGGAGAGGCTCATCAAATTTAATACTCAGATTCTTATAGTGAAATACTTAAGTTAGATACTTGGGGATTAGAAGTAGGCTTGGTTGTTAGACAAACCAGTATAAATATACTGTATCATTCTTTCTCTTTTCCTAACTTTCAAATTTTCACATTATAAGTTTGTGTTTTCAAGAGGCTCTTTTAGTTTTTCAATAGGCTCTTTTTGTTTCTATAAAGAAAGAGGTTGTTTTCGCTTTAAGCGTCAACATGCTCCTATCAATTAACAGGCTTATTTCTATTTAAGCTCTAACAGGCTCATATCAATTGATAGGCTCCTTTCTTTTTTAACACGAATATGATCCTTTCAATTAATAGACTTCTTTCGTATTTTAAATAACTAACATGATCCTTTCTTTTTAAACATTAACAGGTTCCTTTTGAAGTTTAATGGGACTTTTCTATTTATCAACCTATTTTGTTTAAGAAGGATTTTAAGGATTTAAAATACCTTGCAAATTTTTTATACACAATTCACCCCCTTTTGCTTGTGTTTGCTTTATCATTTGGTATCAGAGCAATGTTTCAAATTTATTGTATTTTATAACACGTAATATATCATGGCAAACAACTTAAGAAGCCTTAAAGGACAATTTGTCTCAAAGTCTCTTTAATTTAATGGAAACAATTGCTCCTATTGGAAATAGATAATGAGCATCTATCTTCAATTGGTGGATATCAAAATCTAGTAAGCTATAAAAGCTGGAGCTACACCTCCTGCTACTAACAACATAGAAGTGTGCACTGCTGCCGATAGAAGAAATGCACAACTGAATGCCAAAGAAACATATCATCTGATCTGTGCACTATCTCCAGAAGAGTACAAAAAGATATCCTATTGTTCTACAACAAAAGAAATGTGGAAAAAGCTTCAAGTTACTTTTAAAGGAAAGAATGAGGTAAAGAAACATAGAATAAGTCTTTTAATGCATCAATACGAGACTATTGCATGAAACAGGGAGAAATAATAGACGAATTCTTCAAACGTTTCAACAACATCATCACTGCCTTGAAAAACTAGGGCACGATATATCCAAATGATGAGCTGGTAACAAAAGTTCTAAGATCATTACCAAAGGAATGGAGACCTAAAGTGACAGCTCTGGAAATTGTAAAAGATCTTGATACAATCTCACTTAACTACTTATGAGGAAACTTAATGATTCATAAAGTCAAGCTTAGGCAAGATGAAAGATCCTCGTATAGAAAAGGAATGACACTAACAATAGTTGACTTATCAAATCCATCAAATGATGACGAAAGTGATACTGAGTTGCAAATAGATGGAGATGATGAATTTAATATCATGGTTAGAAAATATGCTCGCTTCTACAAAAAGAAGCTCATGAAGAAAAAAGAAGGAAATAAGAAAATTAGAAACAACAAGTTCCTATCAAAAGGCAACAATGACAATAGCAATATACAAAATAATCAAATCATATGTTATCACTGCAAGAAGCCTAGACACATAAGATTAGAATGTCCTCTTTTTCAAAAGGACAAGACAGAAATAGAAAACCCAAAAAACATGCTATGACTACAGCCTGGTTAGATGAGGATTTTGATAACTTTGAAGAAGAAAAGCCTGAGGAAGTAAGCTATGTTTGCTTTATGGTCGAATCAGGAGATGATAAGATATGTTATTCTGACTATGATATTGAAATTAATGAATTGAGAGATGCATATCATAACTTATATAATCAGTATAAAAAAATTAATAGTGTAGTATTTTAAAAAGGTTAAGAAGTTAAAAAATAATTATGAATCTAACGAATAAGATTAAATTATTAGAATTGAAAAACAAAGATTTGTTGTCTAAAGTCACTTCTCTTGAAAATGATAATAAACAAATAGTTCCTAAAAAAAATTGGTTAGAACAAAATATAATTTAGTCAGAAAACTCATTACTTGAAAATGACTATGCTAAGATAAAACAATTAAAAGAGAAAGTTATTGTTTTCAAACTCGAAAAAGAAAATGTACTAAGAAAATTGTTTCTTTTGAAAAGATCTTGCTAATTTTGTTAATGGAAGAAACAATCTTAACATATTACCTGGGAGTGGTAAATATGTTTTTTATAAGGTCAAAATAGGATATAATGAAAATAACAATATCAGGCCATACAAAATCTTCTTTGCTAAATCCAGTAGTAGCTATAGAAAAAACAACATGAACCTCGTAAGTAGCAAAAATCATAACAAATATCGTTCATTTAATTTGTGCGATCATTGTGGTAGACATGGTCATATTAGTCATCTTGTTACTTTCAGAAAAGGAAAAGACCATCTTAAATGTATGTTTGGAGACCAAAAGGTCAAATTAATAATATGAAAGGACCCATAAAGATTTGGATACCTAAAATGAGATAATAAATTTTGCAGATATGGTTCACAATGGAGACAAAAGAAAATCAACGGATAGTTGATAGCGGTTGTTCGAGACACATGACAGGTTAAATATTGCATTTCAACTATATTAAAAGGAAAGATGGAGGTAATGTTGTCTTTGCTGATAAAAAACAAAATGAAGGTCACCAAAATGGGTAAAATCGGTGATCTAACTCTGCTTCTATTGATAATGTTCTTTTTGTTGATAGATTGAAACATAACTTACTTAGCATAAGTATATTATATGATAAAGGTTATAGAGTTACTTTTTATGCATCACATTGTGAAATAATTAAAAATATTAATCATAATGTTGTATTTGTTGTTCCTAGAAATTAGAACATATATTGTGCTCAATTAGAAGATATATCTTCTCAAAGTGACAAGTGTCTTGTCTCAATTGAAAAAGATTCACTTATCTGGCATAGAAGATTTGTACATGTTAGCATGAGCATTTTTATCAAAATTATCCAAAAATAAGTTCGTAAGAGGACTGTCGAATTTGAAATTTGAGAACAATCAAGTTTATAAAGCTTGTTTAAAAGGAAAAAAAATCAAAAACAGCTTCCCTCCTAAAAATATTGTGACTACTAACCAGCCACTCGAACTCGTGCACATGGATTTATTTGGTCTTATTAGGACTCAAAATTTTGGTGGCAAATATTATGGTTTTGTTATAGTAGATGACTTTTTAAGATTTACATGGGTTTATTTTCTATCAAATAAAGATGATATTTTAGAAGTTTTGCAGGAAAGTTCAGATTGAAAAAGGGTATTGCATTACATCAATTCGAAGTGATCATAGAGGAGAATTTAATAATAAAATTTGAAGACTTCTACAACGAAAATGATATAACTCACAACTTCTCATGCCCAAGGACTCCTTAGCAAAATGGAGATGTTGAGAGAAAGAACATGATTCTCGTAGATATGGCCAGAACAATACTATGCAAAAGTGGCCTACCTCATGGTTACTGGGCAAAAGTCGTGTCAATCGCTTGTTATATATTTAGCAGGTGTCTTATAAGACCTATTTTGAAAAAGACCACCTATGAGTTGTGGAAAGGAAGAAAACCAAATGTTGCTTACTTTTGAGCATTTGACTGCAAATGTTCCATTCTAAACAATAGAAAAGACAATCTTGGAAAGTTCGATGCGAGATCAGAAGAAGCTTTTTTTTTTGCTACAGTACTGATAATAAAAAATTCAGAGCATATACTAAAAAATAAAGAAGATAGAAGAATTGATACATGTGGTATTTGATGAAGTACTATCTTTAACAACAACAATTGACTCATATGATGAAGAGCATCCATTGGAACCTAAAAACATATTGCCTATAATACCTTCAGAATTACAAAATCAAGAAGACCCCTTCAAAGCTAGAATAGAGTAGGCTCCTTTATCTCAACAGGAGCTTATACAACGAAAAACACCGAAAGAATAGAAGGGTTTTGATACACATTAATAAATTCTAGAAGATCCCTCTAAAAGTCTAAGAATAAGATCATCATTTAAGAAAAACTTTGTTCCTCTCATCTCACAAATAGAATCAAAGATCGTTGAAGAGGTCCTTACTGACAAAAATTAGGTTTCAGTTATAAAAGACGATTTTTCAAAAAAAAAGTCTAGAATTTAATATCTCATCCTCAAAACAAGTCAATCATTAGGACTCAGTGGGTATTTCGAAACAAACTTGACGAAGATTGGTAAGGTGGTAAGAAACAAAGCTAGATTTGTAACTCAAGGTTACAATTCCTGTTGCTAGATTGGAATTGATTAGAAATTTACTTGCCTCTACATGCTATAGAAACTTCAAGTTGCTTCAAATGGATGTTAAAAGTGCATTATTAAATGATTAGATTCACAAAGAAGTATTTGTTAAGCAACCCTTAGGTTTTAAAGATGAAAACTGTCTAGATTATGTGATGAAGTTAACCAAAGCTTTGTGTGGTTTAAAGCAAGCTCCTCAAGAATGGTATGAGAGGTTAAGTAACTTTCTGCTTGATAATAACTTTAAAAGAGGAAAGGCCGATAAAACCTTATTTATTAAGAGAAATGAGAATGACTTACACATAGTGCAAATATATATTGATGACATAATATTTGGTGCTACTAATCCATGCTTCTGCGAAGAATTCTCAACATTAATGCAGGGGGAGTTTGAAATGAGCATGATGGGAGAATTATCATTCTTTCTAAGATTACAAATCAGATAAACAAAAAAATGAATCTTCATTAACCAAGAGAAATACAAAAAGGAACTCATCAAGAAATATCATTTTGAGAATGCCAAATCGATGGGTACTTCTATGTACACTGGAAGACGAAGAAGGTAAAGCTATGGATGAGACAAAGTGTAGAGGAATCATTTGATCACTACTATATCTTACAAGCTTAAGACTAGACATTATGCTTAGTGTGTGTCTTTATGTAGGTTTTTAATCAAATCCAAAAGAAAGCCATATTTAAACAGTTAAGAATATTTCGATATCTCCACGAAACTATGGTATCTAAAAATCGAGTCAATTGACATAGTAGGTTATTGTGATGCAAATTATGCAGGTGATAAAGTCGATCGAAAAAGAATAAGTGGTCATTGTCAATTTCTTAGAGGATGTCTAGTATCCTGGTCCTACAAGAAGTAAAATTACACAGAGCTTTCAACGACTGAAGCAGAATACATAGCAGTTACCAGCTATTGTGCTCAAATATTATGGATGAAGCGTCAACTACAAGATTTTTCTCTAAACTTTTCTCATATTCCTATATTATGTGATAATACTAGTGCTATAAATCTTTCTAAAAATCATGTGTAACATTCTAGGGCTGAGCATATAGAAATCAAACATCATTTTCTTAGAGATCATATTTTTAGAAGGAACCATTGATCTTTTGCATATTAATATTGAAAATCAAGTAGTTGAGATTCTCACCAAACCACTCTATGAAGATAGATTTTGTGTGTTAAGAAAAGGGCTTGGCATGTGCAAACTCTCTGATATTATTTCTGCATAGATATTCTTTGCTACTTATCTTTGCATTTCTTTTAGTAGGCTCCTTCTATTTTGATTCCTTAGAAACTCTCTCTTAGTTTAGTAGGCTTTTTAGAGTTTAAAAGACCCCTCTTAGTTTAGAATCCTCCTCCTAGGTTAGTAAGCTTCTTCTATATTAGAAGGCTTTTCTCGGGTTGACATTCTAAGTGAAACGTCCTAAAAATATAGAATCATTCATGACATCATTTCAACCTTTTCAAAAATGTGCGTACAGTGTGATAACTCTACGTACGCGTCTGTAAGAAAATACGCAACCGATTATGCTTCCTCTTCTGGCTTGTACATCTACTGATCCTCTCACTAGATCAATGCTTAGGAATCATTTAATATACCTTAAACAAACTTCTCTCGTCTTCTCATCTCTGTCATTCTCATATGTTCCACTTATTCCGTCTGCATCCTCACTCTCTGCATTCTTATTGCCTCTTGTTTTCTCTCTTAAACTTCACAAAGCTCATCTACAAAGGCAAGAACAAAATCAAAATGATAGAAGAAAATTTTGGCCTCAACTTCTAGCCATGGAGAAGCATCTCATCATGAACAAATCTTTGCTTTTGATTCCTCGTCTTTGTCTTCCATAATAGGTTTCTCTGGACACTACTGCTGAATCTATTTCTGTCTTCTTAAAGCTCTAAACTTTAAAAATACCCAGTTAAGAGATCCCAGAACATAGGAAAGGGAAGATTATTGTTATATTGTCTCTAGATTATCCTGATTCCTCTTCATATGACAAAGGAGAGACAATTGAAAAATAATATGCTTCTAAATCAGAGGAAGAAGAAGAAGAAAAAGGAAAAGGAAAGGAGAAGAAAAGAAAGAAGAAAGTGAAGAAGAAGAAAAGAATTTCAGTAAGGGAGTTACTGAAAAATGTAAGATTCCATATACCTATTCTCTTTTTACCCATTCTTACTCCAAAAACTTCAGCAAATCCTAAACCTGGTCCCAAAGAGAAGAAAGTACTTGAAGTGCATTGGGCAATAAATAAAGATGGTTTAAATCAAGAACCATCTCGATTGGAAAGAAGACAACGAACCAAAGGAAATGTTACCAAACAAGCTCCACAAAAAGAAATTGTTAAGGTAAAAGAAAAAGAAAAAGAAGAATCAAAGAAAAGAAAAAGGGAAGAAATAAGAAAAGGTAAAGAGCCTTTGGCCAAAGAAAATATTGAGGATGTCATTATAAGGAATGAGCTATTTCTCGAAAAAGCTTTACTCGAAGAAATCTCTAAGGCCAAAAGAACAAAATCGAAGAAACTAGCCATTCTTCACAAGGGAGAGGCTTCAGCACTAGTGAAGTTATTCCAGTCAATAGAGGCTAAGGCAAGATACAAGACGCGCTACAAGAAAAGAAAGGTGGTAACTAGATGTATCTTACCTCCCCATCTATTCAAAGATATAGGTATTCCCGTCACCCCCTATTTTCTTGTTGTTGGTTGGGAGAATTTCTTAAGTTTGGATGAAACTGTGTGTGATAAACTGGTCAAATATTTTGACACACATATGAGAAAGGAAGAAATTAATGGAAAGTTGGCAGTCATCTCTTAGGTATGCAATTGTTGGATTTTGGATGCAGAGGAAATCTCAGGAAACATTTTGAGTGTAATTCTTGAAGGTAGGGCAAATGTTCCTTGTCATAAGTGGGACATTGTTGGTATTGATCTAGGGGAAGCAGTGAACTTTATTTGTATGAATACTGAAATGCCCATGAAGGGAGACAGATACTTGGACCTTCTGTTAAGATGCCTTGCATCTATTTCGGCTACCTCTATTTTTCTAAGGAGTAGCTTAGTAAAGAGGTGTAGTCTCTTAGACACATATATGGTTTACAATTTGTTAAAGGGCAATAAGATGAATCTCCCGACAATGATCTTGAAGTTTATGGTAGACAAGGGAAGTCATAAGAACACAATTGGTGGTCTACCTTATGGAATGCTGTTGACTAAGATTTTTTCATATTTTGGAGTGTCATTTGATAATTTGAATTGGTATCAACTAACAAAGTTTCATTCTTCCATTCCTTACTAATTGGTTACAAGATGAAGGAAAGCGTGTGGATTGAAAAGAAGTCATCAAGAGCTACAGGTATCTTGAGCCCACAAAAGTCAGCCTCTATTCCACTCCAAAGCAAAAATGACATGATCTTGCAACAACTAAGGGACATTCGTTCTAATCAGGATCAAACACGCGAACAAATTGACAGCCTCCAAAACCAATTCCTGGATTTGCAAATTCTCCTTAGGAAAATTCTTAACTAACTGTGTCAATTGATTTTTTAAAAACTTTTTCATCATATTTCATTATGTTTTATTTCACTTCCTCCCTATAATCTTTTATCATTTTTTATAATTACAAAAGGGGAGAGTTTATATTGATATATTTTTTGAATATTTCTACATATATGATGATATATTTCTCAATATTGTCTTGATTATATCTATGATTGATTCTGCTGCTGAACTTGGAAAAATCTGTGATATATAAACGATAAGATCTGTTCTTAAGAGACATGCTCCTTCTAGTTATATCTGAACATATAAAAGTCACAGGTATCTTTTGAAATCATCTATTATCTCTTTGAATTTTGAAAAACATATCTATTATTGCTTGTCATCGTAAAAAAGGCGGAGATAGTTAGCTCAAGGTTTATGTTTAACAATTTTGATGATAACTAGATAACATTTCAAAATTCAAATTAGATTTATTTGCTTGTATAGATAACGATATTTTTTTTAAAGGAAATTAAATCATAGGAAAGTTACGTCCTTTCTTGCAGGAACCTTCTTAGTAAACTTTCCTTATTAACATCCGGGAGGATCTTACCCTTACGAACAATTGGCTTGGAAAATTTTTGTTCCAACAGAGATGATATTGAAAATCTAAAGTCAATTCAAAATTAAGATGAAACAACGACTAGTTGAAGAAATTGACTATTAAAGAAAACCAACAACACTTGTGAAGTAACAAACACACACAAACTTTCAAAACATTTGAGCAACATCTATATTCTCGAGAGTGATGTCATTCTTATTGTACCTTAGAAAGTGAAATTACTCTATCAAAAGAGAAATCATTATTTGAGAACTTACTTTTGATTTTGCATCTTATTTTTCTGTGAGCTTTTAGAAGATTGTTATATATTTCGAGTGTGAAAGATTGGAGAATCTTGAAAAATATGTACTTGTGAGCTTAGAGAAGCTCGTCAAATTTAATAGTCAGATTCTTATAATGAAATACTCAAGTTAGATACTTGGGTACTAGACGTAGGCTTAGTTGTTACCCAAACTAGTATAAATCTACTATGTTATTCATTTTCTCTTCTTAACTTTTAAATTTTCGTGTTATAAGTTTATGTTTTCAAGAAGCTTTTTCAATTTTTCAATAGACTCTTTATGTTTTTATAAAGCTAGAGGTTCTTTTCGCTTTAAGCGTCAGTAGACTCCTATAAATTAACATATTTATTTCTATTTGAGCTCTAGCAAGCTCTTATCGATTGCCAGGCTATTTTTTTTTAGCATGAATTGGATCCTTTCAACTAATAGACTTCTTTCATATTTTAAATAACTAACATGATCCTTTTTTTAAAAACGTTAACAGGTTCCTTTCAAAGTTTAATTCGACTTTTCTATTTATCATAAGAATTTTAAAGATATAAAATATCTTGCAAATTTTTTAGACACGATTTACCTCCCTCTCAATTGTGTTTGCTAAATTAGATTATGCTGAAACAAATAAAAAAATTTCAGCTTCATGAAACCACAGCTTGCTTTGAGTATAGTAGTCCTGCATTTTAAATGTCCATGCGGATAGACAAACAATACAAGAACACAAACAATGTTACGCCTATGTTTCCTTCAATACATAGAGCCAATTGACAAATAGTACGATTCTTCCTTAACAAAAGGAAATGGAGGCAAAAGAATTAGCAATTAAATGAAGGTAACTGTATGTTACAAGAAACAGAATAGGAGACTTAACACAAGAAATCTGGTGATCCATTAACCGATAAAACAGTCAATAGAAATTACTGACTGAAAAATAGCTAAAATCCAAAAGGATGTAAGTGCTAATGTAGATGAAATGAATCCTATGGATATGCGTTTTCTGATATATCACTTTCTGGTTGGACGTAATATGATTCTCAGGCAGACGAACTGGTCGTTCCTCAATTAGCTTTATGTCAAAGCTTGAAAAACCTGCTGGTCGTAAAGAACCTACATCCAACCTATCTGAGAAGCATCCTGTTGGGCAAACTTTCGCGTATTGTAATCGACAGTATTACCCCATACCTCAAAGCTGGAACTAGGCATTTCAGCACGTCTCGAACCCAGCAATCCATCCATCGTCTTGTTTAAATATACTTTCAATCCCAGGTGATGGGCATTCCAAAATATTCTTCTGCAATGTCAAATCCTCGGGGAAAGAGACAAAACATTCAGGAACAACATCCTGTTCTGGGCTAATCAAAACGTCCTTGCTTATTGACGTTGATACCCCATCTCCAGCCTGCCCTGGGATTTTAGCTAATCCTTGTGACGGTGCTGATTCATCTGATATAGCATATTCACGTGACACAACATTCTCTGTTGGAAATGGCAAGTCTTCTACATGTAGACCCATTTCTAAGATACCATGTAAAGTGTAATCAGGTTGCTCAATAGGAATTGGGTTTGTAGTTGGGGGTGCAGTAGGTAATGTTAGATCTGTCAAGTCATGTTTGTACTTCGCAATTTGGCCTTCCACACATAACTTGGATTGATCTGGTTCACTTATATGGTGCCTAACAAATTTCCTGTTTATTTTTGATGAACGAATTTCTCCCTGTTCCTTTTTGTTCTTAAGGAGAGCTAAGAACTGCGGATTCTGAAACAAATTCCCCAAGAAAGAAATCATTTGCTTCAGATTTTGCTCTGTTTCCTGAAGCCTTTGACTTATAGCTTCCATGTGATGAACTGTTCCACATTGTTGCTTTTGCAGTTCTGCAACCTCATTCATCATTATACTCCGGTCCTTCCTCAATCTATCCACTTCAATTTCTAGTCCAGCAGTTCCTGATTCAGAGTAGGACCCGGTATAGATCCCAATCTGCTTTGAGCGTGGTGTCTTGCGCCTCTGTATGTTTCTTAGCAGATGCCTCTCACCCCGTCTGAAGGCTTCATTAGCAAATTCCCACCTGTCTGCATTGACTTTTCGAAATCCCTGAATAGAGAACAAAAGTGTTTCAACAATGAATGGGGAAGAAGCTGAAGTTTGAAATGAAATGAAGATGTGCTTCTCGTGAGATAGTTTGAAATAGTTGAGTCTAATGGAAAGAAAGAGTTTTTTATTTTTTTTGGTAAAATAGAAAGAGCTGACTTGCAACTTCAACATCATCTGCAAAACACAAAAAAGTGGATTCTATATCATAAAGAAAGGCCTCAGATATAACAAATAGACATACTGCAATCATATGTACTCTACTGGAGCCTGAAATTTTACTTGCAATCCACGGCCCATCTGGACTAGTGACGCTTAAGAGAAAAGCAAAGCCATAGCAGCATCAAGAAAACAGTAACAATTTTATCTTGAAAATAAACAACTCCTCGCTATAATTCACTCAGAGGGGAAGGATATCTTTTTTTTCCTGTATGAAGATCAAAACTCAGTTATAATATCAGCCGAATGTAGACTACTGTATCATCTTCTTAAAAAGTCCACTATATCAGTTCCATACTAAATAAACCTAATACAACTTAGTCTTCTCAAGAACTCACTAGCTTCAGATGTGGTAAATCCCGTTACAACAATGAACATCGCTTTACATGAACAGTGCATCAATTACATAACTCAGTTTTAACAAAACTCATTTAGACTGCAAAATCTTGAAGTAAACCTGTGCGAATAACAAACACATTCACACATCAATTTCTCTCTATTATCCCCTTTATTACGCGATCCTGTACAACGTAACATCTACAGATGAAACACCCAGCACTTAGTTCAAATATCTACATGCATAATGACTGTCAGTATACAAGATTGACCATGGCCTAATCCGATTACAATAAAAGTGTCCTCAGAGAAAACTCAAAATAGTACATACAAATGCCAAAAACAATACACGGAACAACATGGATCAAGGAAAGAGCACAACAGTTCAATGATGGCTATCATGATACTAAAATACCCACATAAGTATTAAGTTGACGAACAAAACTGGAGAAATTGTTGTGCTTGAAATAGCGAGGGAGCACACTCCTGGAGAATGCCACAGGGTCCCAGACCACAAACCTCTCTCCATTGGCACCCCAAGAAACTATGGGGTCCAAATTCCGATCATCAACCAAATCAAAAGTTTTGGAGATAAATGGAGGAATTGGAATCCCCTGCAAACACTCAAGAGGCTGAGGCACCCCAATGCTGCTGTCTTCCTCCATTTCTTCACTTTTCACAGCTCTTTCCGGTACTGGATTTGCTCTGAATTCAAATACTGATGGATTCAAAGCAGAGAACGCCTCGAACTCCATGAAAGGAGGAGCAGGGAAGCTCATCTCCTCCATCAGCGAAGACTCAGTTGGGAATTGACAATCATCACTCAGCTGTGGCATCGTTTCTTGTTCAGAAGACCAAGAAGCGGAATGTTTATTGGGTGATTTCAGGTTCTTGCCAACGTGTTGTGGGGTCATTAGAACACGATTTGCGATTATAATCAAGGTGTTCAATTTAACAATGGTTCCGTCAAATTTGAGGTTTTAAATTGATTTATAAACGCGCCAGATGTTTTTCACCGATAAACTGTGTGATAAAAATCTTAAGAGAGGCGGTGAAGGTTTGGGCCACTTTTGCTGTTAATTTGAGTCACTGCAAGCGCATGAGTTGATGAAGAGAGTACACGTAGCGGCTTGTTTGCCGATAAACTGTTTGATAAAAATCTGAAGAGAGGCGGTGAAGGTTTGGGCCGCCTTTGCTGTTACTTTCAGTCACCGCAAGTGCATGAGTTGAAGAAGAGAGTACACGTAGCTGGTTGTTTTCAGTATTCAAAAGTATTAATTATGTTAAAGATGGGTTGTCTCTTAACACCGCATGGTTGTGCGGTTTAGGAGAGAGGTGGGAAGGAAAGGTAGTTTAGTGTTAAACATTTGTAAAAAGTCCAGTGAATACTTGGTGGCGAAGCTAAGGCAACTGACCAATCACATTTTAGTGCAAGTCTTTGTCAGAAAGATCGTGTCCGGTGGTTGAAGACAACGTAGATCGCGCACGTGAGTGAGCACTTCCTTTCTACTTTTTAATTTCTTTTTCTGTTCTTTTAAAAGGGTATCCTGGACTTTCTAAAAGATGAAAAGTTCATTTTGAACTTTATAGTTTTTATTATTCGTAAATCAATATTTTTTTTTTTTTGTTATACCAACTTGTTGCACTTGGTGCCAAAGTTAATTAAAATTTTAATTTTATATTAGTCTGCTAGATTATTATTGTATTAATTATTATTTTATGTCTTAACAATATATTAAGTGTAGTGTTAATATTGATTAATTTTTCTCAGTCTATTAGACATAGTGCTAATGCTAATTGACTTTTCTTATCTCAGCAACTTATTAAACTTATTTTCACTACTGAATAATTACTAATATTAATAAATATAAATAATGGTATGTAAATGTGATAAATCAACAAAATGACAATATGTTTTCAATTTTATTGATTGGTAGTAAAAATAAATCAAATTAATTAGATTAGTAAATATGATATAATTAATATATTATTATTTATTAGTAAATAAATTAGCATTATATATTAAATAACTATAATATTAATTATTATTAAAATAAATTAGTATTCAATATTAAAAATTTTATATTAAAATGTAATAAATATTTTCAGAAAAGAGTCTCTCTACTGAATAAAAATAAGACTATATATTATCAAACATTTTTAGACTTAAAAAAAGATAGTGATATCAAACTCATACTAGTCAGTTAAGCGATTTGTTAACTTTTAATAATTCTTTTGTGATATTGATGTTTATTTATTTTTAAATCGTCACATGTGTTTTTCAAGTATAAAAAATTTTAAAGTGCGAAAAGGTTTGACAGAGAGAAAGAAACATAGGAGATATAAATATTTTTTTACTTTTTTAGTTGTTATCAAAGTCTTTTTTCTCTTACACTTGTAATCTATATTTTCAAAGAAAGGGACCCTACTCTTGAAACATGTACCATTAGGTCTTTTGGGCCTGTAATTAAGAAATGTTGATATTTTGTTATTTGTAAAATACAAATATACCAAAAGACGTTGATATATTATTTTAAAGTTACTAAACCAAGATTTAATTTAACAAAATTCCTAAAGTACTGGGGATTAAATCTCATGCCTATTAGATCTGTAAGGGATCATAAATTGTTCGATGAGGATATATTGATATTTTATTTTTAAAAAATGTTTTCACGCACAAAATAAGGTTAGAGAATTTTTTATGAATATATAAAGTTTGTATTTAAATAAGGTAAATTTATTTCAATGGATCTTAGGTAAAAGATACAAACCTTTTACATATTTTTTATTTCGAATATATACTTATTTAAAATTACTTCCAAACATGTTAAAATGTTAAAAATATTTAAAATATCTTTTACGAAGTCTTATCAAGATACTTCAATAGAATTCATTATTAAAGTCAAGTTAAAGTAGCAACACTTATCCCTATCACATGGTTAATCAGGAATAATATAATAATTTATTTTAAAATAATTCAACATAAATTAAATTAAAAATATGAACACAAAATATTTTTTATAAAAAATATTCAAACTTTACTCAATTTTACAATACGAACATAAACATCAAAAAGTAGCTAAAATGTTCAAACTTTTAATTTTTAGCAAAAATAGTTTAACATTAAATTCTCCAATAATGTGGATGAAGCGGTGAGCCCCGTCAAATTGATATTTATGCCACATGGTTGCTTATATATTGTATTTGTGTCGTGTATGAATTTTATCATTTATTAAATTGCATGAATGAATAGGGATTATGCACAATACTTAGTTATAAATACACCATAGGGTTGAGTATCATGGATTGATTCTAAAAAGGTAGCTGGGACTCATCTAATAGTGGAGGAGGATACCTGAGTGATGGAAGTTGCCAAAGGAATTTCAGTAGAGAAGTAATCTAACAAGCTTGACCATATGAATCAACTCATTGCATGATAATCCCTAACACACAAACGTGAATTGCAAGAATGACTAAAGAATACAATCAATATCTAGTTTGAAAGCATGATTCATCACAGGGTAAAGTAATAAGGGTGGAGCCTATAGAGATGGGGAATTTGGATTCGAACGGATGACCCAAAAAGCTTGATTATAAGAATCTAGTATGTTAGATTATTTGGTGACTCATATCACTTATGGATTTGAGTCCAATGAAAAACGGCCTAAGATAATGGTTATTGGGTATTAAGGAGTTGGCCTTAAATAGGTCCAAGATCCTTTCCCTCTCTCCTTTCAAATAAACAGACATGTTGGTTCAAGATTTTCGTATGTTTTAGAAAAACCATTAAAGAGAAGTTTTTGAATCATTGTGGAAACGAATTACAGAAGGAAACAGGAGAGAGGGAATAAAATTTTCAAGAACTTCAAAACACCATAGATTCAGGTTTGCTTTATAGTATTATTAATCGATCCATAAATGTCTTACAATTGATATCAGAGCAAGGTGATGCATTATTTGTTATCCGCTGTCATCTACTTTTTGTTTCATTTATGGAATGGTTGTTTTCTATATTTGTAATGGCGTTGTTTTCTTCATATACGACATCTTGAACTGCCATGAATGGAACTACCATAAACAAAAACACAAAAATAGAAACAAATCGCAAACTTTTAATTTTATTCTTATATTCCCGTACATTTCTTGATGAATTTCCGTGTTAATCTGTATGGAACGGGAAAAGTTATTTTCGAATGTTGATAGAATCAGTTTTCTAAGGACTTGAATCCCATTCTCAATGCTTAACCGAAGTGAAATATAGATGGATGGTTTAGAGTGAGAAACTCACATGGGTTTAGAGTGAGGAACACTCATATTTTGTTGTTTTGACCACTGAATAAGTAAATGGTAGATGTCATTATTGCTGGCTCAAGCCAAGAAAAGATTCTGGAAAGGAATTGCAAGAAGAATCCACGAAAGAAGATTTTAGAAAAAAAATTGAGTTTTCTATTTCAATGCTTGTAACATACAGGTTTCTGTTGGCTATAACATTGGTAAGGGATGCTCTTAGTAGATTGGGTTATTAAATGATTTTGGCCTAACTTTATGGATTTTGAATTTGGGTTATATCACAAAACCTTGATTATTAAGTAATTAAATTATGGACTTTGACCCTAAGTAAAACAATGTTGTGACAGGTCATAACTGATTGTTTAATTCATAATTGATTTATTTTTCTATGCATAATATAATTTTGAAAAATCAGTGCCATATTATATGTTTTATTAGGTACGTTGAATATTTTACATTATGCAATGTTTGGAATTACATTTTCTTGTCATGTATGATAATTTTCCAATTAAATGTTTGTTGCATGGAAAGCTTGTTGGCACCAAAGTGGCCTAGCTTGAAAATATCAAACATTTAATTGTGAATGTTTCTATTGTTCATGTTGATACGATGCTATTAAAATGAGATAAAGGTTGAACTGAACATTTAAGATTATTAATTATAATGCTAGGAGATCACCCAAAAGTAGACCATTGCTTATAATTAAAGACATTAAAAGGATTTATCAACATTTTTTGGTTTAATATGATTGTATATCTAAAGATAACATGCATGTTGACTAGAATATAATTGATTGTCCATTATAGTGAATTTTATTGGCATCATTATAGGTTCCAGTTATTTATTTTAATATCACCCAAAGGAGAATTTAAATACGTAATCAAAGTTATTATTGGTTTGAATCCATTTAGGTCTACTCAAAGCATTAATGCATGGGCTATATGTTATATTTGCAACATCTACTAATTTGTTCGCTTTAGGAAATGGCCTGATCAAGTTAAATGGTCCGAATTATATGGATTAGATTGAACAAATCCAGTTCCAACTAGGTGTAATGGATTGGACTTGGCCATATTTTCAGACGCAAGGCCCGCAGCCATAACTGAGACTAGTTTTGAAGCTAACTAGTCTTATTATGAGGCTTAAGAACAGTCTAACGGGCTGAGCTTAAATTTGATGCAAATGATAATCACAAAAAATGTGAAGCCATCACACCTAAGGCGGATAATGCAAAGGATTTCATGTTGAAGCTTAAGGAATACTCTCAATCTGATATAGCTGACAAGTTCATAGTAAGGACTTTAATGAGTGAGCTAACGACTAAAAAGTTTAACTAGTCACAACCCATTCACGATCATGCAACTCATATGTCAAACCTAGCTGCAAAAATGAAATCTATGGGTATGGATGTAAGTGGGTCCTTCCTTGTACAGTTCATTATCAACTCACTTCCTCTAAATTCTGGCCAATTCCAAATGAATTATAACACCAGTAAAGAAAAATGGAACCTTCAATAGAAGGAAGATTGAAGAAAATGAAGGAGCACTCTATTCATCTCACATTTCATTGAGGAGCTAGTAACAGTAAGAACAAAACGGGAAAGAAAGACAAAGATAAGGACAAAGCTCTCAGCAAAGTTAAAGAGGGTCGAATCCATAAAGATAACAGGTGCCACTTCATGTTGTTTTCATTGAATCTCTATTTAATGTTGACCATATTATAGGAAGTAAACGTAGTGCACAAAATAAATATTATGCTTTTTTGTGGTATAAAAGATTAAGGCATATATCCAAGGAAAGGTTAGTGAAAAATGAAATCTTACCTTAATTGGAATTTGTTGACTAGGATATATGTATGGATTGCATTAAAGGTAAACAAACCAAACATATATCAAAGCATCCAGCCATAAGAAGTAGCAAATTACTTGAATTAATACAGACTAAAATTTGTGGTCCTTTTGGTGTTCCCTCTTAGGAAAATGAAAAATATTTCATTATCTTTATTGATAACTTCTCATGATATGGTTATATTTATTTGCTGCATGAAAAGTCTCAATCTGTGGATATCCCAAAGGTATTCATTAATGAAGTAGAAAGGCAGTTAGATAGAAAAATAAAGATAGTGAGGTTTGATAGAAGTGAAAATTTTGATGAATGTGGATAATATCCAAGTCCATTTGCAAAGTTTCTTACAAGTCGAGGCATATGTACACCATACACAATGCCTGGTACACTGTAATAAAATGGTGTAGACGAAAGGTAGAATTGTAGTCTTATAGATATGGTTAGGAGTATGTTAAGTTATAGTATTATATCGTTATCATTGTAGATGCATACATTAAAGATCAATGAGTATTTGCTTAATAGGATTCCTAGTAAAGCAATTCCTAAGACACCTTATGAGCTTTAGATAAGAAGGAAACTTAGTTTATGACACCTTCACATTTGGGGTTGTCTAGCAGAAGTAAGGCTATATGATCTATATGAAAAGAAGTTTGATTTGAGAACATTTAGTGGTTATTTTATCGGTTATCTTGAAAAGTCAAAGGGGTACCCATTTTACTGTCCTAACCATAATACAAGAATAATTGAGTCTAGTAATACTCGATTCATTAAAAATGGTCAAATCAGTAGGAGTGGAGAACTGTGAAAAGTGGATATTCATGAGAGTCGAGTAGAAACTACTACATCAAATGAGATCCCAACGGTTGTTATTCCTTTTGTTATATCACAAATACACAACCTATTGGAACAACAAATTAATGTTATAATTCCAAAAATTGAACATATTAATGAATAACCAGCTAATGATGTTCACGTTACAAATGACTAAGTGATTCCATAAAAAATAACATTACGAAAGTCTGTAAGGTAGAGAAGATCAACTATTTTGAGTGACTATGAAGTTTACTCACTTGAGCATAAATGTGACTTGAACATTGATCAGGATCCCGTCTCGTTCAAACAAGCCATATAATGTAGTAATTCTGAAAAGTGGTTCAATGCTATGAAAGAATGGTTGAAATCGATGGATGAGAACAATGTATGGAAATTAGTTAAATTGCTGGAAGGTTCAAAGCAAGTAGGTTGTAAATGGGTCTTTAAGACCAAATGTGACTCACAAGGCAACATTGAAAGGTATAAAGCTAGATTTGTTGCCAAAGGTTACATTCAAAAGGGTGGCATTGACTATAAAGAGACCTTCTCTCCAGTTTCAAAGGACTCTTTAAGAATTGTTATTGCCCTGCTAGCTCATTATGATTTAGAGCTTCACCAAATGGATGTAAAGACTGCTTTTCTAAATGGTGACTTGGAAGAAGAAGTTTATATGGATCAATTAAAAGGTTTTGTGACCACAGGAAATGAAAGATTCGTGTCTAAATTAAAGAAGTAAATATATGGATTGAAGCAAGCTTCCCGACAATGGTATCTTAAGTTTACTGATATCATTATGTCTTATGGTTTTGTAGAGAACACCGTTGATCGATGTATCTATATGAAGGTTAGTAGGAGTAAGTTCATTACATTAGTCTTATATGCTGACGATATCCTTCTTGCTGTTAATAATATGGTTTTGTTACATGATGTAAAGAATTTTCTTTCTAAAAATTTCGAAATGAAAGATATGGGTGAGGCATCCTATGTGATAGGCATTGAATTATTTTGTGATAAATAACAAAGATTGTTAGGATTATCTTTGAAAGGTTATATTGAGAAAGTATTAGAAAGATTTAGAATAGAAAAGTGCTCCGTAGGGATGGTTCCAATTCATAAAGGGGACAAGTTTAGTCAAATGCAATGCCTAAAGAACGTTTTGGAACGTAAGGAAATAAAGTCTATTCCTTATGCGTCAATAGTTGGGAGCTTAATGATTGCTCAAACATGTACTCAGCCAAATATCAGTTTTGCTGTTGGAATGCTAGGCTGACATCAAAACAATCCTGGAATGGACCACTGGAAAGTTGAAAATAAAGTTCTTAGATATTTACAAGGCACAAAGAACTATATGCTCTCATATAGAAAATCAACCCATCTCGAAGTGATAGGTTACTCGAATTCAGACTATGCCAGTTGTGTAGACTCATGGAAATCTACATTCGGTTATATGTTCCCATTATTTAGAGGAACAGTCTCATGGAAAGTGAAAAGTAGCCCATCATTGCTATTTCCACTATACTGTAGTCGTTTTCTTCTCTAAGAATGACAAGTATTTAAAGGGTGCGAAACACATAGATTTGAAGTACTTGTCTGTGAAAGAAGAAGTGTAAAAATATAAAGTGTCAAAAACAGAAGAACAAGGCTCTTCATCCATTGTTGTTTATTATAGCAAACTTAAGACACTCTAGGATGAACTTTCCACTCTTTCTCACTTTACTCCATGTTCTTGCTATGCCTCCAAAGCCAATTTTCATTTTGAGTGACAATAATGACTTATGCAATTTTTCATGGGTCTTAATGAGTCATACTCTACTTTTAGAAGTCAAATCTTGCTATTGGAACGATTACCCTCCGGGAACAAAGCTAATAGCTTGCTCCTTCAAGAAGAGTGATGACGATCACTCCATTTCACCACTAAACCTAAGGTTTAAACCACTGCTTTGGCAACCATTCCCACTTAATAAACCAACAAAGGTGCTTTCTATCACTATTACAAACGAGATAATCACTCTATTGAAAATTGTTATAAGCTATATGGTTATCCAAAAGGCAAACTTGCTATGAAAAGTAGCACCTGCCATCCTCAACGAACTCAATCTTGGTAAACCCCTGCCCTTACAGCCAACACTATGGGACCGTCTAAGCATCAACAACCCAATTTTATTGGCAATTCAATTAATTCAAATTCTAATGTTCCTAATTTCATGCCTGATCAGTATGACAAATCCTTTCTTTGATTTCTCCAGGTAGTTCCCAACCCACAACAAACTTTGCTGATAAGAATATATCTTGTTTCTCCACCTCCTCTTTATTTTCAAAAAAATGGATCATAGACTGTGCTTGTACAGATCATATGGTTTTATACAAATCGTTGCTCAATTCCAGTCAACTTTTAGATCCCCCACAACGTACTACTCTTCCAAATGGAGACCAAGTCAATATTATACATTCTGGAAATTCATACTTAAACCATTATATATAATTTAATAAAGTTTTTTATGCGCCTTTATTTTGTGATAATCTTTTATCTTCCAACCAATTAATGAAACTTCGAATTGTTCAATCACTTTCTCCCTAATTATTGTTACTTGCAGGACCTGTCAACGAAGAAGAAAGTTGGCTTGGCTAAAGAACAAAGAGGTCTTTACTTTTTCCAACCAGATGCTTCCTTCACTGCTTCCATTAGTAAAAACCCTTTTGATTTATGACATTGGCGTTTAGGACATCTTTCTCCATCTCAACTACTTCAACTATCAAAAAACAATTATGATGTCACTTTTTTTAATAATTGTTTGTGTCATGTTTGCCTAGTAGCAAAATAAACTAGACTCAATTTTTCTTTGAGTATTATTTCTTGAACTCAACCTTTTATGTTTATTCACCTCGACATTTAGGGTGCTTCTCCAATTGCTTCTCATAGTATTGCTCATTATTTTCTAACCATTGTTGCTGATTTTTCACGCACTATATGGGTATAATTTAATGCAACAACAATCAAAAACCAAGTATTACCTTAAAATTTTCTTTTCACTTGTGAAAACACAATTTCAAAGACAAGTCATGAAAATTTGAATTGATAATGGTCTTGAATTTCTGACCAAAAATAACTTAAGCCTTTTTTTCAAGAACAAGGAATTTTTAATGAATATAATTGTGTAGGCACCCAAAAAAAAAATGGTGTGGTGAAGCATAAGCATAGAAATTTACTTGAGGTTGCTCGTGCCTTGCGTCTTCAAGCCAAACTACCATTAAAATTTTGGGGAGAATGCATATTCACTGCTACTTATATTATTAATCGAGTTCCTACAAAAGTTTAATTTGGAAAATGTCCTTATGAAACTCTTTTTAGTACGAAATCAAACTTTCAACATCTACGGGTTTTTGGTTACTTATGCTTTGCTTACAATATTCATCTTAAAAATAAATTTGATGCATTAGCTAAACTTGGAATATTTGTTGGTTACTCTTTTGGACAAAAAGGATACCGTATTTAAGATTTTGAAACATGAAAAGTTTATACCAGTCACAATATTCATTTCCATGAAATTGTCTTTCCTTTCCATAATCTTCCATCCACTAGCACAAACTCCAGTCCAGTATTTCCCTTTTCCTGTACCTGATTTATGGCCCTTAAGCCATTTACCTCAGCTAAATCCTTCTTCCATCCCACCAAATGACATTCCACACCAAAATGATCACCAAGCCATCTCACTTTAACAAACACCTACCCCACCACAAATAAATCCTCTTCGTCAAACAAACATAACAATAAAAATGCCATATCACTTAAACCATTTCTTCCTCTACCAATCTCTCCTTAACGACAGGTCCTACAAGTACAAAGTTTCCTCTTGTTAATTTTCTTACTTATCAAAACATTCTCATCATAGATTTTTGGCATTTATTTAGTCCATTCTAGAACCTAAAAATTTTTCTCAGGCAGTGAAACTTCCTCAATGGAAAGACACAATGGAAAAAGAAATCTAATCACTTGAATCTAATAATACTTGGAGGATTACTCCTCTTCCACCAAGAAAGAAAGCATCCCATTGGCTACAAGTGGGCTTATAAGGTGAAACTTAATGCAGATGGCACAGTTAAAAGACATTACTATTACATTCAAGGAGAGGGGCTTGATTATCATGAGACATTCACTCCCGTCGCTAAACTTGTTACTGCCAGATGTTTGCTTGCTATTGTTACCACCAAAGACTTGCGTTTGCAAAAGTTGGATGCACATAACACCTTTCTACATGGTGATCTTGAAGTTGTAGTGTATATGAAAATTCCATTAGGTTTTTCTTGTCAAGTGGAGAACATAGTCTGTAAGCTCAACAAATCCTTATATGACTTAAAACAGGCTTCAAGGAATTGGTTTCAAAAATTCTCCAATGCCTTGCAAGATATGGGTTTCGCTCATTCTAAAGTAGATTATTTATCATTTTTCTCGTATTCGAGGTTTGAACAACATCTTCATTTTGGTTTATATCGATGATATCATCATCACAGGCAATGACAATGTCTCGATTGAAACTTTGGAATCTTATCTCCAAACTAAATTCGACATTAAAGATTTAAGGGCTTTGAAATATTTGCTTGGAATTGAAGTGTCTCAATCTACTAAAGGTATTTATCTTAGTCAAAGAAAATACACTTTGGAGATTCTTAAAGATGCAGGTCTGTTGGGGCATGTACTGCCAATTTTCCCATGGAATAACATTTGAAACTCAATGATAATGACTGTCCATTTCTTGAAGATCCCTCTCCTTATAAAAAATTGGTTGGTCGTCTTATCTATTTAACTATCACTCGTCCAGACATTGTATATAGTGTCAACATTTTGTCTTCGTTCATGCACTAACCAAGGAAACCTCATTGGGATACAGCTTTACGATTACCACAATATCTAAAAGGTACTCTTGGTCAAGTCATATTACTCTCTTCTTCCAAACCTTTACATTTGATTGCTGATTATGATTTTGATTGGGCAAGTTGTTCAATGACAAGGAGATCCACCACTGGTTATTGTGTTTTCCTTAGGAAGTCATTAATATAATGGAAAATAAAGAAACAAACCACTATTTCTTGCTCTTTAACTAAAGTGGAATACCAAGTAATGGCCTTGACCTCTAGTGAATTCCAATGGTTATTATATATGTTATAAGACCTTCGCATTCATCTTCCCCAACCAGTAACCGTATATTGTGATAATCGTGTTGCACTCCACATTGTAGCTAATCTAGTTTTTCATGAGTGAACAAAGCACATTGAATTGGATTGTCACCTTGTTTCGAGAGAAAATACAATCTAGTATTATTCAAACCAAGTACATAACTTCAACAAATCAATTGGCGAACATATTTACTAAAACCCTTGGTAAAAAGCATTCCATCTATTATTCGGTAAGTTGGGTGTTCATAACATTCATAGTCCAACTTGAGGGGGAGTGATGAAATTTAACACTTTTCCCCCCAGATTTTAACTCCAAATCAGCTGCTAAAATCAAGCATCCAAGATCACACAATCAATTTAGATTGATTCTTTATTCCTTAATTGTCTCTTTATAGTTG
>JAOSBN010000177.1:12800736-12850992 GCA_027563595.1 Erythroxylum suave
AAAGAACAAAATCGAAGAAACTAACCATTCTTTAAAAAGGAGAGGCTTTAGCACCAGTGAAGTTTTTCCGGTCAGTAAAGGCTGAAGCAAGATACAAGATGCGTTACAATAAGAGAAAGGTGGTAGCTGGACGCATCTTGCTTCCATATCTATTTGATGATATTGATATTCCCATCACTACATGTTTTCTAGCTATTGGCTAGGGGAAGACCTTCTCCATTGGAAAGAAGACCATAGACCTGAGGAATTGTTTCAAAACAAGCTCCATAAAAAGAAACTACTGAGGTAGAAGAAAAAGAAAAGGAAGAATTAAAGAAAAGAAAATGGAAGAAATAACAAAAGGGAAAGAGCTTTTGATCGAAAAAAATATTAAGGATGTCATTACAAGGAATGAGCTATTCCTCGAAGAGGTTTTATTCAAAGAAATCCCTAAGGCCAAAAGAACAAAATCGAAGAAACTAACCATTCTTTAAAAAGGAGAGGCTTTAGCACCAGTGAAGTTTTTCCGGTCAGTAGAGGCTGAAGCAAGATACAAGATGTGTTACAATAAGAGAAAGGTGGTAGCTGGACGCATCTTGCTTCCCTATCTATTTGATGATATTGATATTCCCTTCACTACATGTTTTCTAGCTATTGGCTAGGGGAATTTCATAAGCTTGGATGAAAATATATGATGAACAGGTCAAATGTTTTTACATAAATATGATGGAAGGCTAGAAGTCATCTCTTAGGTACACGATTGCAAGATTCTAGTTATAGAGGAAATCTTAGGAAATATTCTAAGTGTAATTCCGAAAGGTAGGACAGACCTTCCTTGTCATAAGTAGGACATCGCTAACATTGGTCTGGGAGAAGTAATGAACTTTATTTGTATGAATATTGAAAATGCCTATGAAGGGAGAACCTGGTATAGACACTTGGATCTTCTGCCAAGATGCCTTGCATCCATTTTGGCTACCTCCATTTTTCCAAGGAGTAGTTTAGTAGAGAGTTATAGTCTCCTAGACACGTATATGGTTTATAATTTGTTAAAGGGCAATAAGATGAATCTCTTGGTAATGATCCTGAAGTTCATGGTAGACAAGGGAAGTCACAAGAACACAACAGGTGGTCTACCTTATGGGATGTTGTTGACTAAGATTGGAGTGTCATTTGATAACCTAAATTGGTATGAACTAGCAAAGTTTCATTCTTCCATTCCTTACCAAATTGGTTACAAGATGAAGGACAACGTATGGGTTAAAAAGAAGTCAGAAAGAGTTGTAATTATCTTAAGTCCAACCCCACAAAAATCAGCCTCTATTCCACGCCAAAGCACGAATGACCTGATCTTGCAACAAATAAGGGGCATTAGCTCTAATCAAGATCAAATGAGCGAACAAATTGACAGCCTCCAAAACCACTTCTTGGTTTTGCAAATTCTCGTTAGGAAAAGTCTTCATTGATTATGTCAATTGATTTGTTTTTACTTTTTCATTATATTTCATTATATTTATTTTACTTCCTCCCTACACTCTATTATTTTTTATAATGACAAAGGGGGAGAGTTTATGTGGATATGTATTTTTTACATGTTTCTGCATAAATGATGATATATTTCTCAATGTAGCCTCGATTATATGTGTGAATGATTTTACTATTGAACTTGTGAAAATCTATGATATATAAATGATAGGTTCCTTTCTTTAGAATTCAACCTCCTTCTAATTATAACTACGAGTAAAGTCTACAGGTATCTTTCGAAACACTTTATTATTATTTAAATTTTAAAAATACATCTATTATTGTTTGTTATTGTCAAATAGGGGGAGATTGTTAGCTCAAGATTTATGTTTAACAATTTTGATGATAACTATATAATATTTCCAAAATCAAATTGGATTTATTTTCTTGTACAATTAACGGTCTAATTCTCAAAATGAAATAAAATCATATGAAATTACTTCCTTTCTTGTATGAACCTTCTTAGTAAACTTTCTTTATTAACATCCGAGAGGATCTTACCTTTTCAAATAATTAGCTCTGAAAATTTTTGTTCTAGTAGAGATGATATTGAAAATCCAAAGTCAACTAAGAATTAAGAGGAAGCAACGACTAGTTGAAGAAATTGACTATTGAAAGAAGAGCAATAACATTTTTGATGTAACGAATAAACACAAACTTTCGAAACATTTGAGCAGCATCTATATTCTTGAGAGTCATATCATTCTTATTATGCCTTAGAAAGTGCAATCACTCTATCAAGAGAGAAATTATTATTTGAGAACTTACTTTTGATTTCACATTTTATTTATTTATGAGCTTTTAGAAACTTATTATACACTTTGAGTGTGGAAGGTTGGAGAACCTTGAAAATATGTACTTGTCAGTCTGGAGAAGCTCGTCAAATTTAATACTCAGATTTTTATAGTGAAATACTTAAGTTGGATACTTAGGGACTGGACGTAGGCTTGGTTGTTAGCTAAACCAGTATAAATCTACTATGTCATTGTTTCTCTCTTCCTAACTTTTAAATTTTTGTATTATAAGTTTATGTTTTCAATGGGCTCTTTTTGTTTCTATAAAGCAAGAGGTTCTTTTCGCTTTAAACGTCAACAGACTCCTATCAATTAATAGGGTTTTTTTCTATTTGAGCTCTAGCAAGCTCCTATCGATTGACAGGCCCCTTTCTTTTCGATCGCGAATATAATCCTTTGGATTAATAGACTTCATTTGTATTTTAAATAACTAAGAGGATCCTTTCTTTTTAAATGTTAATAGGTTCCTTTCCAAGTTCAATATGACCTTTCCATTTATCAATCCATTTTGTTTAAAAAGGATTTTAAAGATTTAAAATACCTCGCAAAATTTTTTGTACACACAATTCACCCCGCCTCTTATGTGTGTTTACTTTATCATCAGTTATGCACACGTCTATTATAATGGTAATTCATCCTTCATTAGCTTATAATGCTCTCCTCGTATATCTTCATATTATCCTTTTTTAATGTATTCTGACTTGGAACTTTAAAGATCGGTCGTGTTAAGTTGCAAAACATACTAAATTTTTTGGTATCAACCATAAATAGTGGATTTTGATCACTAATTACCATATATACCATAAAAACCTTGATTAAGATATTGTTGTCATTTCATTCTTCCTTCTCATAAGGTTAAGGGTCAAAAATGTTCTACCTCCTAATACCATCTTCCTTCTACTACATGCATCTGCATGTCTCTTTAAACAAAAGGTTCCAAATTTTGAACTCCCAGTCAACAACTCCTGTCAATATTTTCATTTAGTTTTTTTTTACTTTATCCATTGATCTAGTCTTATTGAAGTGATTCCAAACTTCACTTTTCAATTGAGTTTTAGTTAAACTTCTACTTCACTTGGTATAGGATTAGAAGTTTCAACTTCTACCTTTGATGTTCGATTAGAACTCTCTACTGAAGGAATATGCTCAGCCATATGGAAGATAAACATATAAATACTTAAGTTTAAAGAAAATCAACGTATAAATTTTTTAGGATAAATTATCTTGTTACTTCCATCGTGTTTAAGTATCAGGATAATTACCTCTTAATTTTTCTTGAATAAAATAAACCAAGATCAAAACACATTGCTTGAATGAATTCTTATTAACATTGCCTTACAAATGAAGATATGTTAAAAGCACTTATTCACTTAACTTTATATGTCAGAAACTAAAAAGGAATTTTGCAAAAACAACAAGTGTGATGTTTGTGAACTAGCTAAAATTTATCATGTTTCAACCTACAGAACTATAAACAGAAGTCATATACCATATATATATGATAGTTCACTCTAATATATAGACACACTTGTGTGTTTTTTAAGTGGTGCATACTAGTCTGTTTCATTCATGAATTATCACACTTATACGACTATGGTTTGGTTAATGAAATCAAAGAATGAAGTTACTTCAGTATTTTGAGATTTCACAAGGTGATAGCCATTTAATATCAATCAATTTACGAGTTTTTCACACCTTAACAAAATGGAATTATTGAATAAAAGAACCATCATCTTCTTAAAGTTATATATGCTTTTTTATTTGAAACTTATATGCCTACTAGTTGTTAGGGAGAAGCCATCATTGTTGCAACCTATCTCAATAATAGAGTCCCTTTTAGCACACTACAATTTCAAACTCCTTTTAGTATTCTTTATAAGGATGCATGTTTTTTTACTAAATAAAATTCGTCACTAAAAGTATTTAGAAATGTATCCTTTATGTATATTCACAAAACTTTAAGGAATAAGCTAGAATTATGACCTCTTATATGTGTGTTTATTGGTTATATCTTCTATAAAAAAGGTTATTGATTTTACCACTCATTTAATGATTAAGTTATTGTCGATGATCATTCTTAGCATAATTGTAAGGTTTTATTATTTCATTCTATTGTTCATTGTTTGGATATATCACTACAACTTAAGCTAGAAAAGATTGTCACAAACTAGCAAGCGGCTTTTTGAGAGTCAAGACAAAACCAACATTTCTCTGATAAAGCTTTGAACTTTATAGGGTATTTCGTTAAACACTTTACGTGCTTTAGCTACACCACCAAACCTTTCATACATATCTGTCAAAACATTTCCTATATAGTAGTCAACCATAACTCCTTGGTCCTCTCTAAAAAATCAAACATGCCTACATAAGAACATTTGAGTAGACAGAGAGAACCTTAAGGCTTTGATGAAATAATACGTCGGTCGGTGCGTAATAAGAGGACTGAGGCAGTTACTACAATTGACTACTGGTGGTGCAGCGATGGGGTGGCTAGTGATGCTAGCAACTAGTGGCCTAATGAGAGAGACAAAAATGTGGTGAGTGAGAGACATAGGGATCAGTGAAGGAAGAATAAAAAATAAGGTAAAATGATGTTGTTTTGCTTAATGAGAAAAAGCAGAGCAAAACAATATCACTTTTCTAGTTTAGACAGTCGAGCCTCTGATCAAGCTCGAACTCGACCTAGACCCAAAGCCTGACTTTTTTCTTCATAAAAGGCTTAAGGCTTAGTCAACCCATACTGGACCTGACTTAGCAAATTTGGACATGCCATCCCTAAATAAAATAAATTAAGTATTAAAGAAATTAATATAAAATATCTTAATATGTGATTTTGATGATAATATTCTTATAAGAATCAATATCTTAATATTATCTTGATGATATTTTGATAATAAATTAATAATATTTTAAAAATATATTTTATCTCTTATTCTCAATTTTTTATTATACTTATACTCATACCCCCTTAGGAATAAAAGGCTGAGATAGTTTAAGATTCATTCTAGTTTTGTCATTCCCTATTTTATTTATTACTACTAACCAAACAATTAAAATTTAGAGAATAAAAGTTGCATTCTCATTCTCATCTCTTTAATAATGGTTACCTAACATAACCTTAGTTTTAGAAATTATGGGTTTAAGTATTTAGATTGACTCTAATTCTTTAGCAACTCATTTATAAATTTCATTATAGTGATGAAAGATATATCTTGTAATAGAATCTATTATTGATTAGTTGAATTTATATCACGTAATTTTAAATAAGAAAAATTCACAAAAAAAGATTTAATGTATAAAAAAGATATCTAGTGAACATATAACATACTTGGGCTAGAGAAAATGCAACTCTTTTGGTATTATGCTATCATATTTTCTTCAATTGAAAAATGAGTTTATAAAAACTGATGGTAAGATAAGTTTATTCTTTTATTACAATATAGTTTAATAAATGTTGTTAAAGCTTTCTATATATATACATATTAGAAATATGTCACCATAATATTTTTTGATAAGATAATTCAACAACTTTCATTGAGAAATTAAAAAATAATAATTATTTATCAAATTTAAAGTTTTGTTAAATATAAAGTTATTGAAAAACTAAAAGATTATAACTCTTCCTTCAATAACAAATATAACTAAAGTTCTATAAACGATTCACACTACTGTAGCTCTTCTATGCTTACAAAATGATATATTGTAAGGTATTGATGGTACAACAAACATATTGATGACAACATGATTTAGCAAATCTTTCATTTCTAACGTAAATTGTAGCAACTAATTTCACAAAACGTGGGATGGTAACAAAGTTGTATTCTCAATTTTCCATATATAATGATGCAATAGTTGGTAAACTTAATTTCCAAAAGAAAGTAGTTGATAAACTCAAACTTAAATGTAATAAATGGTATAAAGCTTTAAATACATTGAATTAATTTCTTAAAGTGCTACCTTTTATTATTATATATGTGGACATTTAACTTAGATGGATAAAATTTTTACGAGGATTTTCTTTTATTATCGCTTTAAATATCAAAAGTTTTATGTCATACGAAAACACGTGGACATATTGATATATTTTAACGTTTACATTTAATAAATATAAATAGGAAAATTTTGATACACTTGCTTATACAATTGAATAAATAAAATGTATAACATACGTAGCCATATGTCGAAACAAAAAATAATGTCAAAGAAACATAAAAAAAAGTATTGTCAAAGAAGATAATCTATCTATAATAATTTGTATATTCAAAGCTCTTTGACAATTGTTTTAAGAATGTCATTTTTATTAAATTAGGTCATTTTTATTAAATTATGTTTTTAAATAGAAAATCTATTTTTGAAAAGAAAATTTTATTTTTATAATCAAAATATATGAAAAGTACTATAGAAAATAACTTATCTCATTAATTTCTCAATTCAATGTCTCTAGATAACTTGTTTAAAGAAACATGTTTTTTAAATTAAAAATCTATTTTAAAAAAATTATAATTTAAAAATATAAAAAGTAAATTTTTTGATAGAATTTTAATACCTCCAATGAAAAATGTAATATGATAAAATTTTAGTATATTTTTATATAATTAAATTAATTGTACTTATTCTAATAAATTAAAACGTTATAAAATAATTAAATCTTAACAATATTATCAACATTTCTGGCAAAGTAAAATTATAACAAATACATAAAAGCTTTATAGCTCTAAAATAAGGTCTTTATCTCAACTTCTCTGTCGTATCAATATCCCTTTACTTTTAAGTTGCAATTTTAAACATATGAATACAACAATATTAAAAAAATTTATGGCATTAAAGAGTATTATGTTGGATTTTGGTCAATAAATAAAAGGTATTTAATACACAATATCAATATGATTCAACTTATTTAATGTTACAGCAAATTACTATACTTTTATAGTTTAGAAAGTTTAGCTAGTAAAGATCATCAAAATTGATTATAAGCTATTAATCTTCTATGAATTGTTACAAGATAAGAGTCAACACAATGGAGAAGAAAATTAGGGGTCTTTGAATTTTATTCACTAATATTTCTTACATTTTACCTCGTAACACCAAACTTGATAATAAGTAAGAATACATAAGTTAGGTTAAAATACATTTTATAATGGATCATAAGCCCAATAGATAGGCTTGGGCAATATTAGTGAATGGACCTAATGTCCCATAGCACATTTAGCAATATAATGTTCTCATGAATGGTCTAAACGTACCGTTCGCATAATTAAGACATTAATTGTCATAATGTTATACTAGTTTATATTGATTAATTTAATGTTCTCCCATCTAATGATGCATATTTATAAATCAATACAAGACAGGATGCATATGTTCTATATAATTAGGTGTTACTAATATAAAAGTGTTCATACCATTTGCCACTGCCACTTTATAGAAATATAGGGTTATAAAATGTCATAAATAGTGATAAAGATCTATAACATTTATACGTATTATATAAAATCCAAGTAGTCCTTATAAAATGTGCATAGAATAGAAACCTCACAAAAATAAAGAAAATTAAGTCCTAACAATCTCGTACAAAAGATATGTTCCTAAAAAATACTGAAAAGTAAGCCTTTAGTTAGTGGATCCACTAATATGCTGCTCAAAGGTGTGTGCTCAATAATGATGAGAGACTATAACTTTCTTTTTTAAAAAAAGTAAGGGCTAATATGGTTGGATTGAGAAGTGCTCTTAGTATTTCGAAAGACAGATAAAGTTATGGCATTGTTATAGTGTAGCTTTAGTGGCCTCAAAATGGAGTTCACAGCACTTAATGTCGAAAAAAAGTTCTGCAGTCATATTGTATGATAAATAGCCTTATAACACGCCACATAATGTATCTCCATGGTCGAAGAAGCTATAAATGTCTATCTGACATTTTTTATGAGATAGCTCCTTATGTCATCATAAAGATGTACTCAAATATGAATTTTTTAATCATCCATGCAACTTATGTAATCAAAGTTACCAAAATCAATACTTTTAATAGTTTTGATACATCAATATCCTTTATACCTTGATGATACCTCAAAACTTCCTTAGTCACTTTCTAATGGTTTGTTATGGGATTGCTCAATTACTTATTAGCCACACAAACCATAAAAAGTCATATGAAGAAGTACGCATACTTGAACATACATCATGCTGCCAATAATAAGATCATGATAGAATGCTTTCCTTTGATCTCTCTTAACCTCATTATGAGGAAATTAGACCTTGGAGAACTTGTCAACTTTTATAATTAAAGTCTTTACAAAAGAATAAGAATGCAAATTAAACCTCTTCAATAAATTATCGGTATAGGTAACTTGAAACAATCTAAGAATACAATTGTTCCTACTACAAAAAATATTTATACCCAAAACATATAGTGCTTGACCAAGATCCTTTATGTCAAAATGGTCAAACAATAGTTGTTTTAGCTCAATCAACATATCAGTACCATAAGCAATAAGCAAGATATCATAAATATATAAAACCATCAAACAATATGCACTTGCTTCCACTAACTTTTATATATATATTGATTGACAATATTTTCTTTAAAGCTTTTACTAATGAAAATTTCATCAAACTTGAGATATTGCTACCTTGAATTTTTTAATTAATATATTGACTTTTGGAGCTTGTTAACCATATTTTCTTTCTTAAATAACTCAAAACTAGTAAATTGAACCATATGGACATGTTCACTTAAGTCTCAATTTAAAAAAAAATCATTCTCACATAGAACTCTAAGTTAAAATGAACCAAAATTTCCATAATGACCTGTAAATAATGCTTAATAGAAACAAGAGAGAAGGTCTCTTTGTGTTCAATACCTTATTGTTGACTATACCCCTTAGCTACCAAACTTGCTTTCTAGCTCTCCACTTGACTTTTAACATCACTATTAGTCTTGAATACCCATTTGTATCTAATAGGCCTACAACTTTTCGGTAATTTTACCAAGCTCTAAAATTTATTTTGTGACTTGGAGTCCAACTTATTATTCATAATATTCTTCCCAAAGATTAGATTAAGGACTAGAGACAACTTCATTATAGGTAGTTGACTATGAGGTGTCATCAATATCATACTCATACATTTATAATTATATATATAGTCATCAAAGATAGCAGGTATTCAAATCCTTTTCTATCTTCTTAAATGCACATCTTTTATAACTATATCTAAAGCCTCTTATGCCACTTTTTCAATAAGTTCATCTTGAGTAGGCATTAGATGTTGATTAATCATAGAGCTAACTTTGGAATGGAAGTGACAAACATATAGACGGTGATTAGGTGTTCTCTTAACATAAATTTTCTAGGCCTTTGGCTTGACTAATATCATCCTAAAAATAGATATCATAATTTGATTCGATAAATCTGGTGGTATGTTATAAATAGTAGAACTTGGAGCCTCTTGATCCCATATAACAATCAATTGTAGTATGGTGTCTAACCACTAAGTATTAGAAAATGCATAAAAAATATTAGATTCCAAGTAAACAATCACTAAAATATTTCCTTTCTTTTTTTGGTCTAGCCTTAAATCGCGATCTTCTTTCATATGCCTAAATTTTGGCAGTAGTTGTATTTTCTTTTTAAACCCTTATTCTTGAGATCATGGAAGCAATGGCCAATCCTTGCCAATTTTCTTTATTACTTATTTTTTTTCTTAGAAGGTCTGTTGTTATTGGTATTATTTGTTGCATACTTCTTTTACTTACCATTGCAGTTCTGGCTTATAACCATCACCACACTCTTTTCCTTTCATTTCTTCATCTCATCCTCCTATTTGGTAAGAATGGTTCCATCTCCTCTACGTTCCATTACTCTTATTGAGCATTGTAATTGGACCTAATAGAGTCAAACTGAGATGGAAAAGACCTTATGATAAACCACATAACGTAGTCCACATCAAGTTCTATATTGTTAACCTTAATCTTGTGATAACAAATTATAATCTTATTAAGTTTCTCTTGAATTTGAATAAAACCATCATAAGTAATGAAATGCATAGTGCTTAAGGGTCATTCTTCTCTTTCTTTAGGAAATGTATTTCTTATTAATAGCCTAAAGAAACCTTTTAGCATTCTCAACTTTTATAATGCCATCACATATAAAGTCCTCTATTTGATCTCTTATGCTCATTAAAAAAAACATTGATTTGAGTACTCCTAGTTATTAGAAAGCTTCTTATCATTAACAAAAGTCTCAATAGTAGGTTTAGAAAGAGAGTCCTCTCTCAAGACTCAGTCCATTTTCATAATTGTTAAATTCATTATAAGAGATTCAAATTATTGTTTGTGATTAGTCTCACTAAGTTCCAAAATGGCAAATAATTAAGGATTATTCAAAGTTGATGAAAAATCATAAGAGCAACATTAATACATATGTGATACAATATCATAGTATTCGCTATTTCTTTAACTTCCTTAAATAATCAACAAAAGTGATCAATAAATTTTAGGGTTTATTACGCATCAAAAAATGGATTCGTATATAAATAAGAGTAATGCATTAAATATCATAACCAAAGGCATTAATTAGCTATCAACATGATTTAGTAAAATTATGTAGGTTTATAATATTCAATAGATTCTCTTCACAAATCTATCCTACTAAACAATAAACCCATCAACATAATAATTTTATTGCTTGTATGGATCTTAGGCAAAATGTTAAATCATATTAGGAGAACCTAATATTAAGAATATATTTTAATGCCTAGACTTACAAGAAACACGCAATATTCAATTATATCCCGAATATGATAACAAATTAAGAAAATAAAAATACTATATTAAACAAAAAATAACGAATCAAAATAACAAGAAAAGTTATCTAAAATATTGTAAAGTTATCTTACAAATGGATAAAATATTCAATATTAGGCAAAATTTGTAATAAATAAAACATCCCAAGGCATTTCTCTCAAAAAAAGTAAAAAAAAATGAATTTTTTTTTGCTAGGAACAAAATTGTAAGTACGTTATAAGGGTAAATTGTAAATATATAACAATGAAAAAACTATAAATACACATCAGTGGTAAACTATAAATATGCAATAATGGTAAAACTATAAATATGCGGCAATAGTAAAACTGTAAATATAAGACAATGGAAAAGTTTTAAATACTTAATAGTGAAAAACTGCAAATACTCAACAACAACAAAATTGTAAATATCTTGTCTTAATTGTATGATCGATGCTCAACCTATAACCCGACCTAGTAATATCTCACTTTTGAAAGAGCCATTTCCTATAATCTTAAAGGGGTTTTGCTCCTTTTCGAAAAATTAAGGGATATATAACATCTGTACGAAAAATAAAATCATGCAATAAGGAGATCAAATAATAAATGGTTTTGGCCATTGTTGGAGGTTCTAAAAAATTATATTTATTTACCCCTTTTGTTCACAAATCCTGCTAAAATACATGTAAACACTTATATGAATGACGTGTTTAGGGCCCCCAAAACAATTAAAATTAAGTTTCGTAAAAGTTAGGTGTAATGCCCGGCTATAAGTATAAACAAAACAAAAGAATAAAAAAGACAAAATACAACTTCAAAATTTATAAAGGTCACCATAATAGCAAACATTGAATTTGGGTAACAAACAAAGTATTGAATACATAGTATCAATATGATTCAAGCCACACAATCAAACATTTAATGACACAATGAACCATAATAACTTACATAGATTTGAAGCATATACTCAAATAAGATAAAAAGTTTACCTCGTAAAGATGGTGAAAATTGATTATAAGACATCAATCCTTTATAAATTATTACAAGACAAGAATAAATATAATGAAGAAGAAAACTAGAGCTCTTTGAATCCTATTCACCAATTTTTTCTTCACACCAGTATATCATTAAACTTGACAATAGTAAGAATATATCAATTTGGTTAAAATATATTTTGTTGTGGGTTATAAGCCTAATAGTAGGCCTAAGCAAGATTAATGAATGGACCAAAGACATATAATGTGGTTAGTAATATGATGTTCATCTTATAGACCCAAATGTCATATGCAAGTAATTAAGATGTTAAATATAATAAGATTATGCTGGTCCATATTGATTTATTTAACATATTATACTTGTAAATGTCAGTAAATACAAATTAGTTTATAAGCTTTGATTGAGACAGAACAATGGAAGCAAAAAAATTTAACAATAAGTTGATATACTTGTAAAATTAGTTTTCAACTTAAATACATATTTTTGACCTTTAGATGAGAAGAATTTGACATTATACTTTTGAGAACTAAATAGTATCACAATCATTTTTCCACTAATTAAGTTAGTTACCTATTAGATATTAGTTCATTTAATTATGTATTTTTAATCTTGCTAATAAGTTTGAATTGATATAAAGGATGATACTATGATTAATTTTTCTACTATTTCAAGTTTTTCAATGTAGTTGAAGTGTGTATTAATGATCTAGATTTAAATTCTCCACTTCTCTTACTTCTCTCTAGTTTTCTCTGACATTTATATCTTTACCCCTATCACTTTCCTTTTTTGAAAAGTTACCTCTTGTGACATATTTGATGCCGCGTTGGTACAACCTCTTTGGTGCCACCCTTTGTAGGGTCCTAGTTCTATAGAAGGCCAACCTTTGGCCCTACAACCTCTTGTGATAGCGTCAAAATAAGTGGGATAAACCTCATTCAGGAGAAGTTCCCTGAGTTAGATTGCAATGCATAGGTTATTCAAAATGATGAAACTTTAGCTCCAACTAAGTCACCTAGCTAACCTACTAGAGCTTGGAAGAATATAATAGATATTCATTATAATAAAAGTAAACTTAGACATTTTCAAACCTAGCTAACCTACTAGAGCTTGGAAGAATATAATAGATATTCATTATAATAAAAGTAAACTTAGACATTTTCAAGTTGTCATGGCCTATGGAGTCCTTTCTAACTATAAATTTGCTTAAATTTGGGGCTTCAATGTGGACCTTTACTCTTTTAGGATGCTTATGGAGTAAAAGACCTACTTTTCCATTGGTTCAATCCTGGACTACGACTAGGTGGAGCAAGAAAGGATTGGAGTAAACAATGTTTATAGACGATGACACTTTTCTATTTAAATTCAGTAATGAAACATATCTAAATAAGATTCTTGAACAAGGGGCTTCACACGTTGTTGGACAACCTATGTTCATACAAAAATGGAAGCCAAGTATTAAATTTGGTATTTACAACATCCCAATTTGGGTCAATTTCCATAATGTACCTTTGAAATTTTGGACCATTAGAGGGCTTAGCTACCTAGCTAGCTCCTTAGGCAAGCCTATTTGCATAGGTACATAGATTACAATCATGGAGAAGATTTTCTTTCCTAAAATGTATTTTGAAATTAAAAACAATACTAAATTCCCTGATAGTATCCCTGTCATAAATCTAGGAGAGGTAGAAGAGTTAGTAAAGATGAATGTTTTTAGTACTTATAGTAAAAATGGACATTCTTATTACTTACCCCTAGAAGCATAACAACTTCAGTGGAAAATGGAAGTCCATAGGCAAAACTTTCAAAAGAGAGAAATGGGCTTATAGGATTGGATTCTCAAAACAACATTAACTACATCAATAAAGAATGGAATTTGGAGAAGGGAAGTGAAGCGATTGAGATTGTTTCATATGAGGAGAAGAGTGAGTCTTCAAATACAAGGAAGTAAAACATTATTCCTAATACAACTACTCAAGATATTTCTCAAAAGAAGGATAAGGAGATTGATGCTACTTGATTATGTAGTAATAAAGATACCGAATAAGCTGGGAACAATATGGAAGAGGGAAAGGACCCCATAATAAAATTTAGAAGAAAATCAACAAGAAAAGAAGGGAGAATAGATTGAAAGGGGATTAACCCCTTGCTTGACATGACAGTGCTAATATGGAATGTTAGAGGGATGAATAACCCTCTAATAAAACAAGCTATAAAAAGGTAATTCTAGAGAAGAAGTTATGGATTGCAGGCTTCCGTAAAACAAAAATAAAATAGCTTCATTTACAGGAATGTCTCAGATTTTTGGGTGCCAAATGGAAAATACTTTCTAGCCATATACACTATTACAATGGAAGGATAATATGTGCTTATAATTCAGATAAAGGAGAATTACAACTAACCTAGGAAACCAACCAACTCATAAATCTGAAATGCTAGATTTAAAGAGTGCATATTAGATTTAAGCTGACATTAATTTATGCATCAAACTTCATATTTCAAAGAACTAAACTTTGGTAAGACATCAAAGCTATAAATGCAAGAGTAGCTAAGCTTTGGGTGACAAATGGTGACTTTAACCATATTTTATCCTCTTTAGAAGTTGAAGGTGGTAGAACTTAGTATAAAAGTGCCTGTAAAGAGCTCACTGACCTTATGTAGAAGGTTGATCTCGTGGACCTGAATTATATATGTTGCCTTTTCACCTAGAAAAACAAAAAAAACAAGGGGATTCATTATTAGGAAGAAGCTAGATAGAGTGATGGTTAACTAGCATTGGCTTAATCAATTTTCACAATCTTATTTTCACTTTGGATACAATGTTTGCACTGATCACTCTTGGATAGAAATTATAAGTTTTTGCCCTTTTAAAACATTTTAGATCTCTATTTAGTTTTTCTAATGGATTAACACAAAAAGAAGGTTTTTAAGAAACGGTACTTACCAATTGGAGAAAGGAAGTGAAAGGTTATAAGGCTTTCTAGCTCATAAGGAAACTCAAAATTGTTAAGCTGCAATCAAGGTTTTTACTAAAGAACATACGAAAGGTGCAACAAAAGCTAAAAGCAATATGAGATATGCCCAAGAAAATTATTATAATCATCCTCACAATAATGCAATGAGAATGGAAGAGACCCAGAAGATGAAGGAGTATCATAATGCTTTATGCCTACATAATTCAATACTAAGGTATAAATTAAGGATGACTTGGTTAATGGGATGGGGATGCTAATAGAAAATTCTTCATTGCTCTATTCTAGCTAGAAGAAACAGAAATAAAATCTTTAGGCTCCGAGATAATTATGGGAATCACCATATTTCTCATCATAAGATGGAGGATATGGACATAGAATACTCCACTAAGTTGATGGGATCAATAGAATTAATATCCTTGGAGACATAAATATCAACAAATTCTTTAAGAATGGAATCAGTTAGGAGATGAGGGAATCCTTAGTGTTACCCTTCTTATAGTAGGAGATTAAAGATGTTCTCTTCATACTACACCTTTCCAAAGCCCCTACTCTTGATGGCTATTCTACATTGTTCTTTTAGGAGACTTAGGATATTTTTGGTAACTTTCTCACTGAAGCTGCAAATTAATTCTTTACTTTATCAATTATGTTGAAGGAAATGAATAAATCTTATATTTTCCTTATCCTAAAGAAGAAAAATCCCTATTCAATGATGGATTACAGATCTATATTATGTTGCAACATAACCTATAAGGTAATTTCCAAACTCCTTGCTAATATATTAAAGCTAGCATTAAAGATGCTATCAATCTAGCTCAAGGTGCTTTCATAACTAGGAGATCTATTGGAGACAACATCTTGCTTATTCAGGAATTGATGAAGGACTACACTATAGAAAGATCCATAAAAAGTTGTACATTCAAGATTGGTTTCTTGAAAGCCTTTGATAGCATCAAATGGGACTTTATTGAAACATGTTTACAAGCACTTGTATTCCCATCTCAGTTTGTGGAATCAAACCTCATTCAACATTTTGCTAAATAGAGTACCTACTCAAATCTTCAGAAATACTAAGGGAATAACACAAGGGGACCCCAAATACTCAACTCCCTGATCTCTTACAATGGTTAGTTTCAATACCATCATAGATGTAAGGAGTTGCGGATCAATCACTTGGATTTTGTAGACGAATTGATATTATTATGTGGATTTAATATCTATTCCATTGGGATCATATTAGGTATTTTAAAGTTTTTGGTAAAGTGCAACAGACTGGAAGTTAATGTTACTAAAAGCAATATATTCATTTCATCTGATGTAAGGAATATGATAAAGTTAAGTAGAAGGGTTGGCTTCAACATTTAAACTTCTCCTTTCAAATATCTTAGTATCCTTATTACCAATGCTAAGTCAAAATATACTAATTGGATTCCATTGATTGAATCATATAAAGCAATAATCAATGCTTGGTAAAATAAATTTATATCTTTTGTTGATAGGCTGCCCTCTTCAATTCTATATTAAGAAGTTTATATGTGCATTGGAGGGATCATCTGGCACATCTTATAAGAGCCACTAAGGAGATTAAAAGGAGTATTAAAACATTCTTATGGTCTAGTAAGGCAAAAAATTCAAAAGGGGTAAAGGTCAAATAAGATGAAATATTTGTTTTAAGGAAAGAGGGAGAATTAGGAATTGTTCCTATATCATTTATTTAGAAATTCCTTCTAAGTAAGAGGATATGAAGGTTAAATGCTAAAAAAGAAACTTTATGGATCAAATGGATTAATAAGTTCTACTTAAAAGACATAATATAGAGCAGTTGGAAGTGTGCAGGGAACACTCTTAATATTTCACACATGTGCTAATACTGAGAAATTCCTTGTATCTTTAGATCAAGCATAAATTAGGGAATGGTGAAACTCCTGTTCTAGTTTGACAATTGAAATGATCGCTAATAATGAGAAATGAGCTTATACACTTAAGGACTAGAATTTCTTTAACTGCTAGAGTTTCTTCAATACATAGAATGGGGATTGGTGTTATAATTTCAGATTTTCCTTTTTGTTGATAAATTATTTACCTCATCTCCATCATTTGCATAGGGATGACATTATCATCTAATAATGGGTCTTTTATAAATGCTTCTTGCTATAAAATTTATAAAACTTGTCTAGAGATTGCACTTAGCATGAACTAATATAGAGGCAAACTGTAAATCCAAAAGCATCATTGATCAATTGAATAGTTATGAACTAAGGATAGAAGGTTTGGAAATTATGACCTTATATGTGTCTTATGCAAAGAAGAGGAAGAAGATAGAAATCATCTTTTTTTCTAGTGCAGGTACTCAAAGGCCATTTAGAGTAGGGTGTTCCATTTATTGATGTAGCATTGTCACTCATATGAATGGAATAAGGTCTTGGCATAGGCCATCAAAAAGGATAAGGATCTCAAGATAAACATAATGTTATCTAAGTTAACCTCCATATCTATAATCTATTCAATCTGGAGAGAAAGACATCGCAAAATTTACAAAAGGCAAGCCACTGAAAACAATCTCACATCAGAAATGAAACACAGATGAAATTGAAACTTAGCTCCTAGGCTTACTTTATTGAGCAATAATTTGTTTTGTAATATCTCTTTCATTGTAATGGTGGAATAGCTTTGCTAGTGTCAATAAAATTTCTTCATTCTTCTTTCACAACAAAGTTTCCTATATTTATTTACTCAAAATTTTCATTTAATTATTCTTAATTTTTAAAAAATTAATTTTCTATTATTATAGTTAACAAAAGTGTAAACATAGCATACCATGTTATATAATGTTAATATGACAATCACATAGAGACACATTAATATGTTACATCATAACACAATGACATAATAATATTGTGAAACCCACTAAAATATATGAAATGTTCCATATAATGTTAATATGACAATCATATAGAGACACATTGGCACGTTACATAATAACATTATGACATAATAATATTGTGAAACCCTCTAAAATATGTGAAACATGCCACTTAATCACGATGATGGTATGTCATTATTTGGATTCAATGTTAACATTACAAATCAATATAATAATAAATAAATACGACATTATAAATCTACAAGACTATGCAAACTAAAACTAATACATTTCTTATAATAATTCTTTTACTATTCAAATAATTCAATTAAGAAATTATTACTAGGAGAAGGATTCATTGAGGAATTATGAACTTTGGTCTAGTTATTCATTTATATCATTTTTGAAGATTCCAAACATTAAAGATGTTTTGATATCAAATAATAAGATTAATCAATCATATAGAAGAAAGGTGAGTCAATAATTGAGTTTTTGTTTTCTTTTTTATAGTTTTTAAAAATCAATATATATTAATTACATAGCTCATTTAGCCTAAAATATCTTAGCTAATACAATGTCTTCTAAAGCATATATAAAATTAAATATAGGCTGTATATAAAAGGGTAACTTCCTACTTTACAATGTTGATAAAAAGAATTTGTATTAATTATCATAACCTCTATGCCTGGTCAGAGTTGCTCCTAAAGGGTCTTTTTGGTCGGTATATTTATTTTACCTTTTGGCCTAGTTGGAATTACTCTTGTACAGGTCTTTTTTAGTATGTATTTTCATCTTGTTATTTATTGTTAAGCTTTGATATGTTCTATGTGTACGTTATTTTATGTTGTACCTTTTTTTTGTTTTTGTTTTATTTTTATGATGACATCGTAGCCTCTATGGAAATGCTACAAAATTTTGAAACAATGAAAGAATTAATTTACATTTTGAATGTAATAAATTATATGGTTAATAACGTTTATTTTTTAATTAAAAAGATGTGGCCATTAAAAAATGTGAGGAAAAGGTAATTCATGAAGGTAATTAAGCCAATAAGTGTATCATAAAGTAAATTAAGTAAAGTGGAACATTAAAAAAAATGATACCGAATGAGTTCTAAGACAAATTCAAAAGTTTCAATCTGATTCAAGTAGAGAACAAATAAAGTGGTCGAAGAACAATGACGAATTGGTTTCATTGCATATACTTTTTCAAATTCAAGAGTACAATTTGGTTTGATCTTTAAAGAAGTCTCTTAATCTTGAAAATACTTCTTGAGAAACTTTTAATTATCTTTTAATCAAATTAAAGCAATTAGTTTTAAACTTTAAAATCTAGAAAGCTTTTAAATATTTTTAATTACATTAGGTGGACCTAAGCTAGTCTTTTAATGTTTAAAACTTGTTCTAAAATGGAGTTAGGTTGGCATAAAAAATTTCAAGTGTTAAAATTCTAGTTTGGTCACACATTGATTGACATCAATGGATTAAAACTCTTTAGATAAGTTTAAAGTTTTAAAAATCAATGGCTATAACTTCTTTCATTAGGACGTCAATCAACCGAATAGGTAGTTAAGTTAACTTATGTCTCTAAATTAAAATGCAATAACAATTAATTTGTAAATCTAACAAGCTTATTTGGTAGAGACAAGTACATATAGTTTATAATTTAGTTGTTAGATATCATTATGATATTTTGATTACGCTTGACATTAGTAAGAGAGTTTTAAGATTATCCAGTAATTCTTTCAATCATTTATTTAGGTGACTTGATCCTTAGAGTATTAAAATGACTGCGAAATATGTTTACGAAGTTATTTAGACAATTTGTTGGTATTTAAGTTATTGTAACTCCATTTCACCATCAAGTAAAGGTTGCCCCTCAATCATGGTAAAGAAAGACTATATATATAGGCTCCTTTCCACCATGATAAAAAAGATAGTGAAAAATATCAAACGAAACTTAGAGGGTCAAAATATATCTAATATGTTAGCTTAATCACAATAAAAATTATTTGTAAACTTTCTTCTATAACTCTTTTCATTATTATTGTACTTGTTATGATTACTTTATATTAAATTATCATAATCATCCATTCCCATTCCCAAATTTTAGGCAATTCTTTCATAATTTTTTGAAAGGATAAATTTTATGAACAATTAATTCACTCCACTTTTATTTGTCACATAAAGACGAAAAAATATTTAAACGTTATAAAAGAGCACCACTACAAAAAACTAATAATGGAGTTTTAAGAATGTTGTAATGACCAACTTAATGAGAGAAATAGTGTTTCATTTTAATTTTAATGTAGCTAGGTGGGGCTGACGTAGAAAAGAAAGAACATTGCGTGAAACAGAAAGGAGCAACCAAGGCTGCGGGAAAATATAAGAGTTGCCTAAAACAAAATAGAAAAGAAGAGAGAGCTTAAATTTGAGAAGAGAAAGACGAGAATAGTGAACTGGTCCATTAATCTGTCAAATTATAAACAGTAGCGTGGATGGGGAGGAATAGAAAAGAGCAAAAGCATGGAACTAAGGGAAAGCAACTAGTCATCTTCAACTATCCCATTCTCCTCCATTCTCTCTTCAATTTTTTTATATAAATGGAGGCTACAAAGGTTGATTGATGGAGCTTGAAGATGGAGATGAAAGGCTAAATCACTTGACATTGATTCGGAGGTGGAATCGAGGCCAAGTAGCACATTAAGTGTATAGTGTTGTGTATCGTTATCTACTCTCTTTTTAGATTGTTATGTCATTTTGTATGGATTGAATGGATATTTGGATAATGATCGTTTTAATGCTCTTTTGAATCATTTTTATGACTACCGATAGCTAGATCTTGAATGTGATATGTATTAGTCATGTGGAAGATCATTTGTAGCAACTAACAATACTGAATTGTTAAAAATAACATAGGTTAAGTTAAATAGTCCATACTTGTGTGATTATTATTTAAATTGATATGTTTTTCTTAATTGTAAAGCTGTTGTCCAGATAATCTTAGAGAGCTTATTCTAGGTTTCTCAATAGTTAGGGTTAATTAACGAGTGCTTCGTTATTAACTAAAACTTAAGGAAAAATTGGAATTAACAGAGCTTATTATTAATTCACAATCAATAGTCTAAAAGGAGGAGTAAAGACGATAACTCAATGACATTTGTGACATTGTGCTTAGCTGAGATGAAACCAATGAATCCGTGTTCAATTTATTCATTGACTTTATCATTTTACTACAGTTTAATTTGATTTATTTTCATATATTCAACTTTATTTTGTTTTTAATTTGTTTCAAATTGAAAATCCCTATATTTGCTTAAACAGATAATTTAGGAAAGTATTTGATATTAATCCTTATGGGATCAACCTAGACTTATCGCTATCTATATTTTAGTCTAGTTATTATGGTAGCGTTACGACGCGCAATCAATTTTGGTGCCATTGTCGGGGATTATTATCCTTTGTTTTTTTGAATTTATCGATCCTGGTTTGTTTGTTATCTTTATTTTGATTTTGACTTTTGATTACTTTCTTTTCTTGATTGGTTAGTTTCAGTGTATGACACGATCTTCTCACACTAATGAATTAAAATTTGATCTAGAACTTGAAAGAACATTATGCAAAGTGAGAAGACAAGTTGCTGGAAGTTCTGAGGATCTACCATCATCTGATAGGAAACTTGATTAATCACCAGGAATTTAAATAATTTTATATTTACTTTCTAATCTTTCTAGTGATTCCATTTCTGAAATTGATTATAACGTGATAGGTCAAAACAATGATTGCACTCTTTAAGCAGTTAGCTATTCCTAATTTTAACCATAAACCCTTATGTATTGATTTTCCTACTATTAATGTTGCTTTTGAGCTTAAATATGGTCTAATTCACCTTTTGCCTACTTTTCATGGTATGTCAGGCGAAGATCCTCACAAGCATCTCAAGGAGTTCCACGTGGTCTGTTCTAGCATAAAGTTAGCTGGAGTACAATAAGAGCAGATTAAGTTGAGAGCATTCCCATTCTCATTGGTATTCACTGCCAAGGATTGGCTTTTCTACTTGCCCTCAGCATCGATTACCACTTGGAATGAGATGCAAAGACTTTTTATGGAGAAATACTTTCCTACTTCTCGAGCTATAAAGGAAGGAAATCTGTGCAATCTGACAGCACCATGGGGAGACATTGTATGAATACTGAAAGTGTTTCATGAGGTTATATGCTAGCTGCCTGTATCATCAAATTAGTGAGCAGCTCTTGATCTAGTATTTCTATGAGGGGCTTCTGCCACAAAAAAAGAAGTTTGATAAATGCAGCAAGTGGAGGTGCACTGGTAGACATGACACTCATTGAAGCCAGGAATCTGATTTCCAATATGGCTGCGAATACTTAACAATTCAGTATTCGAGAGGAACCTAGACTATTAAAGGTTAGTGAAGCTAATACTGCTACATTGGAGCAACAAATAGTTGGGTTGACATCTTTAGTGAGGAAAATGGCTGCAAATAATGCTCAAAAAGTCAAAGTATGTGGAATTTGCACAACGGGACACCCCACTAATATATGTCCAAATTTGCAAGAGACATCCATAGAACAAGTGAATGCTTTTGGGAGCTTCCTGGGCCAACCACAAAGGAATCCTAGCTACCCCTATGTGCAGAACTCAGGATGGAACAATCCTTCATTCAACACCTATGGGTAGCAAGGGCAATAACAAGGGTCCTATCAACAACCCTATCAAAGACAAGCTCAACCGTCGAGCTCTGGACCATCATTGGAAGAAATGACAAAAACTTTGGCTCATAATATTATATAATTTCAACAATAAATGAATGCTAGCATTCAAAATCTGGAAAATCAATTGAGTCATATAGCTAATGCGGTGAGTTGATTGGAGAATCAAAATTCAGGTAAGCTTGTTGCTCAAACAATTTTGAACCCGAAAGAGAATGCATGTGCTATCACCTTGAGAAGTGGTAAAGAAATAGAGGCACCACACAAGAATCTTATTATTGGCAATAATGAAGAATCTGAAAAGGAACTTGAATTTCCTCAAAAAGAAGCTGAAAAGGGAACTAAGGTAAATTCTTAATCTCCTGTAATTAAAAGTTTTACAAAAACTTTGCCTCTTTTTCTTAGTAGGTTTGCTAAATCGAAGAAAGAGGAGCAAGATAAAGAGATTTTGGAGATGTTTAAAAAGGTGGAGGTAAACATACTTCTAATTGATGCCATTAAGCAAGTTCCTCAATATGCCAAATTTCTTAAGGTGTTATGCACTTCTAAGAGGAAATTAAGGGGATACGAGAAAGTAAGTGTGAGGGAGAACGTGTTTGCGGTCATTCAGAGAAAGCTTCCCCCAAAGTGTAAAGATCCTAGTACGTTTATGATACCTTGCAAAATTGGTGGTATTAGATTTGAAAGGGCAATGCTAGATCTAGAAGCTTCAATTAATGTTATGCCATATTCTATTTATACTTCGTTGAATTTGGGATTGTTGAAAGAAACTTGTGTTATAATTCAGTTGACCGATTAGATCTAACGCTTATCCAGAAGGGGTTGTAGAGGATATTTTAGTGCAGGTCCATGAATTGGTTTTCCCAGTAAGCTTTTACGTCTTGAACATGGAGGGAGAACCTTCATCTAACTCTACACCTATCCTTCTGGGTCACCCATTTTTGAAGACATTAAAGACAAAGATAGACATAGATGCAGGGACATTGACTATGAAATTTGACGATAAAATTGTTCATTTTAATATTTTTGAGGCTATGAAGTACCCTAGTGATGTCTATTATGTGTTATCTATTGATTTCATTGATTTTTGTCTCAAGAAATTTTTATATGGATGGTAAGGATAATTTATATGTGATTCTTTACATAAGTTTAACAGAAAACATTTTGCAAAATTCTAACTTGCTCATTATAGATAAAATGGAGGAAATCGTGCTAGCACTGCAATCACTGCAAACAATATTAAAGAGGTATGTATTTTAAAATAATGAATTGCCAATATCTAATACGAAATATTTACCTTCGGTGGTAAAGGCACATGTAATTGAATTGAAGCAATTACAGGAGCACTTAAAATATGTGCTTTTAGGAGAAGGAGAAACAGTTGTGGTAATCATAGCAAAGAACTTAGCCAAGCTTCAAGAAGAAAAGCTCATTTGAGTGCTTAAAGATCACATCACAACTATAGGGTGGACTATAGCCGACATTAAGGGTATTAACCCTTCAACATGTATAAACCGAATCCTGTTAGAAGAACGATCTAAACCATCAAGAGAATGATAAAGAAGATTGAATCCTTCAATGATGGAAGTGGTAAAGACGGAGATCTTAAAGTTGCTTGATGTGGGTATAATCTATCCAATTTCAGATAGCAAATGATTGGGTGGATCAAGTAGTACCAAAGAAAACTGGGATTAATGTGGTGAAGAATGAGAATAATGAGTTTGTTCATATAAGAATTTAGAATGGATGGTAAGTATGCATCAATTATAAGAAGTTAAATGTTGTTACACACAAGGATCACTTCCCACTCCCATTCATTGATCAGATGCTTGAAAGACTTGTAGGATGATCTCGCTACTATTTTCTGGATGGGTATTTAGGATATAACCAGATTGTGATAGCTTTGGAGGATCAGGAGAAAACAACATTCACATGCCCATTTAGTACATTTACCTACAAAAAGGATGTCGTTTGGACATGCAATGCCCCATCCACCATTCAAATATGCATGGTAAGTATTTTTCTAAATATGTTGAACATATTATTGAGGTCTTTAAGGATGATTTTATTGTCTATGGAGATTCATTTGATGCATGCTTGGATAATTTGAATTGTGTACTTGAACGATGCATCGAAACTAATCTCATCCTCAATTCTAAAAAATGTCATTTCATGGTTGAACAAGGAATAGTGTTGGGATATGTAATCTCATCTAAGGGAATTGAGGTTGATAAGGCTGAGATAGAAATTGTTTGAAATTTAACTTACCCCACAAATGTGCAGGAGATTTGTTTTTTTCTTAGCTATATAGGTTTTTATGGCAGGTTTATCAAGGAATTAAGTAAGATCTCAATAAAACTCTGTCATTTGTTACAAAAGATGTACCTTTTGAGTTTGATGAGGGATGCAAGTAAGCATTTAACAAGTTAAAAGAAATTTTGACTTCATCACTGATCATTCAACCACCTAATTGGAGTCATCCATTTAAGATTATGTGTGATTCAAGCAATTTTGTTGTGGGCGCTATCATTGGTCAAAGATATGGAAAAATGACTCATGCAATTTACTACGCTTCCCAAACACTTTGTCCAGCACAATACAACTATTCCACCATTGGAAAGGAGCTTTCAGTTGTTATGTTTGTTTTGGATAAATTTAGACCTTATTTGCTTGGTTCTAAAGTGATTGTGTATTTTGGTCATACAGTATTAAGGTACCTTTTGTTGAAGAAAGAAGTAAAGCCAAGGCTAATTAAATGGATTCTCTTACTCCAAGAGTTCGATTTGGAGATCAAAGACAAGAAAGGTGTAGAGAATTCAGTCGTAAATCACTTGAGTCGAGTTGTGAAGGAAAAGGATCCAGTACCGTTGCAAGAATTATTTCCGGATGAGCAATTACTAACACTTCAAGGTAAGAATCCATGGTATGCTGATATTTTGAACTATCTATTGAACCATGAGATACCTACTAATTTGAGTAAGGCTAAGCGGAATAGGATAAAAAATAAGTTGAAATATTATATTTGGGATGATCCTTAATTGTGGAAATGTTCAAGTGATTAGGAGATGTGTACCTCACTATGAGTGTGAATCAATTCTAAAGTTTTGCCATTCATATGCTTACGGTCGTCATTTTAAGCCTAATAGAACTGCTAGGAAAATTCTTGAATGTGGTTTCTATTGGCCAAATATTTTTAGAGACTCATATATGTTTTGTAAAGCATGTGAACAGTGCCAGAAATGGGGTAATCTATCCCATAAAGATCAAATGCTTTTATCTCCAATAATTGTATGTAAAATTTTTGATATATGGGGCATTGATTTTATGGGACCATTTCCCTCTTCTTTTGGTTTTGTTTATATCTTTTTGGTTGTGGATTATGTTTCTAAATGGGTGAAAGCTAAAGCCAACAGGAATGACGATTCTAAGGTTGTAGCAGAATTTGTCAAGTATAATATTTTTGCTAGATTTGGAACACTGCAAGCATTAATTAGTGACAGAGGTACTCATTTTTCCAACCGATTGGTGGGAAGTCTTTTAAAGAAGTACCATGTCATGCATAAGACGTCTACATCCTATCATCCATAGATAAATAGGCAAGCAGAGGTTTCAAACAGAAAAATCAATTCTATCCTTCAGAAAATGGTAAGTTCGAATCGTAAGATTGGATTCAGCAATTTGATGATGTTCTTTGGGCATATAGAATTGCATACAAGACACCGATTGGCATGTCTCCATATAGACTAATCTACGAAAAGTCGTGTCATCTTCTAGTGGAAATTGAGCACAAAGCCTTTTGGGCTGTTAAGCAACAAAATATGAAGATGGATGCAGTGGACGATAAGAGGAAGCTGCAATTGCAAGAATTGGAAGAGTTTAGGATTTAGTCTTATGAAAATGCAGAAATTTACAAGGAAAATATGAAAAGATTTCATGATAAGATGACTACTGGGAAGAATTTAGTGGTTGGAGAAAAATTTCTTCTCTACCATTCATAACGTATGCTTTTTCTAGGTAAATTGCGTTCCCATTGGATTGGCCCTTTTGTTGTTACTAATGTCTTTTCACATGGAGCAGTTAAACTTGAAAGCTTATAGATAAACAAGAAATTCAAAGTCAATGGTCACTAAAACCATTATATAAGGGATTCCAAGTGGAGGACGTGGAAGTGATAGGGATAGAAACCCTCGCTATGAAGAATGAGTAATAAAGAGTCGAGCCAACAACAATAAACAAAGGCACTGTATGGGTGGCAACCCAACGGAAGTGAAATTCTACCATTTACATTTATGCTTTTATTACTTTTGTGAAGCGCTCTATTCTTGCATTTGATTTTACATTAAGGACAATGTAAGTTTTAAGTGTTGGGGTAGGATATGTTAGTTTCTATTAATGTTTTTGAGCTTAACTGTGGCTTATGTGGCTTCTTAGGCAGTTTTCAAAATCAAATGAATAAAATAAAAAATTTTCTTATTTTCTATTAATTTTAAGATTATTTAGTAATAATTAGAGTGTGAATTGACTAGAAAAATATATAGCAAAATTTGGCATGTACTTTTGCTCTTATGATTAGTTAATGTATATTATTTTTAGAAGTGAGACAAAAAAACTAGTGAGGTTTTGATCCATATTAGACTGACACAATCATATCAGTCTCACTATTTTGTTTGTTATAAGTGACCTTCATGACATATACATCCTTACTTTGTGTTGAATTTCTATTCAACACCACATTGTTTATCACATGCATGTTTATGAAAATGATTAGGCATTCTTTGTTGATTATAAGCTAAATTAGCCAAATAGCCTACCCATTTATTTGAATTTCCTTTGCTAATCCCTTTTGAGTTGTATTAACCTTTTCTTTTGTATAAACCATATTACATCCTCCAAACCAAATGTCCTACCCAAGCTTTAAAGATAATGGAGTATTTGTTAATTCTTGGTGAATGTGATTGTGTAAAAGTCTAAGTATGGACATATGCTTACAAGTGGGTTGGTTAAATTTGCTAAAATGTCATGTTATGAATCTTATATTGATGTAGCCTCTTTCAATTTATATTTGAAAAAAATAGGAAAAAAAGAGAAAAAATGTTTAGATAAAAAGTATGAAGGAGGTAACACAATTGTTTTGAAAAGTTATTAATTAATAGTTTGCCATCCTTAAGTTATATTGGTTAGGTGTTTGATTATATGGCATATAAAGAGGATGTTATGTTGAATGGAGCATTTCATTGTTTTATGTTCATATGGTTTATGATATAAGAGTTGAATTGAGTTGTGACACATAATTGGTGCATTATTCATAACTAACAGTACCCAGTTGTGGATAAATGCTAACTTATGCATTTGATTTTTCATTAAGTGTTACTTTCGCTTCACTAGCTTAATGACTTTCAACTTATATTAACCAAAATGCATCCCACCTTACCTTAACCCACATTACACCCAAAAAAGTCCTTTGATTCATGATTACGCATGTGACTTTTAGTAATGGAGAAATGAAATAATATGTAAAGTTATGGATTGTTGTGATCATGAATGGTGTTTGAGTGTACCCATGGAAATATCTTGTTTCAACACTTTTTGACCAAAGTCTACCTCTAGATTACTTAGTTTTGAAGGGTGGTGAATATTGATTGATCAAGAGTACAAGCTTGAATATTGAGTTTTTACTATAGGTTTTGAAAGTCATTCATCTTTACTTATGATTATCTATTCTTAAGAAATATGGAAAATGAATAAAAGTTTTGGTTTGTGATTTTGATTTTGACGATTTGCTTGAGGATGGTTAAAAGCTAAGTGTGGGGGAAGTACAAAATTAGTTGCACGTCATAACACTACTAAAACAACTAGGCTAAACTATAGATAGCGATAAGTCTATGTCAATCCCACAGGGATTAATATCAAATACTTTCTTAAATTATCTGTTTAAACAAATAGGGGGATTTTCAATTGAAACAAATTAAAAACAAAATAAAATTGAATATATGAAAATAAATCAAATTAAACTGTAGCAAAATAATAAAGTCAATGAATTAATTGAACACCGATCCATTGGTTTCATCTCAGCTTAAGCACAATTTCATAAATGTCGTTAAGTTATTATCTTTACTCCTCCTTTTAGACTATTGATCGTGAATTAATAACAAGCTCCATTAATTTCAATTTTTCGTTAAGTTTTAGTTAATTACGAAGCACTTGTTAATTAAGCATTTCCAAAGTAGATGATAATAACTCTCCAAAACATTAACGATTAAAGTGCCCATGAACTAAGGTGATTTTAGCATAATGGTGATCTCTCAAGAGGTGTTCTTGGTTTCAAAAGGGTTATCTTAAAATCAGAGTGTTAACATGCTAAATTGGTGGAATCGACCAACAAATATTTAACATGAATTACACATTGTCTATATTCTCCTCTCTCTCTCTCCCTCTTTACAAACATATTATGATTGTTAATTGACAACTATTATTAGAATTGTTTTAAGGGAACACCCTGCTTTTATATTGATTATTTCATTTGACAACTTCTCATTGTTGGATTCTGAATTTGAGTCTCCTTAATAAAATTCATTGACAACACTGCTTCTGGATTCAAGTTGTCAAATGATCCTTGGATCACATATAGGGTGTGTTGTTTCTAGATTACCCTAGAAAAATAATTATATCTATAATGTGTTTTTGTTTTTATTATGTTTTCAGAATAAAACTATTAACATAAATTCATCATGAAATATCGATGTGATAGATAATTTTGATGCTAGAAATGAGCTCTAATAAGAGGTACCTGGTATAATCCTCCCTTCTAAACAACAAATCGATGCATAATAAATTTTTCACTAAAGTTCAGTCACTGCTTGCCTTCAATGATAGATCTTCTTCTTCAAGGTTTTTAGTCTCATTTGACTTAACTATCTTTCTTTATTCTCTATATCTCATTTTCTGTTAAGAAGTTATTAGATGAATGTGTGATTGTATATACTATATGTTGTGTAATGGTTGTCTAAATCTTTTAGAGAAAGTAGATGAAAATTGAGGCAATGGTGATGTCCGATGGTCTGTATAGGATTAGGCAAATTGATCGTTTTGAAATAGTCACTAATTACGGAAAATATGTCTGTTAGTTGTGAAATGATGAATTCATTCAACTAGATATGCATGCGTTCCAATTTGGTTTCCTTATAACATTTGATTTAGCTTACTTAGATTTCAGGATTTAATTTTTCAAAGAATTATTAAGAAATTAAGGTGATTATTCTATACTATTTGTTTCTTAGGTGAAATGCATGGTACATTTTATCTAAATCACTATTCCATAATGCGTTTGGGATATCAGTTAATGTATCTTTTACGAGTTTAGTTAGAGTCAAGACGTTGTTAGAAGAGGTTGTCAATGAACCAACTATTAGGGGAAGATCTTTGTTTATTTTAAGTGATGCCTTTGAACATCCAAGGAGCCCTTTTGGGAATCCAGATATGGAGAATTTCTTTATCTTATCTACTGAGTCTCATGTCACGTTATCTTGGAATCTTTTATGAATTGTCTAGAAATTTTTTTTTCTTCGATGGAATAGGCACAGAATTCATTATCTTATGTTTAGTCTAGATAAACACCAAATTGTGTTATTCAACGTAACCATTTTACTTTGGATATTAATCAATTACTATTATTGAGTTTCTAAAATGGAACTTCGAGAAAAATGACCATGAAAACTTCATCAACTTACCGTACAAACTGACTTAAATTATTGAGGAATACTTTTGAAGAAAATGTAAAATTTATTTAATGATTATCCATATGCTTATAAATACATCAAACTAACGTTTCTTCTTATTAGATAAAAATCAATTATATTTAGATAGATTTTAAAAGGTATTATTATTTGGTAAGTTAGATTGGTTCTTCCACAAAATAGCTAAAAGAGTAGCTAAAAACATTTGGCTAGTTTTTAAAAAATGTAGTTAAAATGATTTGGCTACATTTAAAAAAACATAGCTAAAAAGAATTGACTACATTTCCATAAAAGTAGCTAAAAACATTTGGTTACTTTCCCAAAAGCATAGATAGAAAAATTTAAATAATTTTCTAAAAGGATACCTAAAAATATTTATCTACAAAAAAAAGTAGCAAAAAATCAGTGGTTACGATTTTTAAAAATGTGGCCTATAGTTTTATGCTATATGGATTTGGTGAAGCTTCGTATGATGAAATAGGAACGTAGCTAAAAGTATAGGTTATTTTTTAAAGGCATTTAGCTATATTTTTTCCTTAGCCAAAAATCAACGATGCTATAATGTGTGGAAGTTGTAGTTGCTTATTGAATTAACTAAAGAAGTAGACATAATGTAACAAAATGCTTTATTAATCACATTACTTCTATTTGAAAGTGAAATATTTCATTTTTGAAACTAAAAGTAAAATAAAGATTTTAAAGGATTATTAACTTTATATTTTTAGGCATATGTACGCATATATATGTAAGAGAGAGAGAGAGAGAGAGAGAGAAATCTTAAATGCTAACGCAATTGTTTACTTAGTTCAAGTTTTCATCTTAATAGGAAAAGAAGCAGATGAGGTAAAGTTTTTGTCTTACTAATGTGATAACTTAGTATATTGCTTATAAGAAAACATTTTACTTGTTTAAATCTATTGTCTCCTTTTATGATTATGGTTTAAACAAAGGCTACTTTAAAATCAATAAAAGAAAATAGCAGAAGTAAAATTTACTTATATGCTATAACATTGCTAATTGTGACCAAAAAGAGGAATATTTATATTAAAGTTAGATGGCAAAATTAACTCTAATAAATGATTTTTACTCCAAAATTTATAAACTAGTCCTACTCTTACATGGTATATCAATTTAGCCTTACTATGACGAAGATCTTATATTTTCCAATACTGTGTTATTATTGTATCTTTACTAACGTATTACTTCATCAAAACATAAAATTGTTTGATATAAATATATTCCCAATTGACAGAATAGTATGAAAATAGAAATGTTACTGAAATATATAGAAGTTTTTGAATAATTGTTTATTACATTATATCTATTAACGTAATCTTTCATAGTAAAATATCAACATCCAATTAGCCTTCATTTTCTCCTAGAATCATGTACATTAATACTGTGTAATATTAAGTTGATTTATTTTTTTAGTTAGGGTCACCTAAAGTGTATAAATAGATGAATGTACATCACAATATAAACATACAAAAATACAGAGAACATTTTTATATTTCTTTTTCGTTCTCTATTTCTGTATGATATCAAATTCTCCTTCGAAATAAAAGGAGTCAAACTTTTGGAGCCTTCTTCATTCTTTCTTATAGAATTCTACTTTCATATTTTGGGTTTCTAAATCTGCTATGAAAATAAATTTTCATGCACCCAATTGTTACTTTTCTTGAGCAGATCTGAACTATTCTCTATTTACTCTCGTTTTGCTAATATTATTTTAGTTCTCTCGCAAGATTAAAGTATTTCATACTGATAATGTAATAAAATACAAAGATATAAAATTCATTAATTTTCTTAATCAATAAGGGAACATTATTTAGAGATCCTATCCAAACACATCAATTAAATGGTCGGGCCGAATGCAAACATAGACATACTCTTAACACTGCTCCAGCCTTTCATTATATCATCTTCTTGTCTTTAATCCCTTTGGGGACAAGTAGCCTTTACTGCTGTTTATACTATTAATGGCATTCTCTCTCCGATCATTTGTAATATCTTTCCCTATAAGTACTTATTTAGTAATGCTTTTGACTATCAATCTCTTAAAAGTTTTTTTTTATGTATGTGCTTTGTTCTATGACAACCTCATGAGCAGACCAAACTTGAACCCACAGCATGTTTATGTTGTTTTAAATGGTATAGGATAGAGCATAAAGGATATAGATGTTAGGATCCACTATCTCTAAGACTTCGAGTCTCTCAACATGTATCTTTTTGGGAGCATAAAATGTTTTTCACAATATCAAAATTTCAAGTCAATGAACCTTCACACAAATTTCTTTCTAACCCTATCATACCTTTATTTCCTGATTTTTTTTACGGGTCTATCTTACAACTCTAATGACTTAACACAACTGATGCCTAATTCTATTATATCTTCTCAAGGTGTAGATCATTCATCTTCACCAAATAGCTCTTCTTCTTCTATTCATTCATTAAAATCTACTAAGTCTCTATAAACTGTCCATCGATCCTCCTGAGTAAGTTAACCATCTACTTGTCTTAAAGAATTTCATATTTATTCCACTATTTTCTCTCTATATAAACCTTGCACCTATAGCGAGGCTAGCTCTAACCCTTTATAGCAACAAGCAATGGTGAAAGAACTATAGACTCTCTCCAAGATCGACATTTGAGATTTAGATGACCTACTAGTAGATAAGTCAGTTATTGGCTGTAAAGGGGTCTACAAAATCAATACTCGAATTGATGTATTAGTATAAAGATACAAAGAATGATTTGTTGTAAAGGGGTTTACTCAAGAATATGGAATTGACTATAAGGAGACCTTTGCTTCGGTCGCTCTTCTGACTTCAATTTGTAGTTTTATTGCTATAGCAGCAAGCAAACATTAGGAATTGCTCCAGATGGATGTCAATAATGCCTTTTTTAATGGTGATCTTCATAAAGAAGTATATATGTAACCCCTACCTGGGTATGCTTATCCATCTACTAAAGTTTTTCCTCTTCAGAAAGCCTTGTATAACCTTAAGGAAGCTCCTCAAGCATGGTTTGCTAAATTTAGTTCCACCATAAACTGTCTTGGCTTTAAATCTAGCTTTTATGATCATGCTTTGTTTATCCAAAAAATAGATTAAGGGTGCACTCTTATCATTCTATATGTTGATGACATGATAATAACTGGCAATGACACTCAGGGGATTGCTACTCATAAATCTTGTCTTCATCAAGAATTTGAAATGAAAGATTTAGGTCCCTTGAGCTATTTTTTAGATCTTAAAGAATCTTTTAATGATTCAGGCTATAACTAATCTCAAGTCAAGTATGCTCCTGATCTTATCTCTCGTGTAGAACTTACTAGCAATAAGATTGCCAGCACTATACTAGACTCTGTTGATCATGTCTCTGCCACTAATGGAACTCCTCTGAGTGATGGTTCACTTTATCGACAACTATTTGGTAGTCTTATATATCTTACTATCATTTGTCTATATTTTGTTCATGTAGTTCACATTATCAGTCAGTTCATGTTTGCACCTCGTACCCCTCACTTTTCTATTGTTCTTCGTATAGTCAGGTACGTGTGAGGCACCTTGTTTTATAGGCTTTGTTTCAGTCATTCATGTTCATAGGACTTATAAGCATACTCTAATGCCGACTAGGCTGGAGACCAACTGATCACTAGACTATCATTGGCTACTATTTTTTTCTTATTACATCTCTTATTTCTTGGTGCAATAAGAAGCAAACAATTGTCTCTCGCTCAAGCACTAAAGCATAATACCTAGCCCTAGCTAACACTACCTCTAAACTTTTATGGCTACAATGGTTACTTCAAGATATCGATGTCACCTTTTCTTTAGCAATTCCTTTCTTTTGTGATAATCATAGTACCATGTAGATCGCTCACAATGTTGTCTTTTATGAACAAACTAAACACATCAAAATTGATTGTCATCTTGTGCTTCAGGGAACTATACAACTTGTCTCAATCTCATCTCAGGCACAAATTGTTGATCTTATTATCAAATCAAATCTACCTCGACATTTTCAAGATCTTCTCTCCAAACTCAAGTTATCGTCTTCACTATCACCTTGAGTTTGAGGCGGGATATTAACGTAATCATTGACAGTCAACTATCATCATCCAATTAGCCTTCATTTTCTCCTAGAACCATGTATGTTAATACTGTATGATATTTAGTTGATTTGTTTTTATAGTTAAAGTCACCTAGAGTGTATAAATAGATGAATGTCCACCACAATATAAACACAGAGAAATATAGAGAGCATTTTTACATTTTTTTTCGTTCTTTAGTTCTACAGTACCTAAATCGTCACTGCCATCAGATGGATTATACATCATCGCTATTTGTCAGATTTATTTGTCCATATTAGATTCGGAATAACCTTGATATGTGCAAATTGATACATTATAAATAGGCTTTCTTATTTTATGGGGAAAAAAAGACAGGTTATTTTATGTGCCGATGGACCGTTGCTTTGTGATTCACGTCAGAAATCATAAGTGGATAATGAAATTGTAGTCTCTTCTTCTATCGAATTATCGAACGGTTCTCTGGATTAATGTACAAAGCATAAAATTTCCTCCTAGCCTTTCTATTGTGGAGTACATGGATTACACGTGAATAATGCATGAAAGCTTTTTTTTTTTAAATGCATTAAACCGTAGGTTATGAAACATAGACTATGCATTTATGGGTTGGTGACTGAAATAAAAGAACGAAGAAACATTGAAGCTATCGTAGCAAGGGGGTAAGCTGAGAAAGACTCCTGATTTCACGCAACTTTAAAAAGCCGCCCTTTAACTCGTGTCGCTGAGCTGGATGCTGACCATAGCCAACATTTAGGTTGCAAGAAACTTGGAAGTTCCTTAAACCTCCTTGAAAGTTGAACATTAACTCCATATGCCTGAGCAATTTGTCCGGCCTAAGATGTGTAGAGTGCAAATGAGCTAAAATGATAAGCACCAAACAAAATTGCTAGCAGCCGAAGAAACTAGAAAGAGCCGAAGAAAAAGCCAGCCCGCAGTTTATTAATGGGATAAGGCTTTGCTTGCTGCCTGAATTATCTTCATTTATATGAACAAAATAAATTATTGAGGTGTTTTACCTATTCAAAATTTATTACTCGAATGCCTCTTCTCAATTAAAATATATGACAATACAAAGCTGACAACTAACTTAACAATTACGAACATAATTGACTTAAAATTAATTAATTTTATATCATCACTTTTATTTTTATCAATCTAATTTTTAATTTTATAAAGATAACAATATTGTTAATATTCAAATTTTGTTACTCTGATTAAATAAGTGTCTGAACTAAAAAAAAATCATCAAGTGAATATTTAAATCCCTTAAATATTTAATTAAATACTTGAATTAACTAGATCTAATCTAAATTCTTAAATTGAAAATGTTTAATAAAAAATTTCGGCTAAAGATTCATATTTCTCCTTAACTCCATTGAATTGTCATCCCAGTAATCGCTACCATCTAAAAGAATACTTGGAAGATTTAATTTCAGTTAGATTTTTTAATTAAGTAGGCATAATGCTCACGCTTAAATAATATCTTTAAATTTTGATTATTTTTAAATTTTAACATATTAAAGAATGTATGATTAATTAAATAATAAAAATATATACACACATTAACCATGCAATATTTTAGAGTAGAAATATAAAAATTTCATTTCAAATATTTTTATCAAAATTTTGAATTATAAAATGTTGGAATATAAACTTTTGATTTTAAAAAATTAAAATATATTTTAATTAAAATAATAGATGCAACTCCATTAAATAGATTGTCTTTTTTTTTTTTTTGGGAAAATGAATCTGTATATACTATAGATGAAACTATTACATACATTACACTTTGCAATGAGTTCTAGGCTATTAGACGACATTCATATTATAAAAATGCGAAGGAATCTAAATGTTGTATATTGAATATGTCATAAGATAAAAAGGCTAAAAGGGGTTATAAACATCATCTTTGTTGCAGGTCCATCAAGAGAGTATTTTTATTAGTGAAGTATATGTTATTAAGCTCCTTCCAAACCTTATAAATGGTTATGGTGAAAGCTACTTTATGAAGAGAGATGTTAGTTTGTCCTGACTTGGAGTTTCTAATAATCCACCGTAATGCATGCTCCCATTTGTACCGAAAATTATTTTCAGGTAACAAGTGTAATATTCGGCTCCAAATTGCTTTTAAATAGTTACATAAAAAGAATAGATGGTCCCTGTCTTCCGCTGCCTTGTTGCAAAGTACTTAAGTATTATCAACTACGTTATCGTGCCATTGACTCTTAGTTTGGAGCCTATTCTTGATCGCAAGCCATGTGATGAAGGAAGTCCTAAGGCTAAGGGTGTTTCGCCACAATAGATCAAAGTTTGGGACAATAATGTATCTATTGGAAAACAATCGATAACATGAGATATTAGTGAATTTGCTATTCTAGGTTCAACACCCATATAATAGTATCTTCATTATTGACTGAAGTTAGATAAGGGAGGTGTACTAAGAGGGATAGAAAACCTATGAACTCACCTTTCCATTCTCCATTAACAATCAGTGAGGATACTTTGTGATTAAGAGGCACACAATTCCTTAGTTGTTGTAACGTAGTATGTTGGATAATAGGACTGATATCAAGCCAATTACCTAACCATATCTATGTCCTTTCTCCATTCCTAATCTGGTGTTTAATGCAAGGATGAATGATCTCCCTCATCTTCATCATTTGCTTAAAAATTGGAGAGTTGTCCTTAGTGAAATCAGCCTGCTAGAAATTTGAATTCTGGAAGTAATATTCATGCAACCATTTGATCCATAAAACGTTACGATCAGTACATAGCCTCCACAAGCTCTTACTTATTAACACTTTCTGCATATTAGATACTGAGATGATCCCAAGTTTGCATTGCTTTTTTAGGCGAGTAGCCTTACTCTACTTAATTATTATCTCCTTTGAGTTTCCAAGTTGACCAGACCATAATAACGACTTCATAATTCTATTAATCTCCTTTATGACTCTCCTTGGCATTGCGAGATGTGTAGTCCAACGAAGATGAAATAGTAAAATTTGGAATGCGTGAGTGTGATACGAGTTGTATATGATAATTATCGGTTTTGCCATGTCATCACTTGAGATTTGAGTCATTCAATAATTGGTAAACAGTAATGAAACTTAGGCTTGTTTGTTATAATAGGAACTCTAAGATAGCTGAAGAACTTTGGGACATTGTGCAGGCCAGTAAGGCTCCTGATGTCACTCAAAAATCCTCACATCTGTAGATATTTAGAGGCTGCTCTTGTCGAGGTTATAATGTAAGCTTGAATATTGAGTGAATAGATCAAGAGCATTCATTATAAGTTGAATAGAATAAAGATTAGTTGCGCTTAAAAACATTAAGTCATCAGCATATATTAGGTGTGTGATGTTGACTTCCCTGAATTTATGATGGAATTTGAAGCCACCATTACACAATATAACTTGTTTAATACCCTAGAAAAGCCTTTTATGACAATGGAGATACGGAGTCCCCTTGTCTAATCCCCGACCAATTTTGAATAGCTTAGAAGGTATCCTATTAACTAGCGCACCAAAGATAGGGACTGAATACAAGTCATTATCCTCTAAACAAATTTCTGAGGAAGTTGCAATGCCTTAAGACATAGTTGAATGAATTTCTAGCTGATGGTATCAAAAGCATTGAAGAAATCTATCTTTATTAATCAACTATAGTTTTTTGCCCAGACTTGTATTGCTTAAATAATTCTTGAATCAGTAGAATATTATTGCCAATGTTGTGATCAGGTATAAAAGCACCTTGTGTAGTGTTAATTATACCTGAGAGTACCAACTTGAGACGTTCAGCAAATAGCTTTGAGATAACCTTATACATGGCGTTGTAGCAAGAAATAGGTCTGAAGTAAAACATAGTACGAGGATTTCTTTATTTTTTTGGAACCAAGTAGACAATTTTTTGGTTTATTTCTTGAAGTGGCTTAGACAATTCAAAAAATCAAGGACTGTCGCAGTAAATAACTCCCCAGTAATAGCCCATGTCTGTTGGAAGAACAAAGACGTAAATCCGTCCAGTTTAGGAGATTTGGAGGGATGTAGGCTGAATAGAGTTTGCTTGATATCATTTCTAGTAATAAGTGAGATCAATTCGTCCTTGACATCTTGTTCAATATTTAACTCAAAGAGATGGAGCACATTGGGGCCCGGAGAAAGTTTACACGTTAGTTCGCGTTAAGCGACCATTTCACCACAATAGCTTGCTATTGCTTGCTATTGTGGTGAAATGGTCGCTTAACGCGAAGCTATTGTGAGATTGACTCGATTGGTTTTATATATTTTCTGACACACCCCCTTAAGTGAAAACCCTTTGAATTTGAAATTTACACGAGCCTACTCTACCTTGTGCTTAATTTAATTAGATGAGAAATAGGTAGGCGGTAAGATTCGAACTCAGGACCACTTAGTTATAGAGGCTCTGATACTAAGTTAAGCGATCATTTCACCACAATTGCACAAAGTTAAGCTCTTATAATGCACAAATCTAACAGTTCATATAAGAGCCAAGAAATGTTCTCTGGCCAATTGCAGTAGGTGATTTTGCTCAACACATTGTCTCCCACTAGCGTCGTGAGGCATAGAGATTTTGTTAACATTTCTTCAAGCAATCAAAAAAGAAATGAAAAAATTTGGTGTTACAGTTACGATCATACAACCGATTTAATCGAGCTTTCTGCTTAAAAATAGATTTGTGCATTATAAGAGCTTCCTAATTTTCTCGAAGAGATTCATCTCCACCTATCTAATGCATCCTTTTGAGGACATTCGTAACAATTTCTTTTAGCAAGCATAAGTTTCTCCTTCAAAGTATGAAGATTGAGATTTCTACTAATATAATTTTTTTAATTACAACTTTTACCACCTCAAAATTCCAGTAGTTGTTAACTAGGTCTTCAAATCCTTCCATACTAGTAAGGTCATTAAAGATTCGAAAGGGGCCCCAGTTGATTTATATACTGTCATTCTCTGAATCAACATAAATGAATGGTCAAACATGAGATTTTCACCAAAGTGCACAAAAGACTTTTGGGAACTAGGCCTATCGTAAGTTTCTATTTAATTGCTTTAGAAAAAGCAAGCTATCGTGCTAGTTGTTAGTCTATGTTAGTAGTCGGCCAGTGCAGTTGAGATCAACCAAGTCAACATTCAAGAGGAACTTGGAGAGTTCTTTAGTCTGATAGTGATTATACTTCCTTCCAACCTCTATTTCTAACAAGTTTAGTGACAATTAAAATCACCTACTACAATCAATGGGATGTGAATTCCCAGCTGTTTATTCCGTAAAATCGAGCCATAGTTTATCACGTTGGAAGCTGAAATTGAAGGCATAAACAAGGGAGATGTCAAACTTAATATTAGTATTACACATTTGGTATTGAATATGCAATAATTGGTTAGATTCTGCTAAGATTGCACTCTAATCTAATCTGTATTATATAAACATATGATCCTGCCATTAAAATGTGAGTTATTGCTAGAGAAAAGCTCACAATTAGTGCCCAAAAATATTTCACCAAAAAGTGTAAGAGGATCCTTTATTTTAGTTTCAAGGAGACCAATTAGTATGGCTTTTTTGTCCTTGGTCACCTCTTTCGCCGCAAATTTTATAAGAGGTTCATTGAACCCTCTAGTGTTAAACTAGGATAGACATGGGAGGGTGATTCCCCTCTATTTTTCAGTTTCCCTTCTTTCGAGCAAACCTCCTTCTAGCATTTGTAGACTGTAATCTGAACTCCTTAACGTCTAAATTATTGGTCACTATATAAAGGGAACTATGATCAACAGTTATACCTGCTAGTGCACTCTCCTCCCTAGAAACTTCACTTGTGCATGGTTCAGTTTTCTGTAAAGATATGCATATGAGTAGGATTTGTCTTTAAGCTGTGGCTTGCATCTTGGATGGGATCATTAGGCAGCGATCTCAGTTTTGGTACTTGTCCATCCATAGCAATTACTATTGCATTTTGATTCAGCACTTCAGTAAGTATCAACTTAGAAGAGCTGGGCAAAATCCCATTCTCAGTTTCCTGTAGATGTTGAGCCTCAACAGTTTCTTCATTTTCTGGCTCCATCTATGGTATAGTTGTAGCAGAGTCTATTAATTCCTTATGCCTTCCAATCTTGAAATATTTTCCAATAGGAGTCTATTTTTTTTGTGGAATTACTTGGCCTTCATGGATTAGACATATGAATCTCAGTTTTCTCCAACTCTCCCAATCGTAAAATTGATAAGCTGTCTAGAAGAGGAACATTTTTTGGAATTTCAGCACATGATTTTGTGTAGCCTATCCTTTGTATGGTAGTTGTTTGTGTATCCATACATAATGGTTTTCCTAAAGAGCTAGCAATATAGCTCAGTCCCTCAATCGTCCAAAGCTCTATAAGTAAGTTATGAAAATGCACCCCATTAGCAACACGTCAATTTGACTCCTATCTAGCCCCATACCTGGTTTCCATTATTAAACAAATAGGGGTTGATCACCAATATGCTAGGTTCCTTACTTGACGTTCTTGGCTAACTAGTTTCATTAATGAACTTGAAAAGAATGTTGCCATCCTCTTGAAACGACCTTATTTAATCCTTTTTTACCCCATTGAGCCTTTGCCTATGCATGACCAACCAGGAAAGCCAATCTATTAGACCATAAAAAACCAATCAAGACAGAAGACGATGCTTTAGCTCCAGCTTGTAGTAGTTATATAGGAGGAGACACAATTTCAACTTTGACCACATTATGATAATGTTTGAGTGCGCCTTTGTTGTGGTAAATAGGTACCTTGTTTCTCCACACTCCAGCTGTGTAAGGATCACCAATTCTTTCTCCTTCCTCTTTTATAGTGACAGAAAATTCTAGAGATAATAACATAGAAAACTTTAGAAATAGTGACATCCTTATTCTTTAACCATGGCAGATTAGCTTGGGAGACTTCGTAATTAATAATAAAGTTATTTATGCATGATAGTTAATAGCTTGGGTTAGCTTGATCCATCAATTTATAACGTAGCAAATGGACTTTTAGTATAACAATATGAAATCACTTTTTACTTAGTTATATGTTTGTAATTAACTATCAATAGTAATTGAAACTGAAAATTATATCTTAAAACTATAATTAATTGGAATTAGTTTGCTTCAACATTTTAAAAACTGTCAATTACAGGCATGAACCGGTCTATTTTTAGTTTTTGGCCTTAATATGTCAATTAAAGACAAGTTGAGGGATTATATAATCATCTTTGATACTTAAAAATGAGAATTTGGTAACTAAAAATAACTTTATTGGAACACTGCAATCTCACTAAATTTTTTTCTTGTTGGAATTTTGAAAAGTTTAGGTTTTGTACTAAAAGGTCTTCAAGATTTTCTCCATGGTATCATCCACAACTATAAGATCAAGTTTACAACAAAATCTTATTTTTTTAATATAGTTTGGAGGCTCCTTTGAGAACATCATAAACAACCTTAAAGGAGGTTTTTTTTAGTATTTGAAACATGAGGGTAATATATATTGATAATACTACATTTTAATGTTGATTTTTATCATGATATTGACTATCATAATATATCTTAATGTTAAGGTAAAGATTTTTTTTTTCTAATGGTATGGTCTTAAATTTAAACTAAGAAGTGCAAATGTGACCAATGGGTTAGGAGAGAAGATACTAATGAACATTAGGGAGTTCAAAGACAAGTTAGTTGAATTTGGAATTTGTTGATATTATTATAGGTAATGCATAGATCTTCTATTGTTATGTGTTTGAATAATTAGTGACAATGATTGAAATGAGGTAGCAAATGGTGATAAGTTGAAATGTGTACACAAACCATTATGGAACAATGTTTTAAATTTTTTTGATCAATTTGTTTACGGATAATAATGCACCCTTTATTTGTTATAACACCTTATAGTAATGTATGGACCATATTGATTAAACTAATGAGAAATTGCTTTCAGACCATATGAAAATGTACTCTTTATATGTTATGTATAGCTTATAGTAATTCTTAAATCTCTTTATTGAATGAAAAAATGCATTTGTGAATTATTAAGCCATTACAAATCATTATGGTAAAGATATAAATCACTAAAATAATGTAAATCATTATATTCTCTTTGCTTAAACATCATTACACATCATCCTCAAAAGGCATATATACTTATATAAGCATCAGTTACTCACCCTTTGGAAAAGTATTCTTATAAAAATCATAACAATTGGTTAGCACTATTCTTTTGAAAATAATAAAAGTTGTATAAGACATCAATTATAGTAAAAGTAAAGCTTTGTCAATTACATTGTATACAACTACGACATGTATAATAAGAAGTTACATATGGGCGGGTAAAACCATATTGTCAATAATATTTACCTAAAAGATAAAAATTTTTCACATATAGGGTAACGATATTACCGAAAATAAATAAAAATGATGGTCTTACAAGTTTACAGTTGTTGTCCTTATGTGATCAACATATAACGACCAAAATGTAAAATATAAAATTTAGTATAAGTAACTGGGTGGTCTACCATTAAGTTTAAGTGTTCCCAACTCGGCTTTGCTTGTAATTCTCTTAATTGGTCCTTCTTTAAAATATACTCTCAATCTTATATACAACCTATTGTCTTATCCTTAAAAACTAGCTTTTTCCCTTTGATCTTTAGTTACAATGATGTGATGCTTTCCTTTGTATGTGGTAACATGAACCACATCACTTTCTTTAGATGAAATATGTTCCTACTTTATAATGATTCGTATGTTATAGTTGTCACACTAACTTGAATATAGTCTTATTTGTTGGAGAATCTTTATAAAGATGATTTTTTTAGAAGAGATAAACTTTTATGACCTAAGTCTATTTATAGTCTTTTTTTTTCAATTTCTTATAAATGATATGATTTATAATTCTATTTGATAGGGTATCCTTCTTCTTATTATAAGATTCTATTATTCTTTAGCCTCTCTATATTATTCTTATAAGTTTGATGATTAATAAAGTATCCTTGTTATTCTTTAAGCACTTCTAGAATTGTTTACTTAGAATTTAATTTATAAATTTATAATAACACCTTAAGTATGGCTCCTTAAAATAGTATTTATGAATATATTATTTTGAATCTCTCCTTTTTTCAAACTTATTTCTAAAATTGAATGACTATAAGGAATATAATTCATGTCTAATTTTTCCATAAGTGCTTTCCATTGTTCTTAGATTAACTATATGATGATGATTCATGTAATTCTCAAGCTTAAAATTTCCATCACTTACAAAATGATCTAAGTCGTTAGTAACATCTTTATATATATATATAAAGCTTTAGTGGAATGTTTTGGACATATTTTTCCATTAAAAGTAACCACTTATTCCTTTTCCTAATGAAATCTCTTCATTATTACCCTTTAGGGGAGCTCTAACCAAGTTAGAATTGCTTTGTCATAACATTACATATATTAGATCACTTTTGTATCTTTTATTAAAAGTATGTTTATGCTATCTTCTCTTAGGAATTTTGTTAAATTGGTAATGTGCTTCCTAATATGTACTCTTTAACTTAGCCATATACCTTTTTATACCCTTACCTTATATAACATAAAGAAACAATTCCACATATTGGAATTATAAATTTAAAACAATGTCTTTCATTTATAAGTTTGCTCATAAATTTCTGAATCAACATTGATGACTATAATGGGAAAATGTATTATAAAGTAGATTTTATTGACCATATCTTCAATTTAAAAGACAAAGTAAGGAAAAAAGTATGTTAAAATAAACTTTTGAAAATCAATATTCAAAATATAAACTTACTTTTTTTCACTTATAAAAATTTTATGATTTGTTTAAGCTAATATAATCAAGTAGGTTTTCAAGAAACCATTTATATATCTCTTTGTTCTCTACGCTTACCATAATGTATGTTAGTAGGTATATTTGTCATTTAGATCTCTACATATTACTGTAAACAATTGGATACCATATTGCATCTTTAAATGAAACGTTTTAATATAGATTATAGGTTTTACAAGCATTGATAAAACTAGATTTCACTTGCTTAAACAAAAACATAATAGGAGTTAAAATTCCTTTAACAGCTTTAATATATAGCAAGTTACCCTTATTGTGTTTCATAATACCTAATAAAAGACCTCATAGTTTATCGTATTATGTTCTGTCTTCTCCAAGCACCAAATAAAAAGCATATCTTTTGTCTTTGTATTCTTCAATATATGAATTCTCCTATTGATAGTCTCTTAAAAGTTCTCCTTTGAAATTAAATATGTCGTAACTTAACTACCTCTAAATGGTACCATATATATTCTCATAATCAATTAACAATCTAGCTTTTTATTCGCTAATTTAACATAACAATGCTTATCTTAGAATGTCTTTATTTGAAAAGCTTCTCCATTTTAAGAGAGAATAGTATGCATTCTCCTCCCACAATCCTTCTTACACTCAATAGTAACTATTGACCTATCCATTTTTTGTAGACATGGTGAAATCTATCTTGTATGCTTATATTTTTCAATGTATTTTTTAAATGAGACATTTAATCAACTATCATACCCAAATTGAGACTAATTTTGGAATTTATGTCACTTAATACATTGAAATAAGGGTATTTGAGCTTATTTATTTCATCATTAAACTTCGTTCCAAGTTATATATGTCCTCATCGTCAACTTTCATATTATTGTTTCATAGTTTAACAGATTCTTTACTAATAGTAAACTCATAAATATTGTGTGAATAATCTTAAATTTCATAATAAAAAACATCATTTGCAATACCCTCACTACAATATCCCAATTCACTAACTTGAGGTGATACTCGATGAATGTAATCTTCTTCAATAAATGTTAGGTCATCTTAATCCTTTTCAAATTATAGGATTCCACTAATGAACATTGATCATTGGTTGTAACTTCCACTCCATCTTCATTGTTATAATATTAGGAGATATTTGGTAACAGAATATTATTGTCCTCATTCACTTCAATTCGAATATTAACTATAGGGTCAATAATATTTGAGAGTTTATAATACTCTTCAAAATTACACCTATTTTGTCTTCTATTTTGTTTCTAAAATTTTATCTATTAATTTCCTTAATCTCTTTAAATTAATTATTAGAAAATTTGTACATGAATTCTCACAGTTGCTCATAATCTAAATATATAATGCCTAACATTTTGTTCTTAACATGTTGAATTTATATAATATATAGAGTTTACAACATTTTTGTTTTCAAGATGCAAAATGCTCAACACTTTATTTTTAGTTTGGGCTAAACACTTCTATTCATGGTGCTAAATATGTGGAATGCCTTTATTCTTGCTTGATATAAAATATATGAATTGGTCAATCAATTATTAAAATTAAAAAATATTGAAAAATAATATAAAATCTAACAATCAAACGACACAGCTAAATATAGTGGTAGAATTAAAGAGATTACAAAGACTAAATGTTTTAAAGAAATTAAGGTTCAGAACATCTTTAAGCTTTAATAAATTAGGCATTATGTTTTGTTCTCAACTAGAATTAATTTCTAGCAACAAAGAAAAGTAACATAACCATGTATAAACTCCAAAAAAAATAAAAAACTTGCTATTATAAACATAAAACCACCAACATTAATCTTAGAGAAAACATAAAACCTAATTATTTCATACATACCTACTTAACATACCAATATGCTTGGCCTTCTTCATGTACTAAGCATTGATTTTATCTGAGACATACTTTTGTTGACCTTGTTAGTGGTGGTCTTTTATTATGTTTCATTAATATGGTTCTTGATCTTGTAACTCTAACAATGGATTGTTTTAATGTCTTTGTCACCAATGGCGTTCGCTCTACAGATCTTATTATTGATGATATTATTAGTCTATTTGCAGAAACTATTGACCTAGTGACTCTTGTCATTGGCAGTGATTGAGTTGACTGTAGTTTTAGTTGAGATGGTTCTAATTGGGATGTTATTACCCTTACTATAGATGACTATTCAATAAAGTGACTATTGTAAATTCAATCATGAATTAAATTAGCAAAATTTTGAAAAACAATACTATAATTATTGAGTGGGGTTCTCATTATCTGTGGGTGTTGTTGGAGTAACACCAAAAAGACAACATCTTTTTATTATTACCATTATTTAAAACAAATTTAGATCAACCACATTAGCATCTTCTAGATTTAGGTCTATAATCCCCTTTTTAGCATCTATAATTTCATCATTATTGTTTGAGAGATACCCATATTCCTTTCATTTTATCACTATTCCCATTTTCTACCTCATCTCTTAACCATGAAATTTTTTCAACAACATTAAACTCTAGAATTTGTGGTCCACTATGTTGGATATCATCATCAGTTAATGTATAAATTTTTGGTTAATTATGTTGGATACTATATCCTAAATTATAACAATTACATCAATCACTTTTTACCCTTCAACATAATTTGAATATGCAAAATAAGCCCCCCTAATATGTATCTCGACATTGCCACAATTTTAGTTGAGAAAGCTGAAAGTTAAACACCATTACACAGTTAGAATCTAGTACTTCTTGGTCATGAATATCTAAATACGAACCACCCCGTGGATATCTTTGCTTCGGAACAAAACAATTCGAATTAGGCCCGGTCAACTGGAATATGTATTATCGATATAGGGGATCTTCCAATTGAGAAGAGCCATCGACCTGAGACGAAGAGAAGGGTCTATCTATTTTATTTAGTTATTGCTTGTTATTTAAACTGACTAGTTTCTTCATTATTTGTAATAGTTCTTTACATGGGCGGACAATTATCGAAAGAAAAAAAATCATAGCTAGTTACTGACGAAAAATCAACATCCATCGATAAAACTGTCATTGGTAAAGATGGAGGAAAAAATTTTGCGCAAACTTTTTGACGAAATTTATTGACGAAAATGCCATGTCCGTTGGTAAATTAGGCGGGAATGCCTCCTGCAATTAAATAGTGACGAAATTTTACTGAAGGTTATTATTTCCATCGGTGAATTTTACGCAGCATCAGTCTTTTACCGACGGTATTTTATTCCATAGATGTTTTTTCGATGGTCTTCCCTTTCCGTCGATAACTTTAATCTAGTCGTTTTAAAAACTCAAAATGACATCGTTTGGTTAAATACCAAACGTCATTTCAGTTCGGGGTTAAACGCACCCCGAACCTTCCCCTTAGTTTTCTCGTCTATCTTCTCTATTTTCTCCTCCTTCATCGCATTGCCGCCCGTTGTTGTCACAAGGGTGAGAGCGTCGCTGTCCGTTGTCACAGGGCTAAGACCATCCATTGTCACAAGTTCTTCTTTTTCTCCTTTTTCTTCTACCTTCTAAGTCCAACCCTCTATCAAGTATGCCTTTTACCGATGTATATTACTCCTCTATCAGTTTGTCATATGCTCTGCTACTTTTGCTCTATTTATTTTTGTTTTTCCCTTTTCATCTTATTTTAGTCCCAATTTTGTTGATTAGGTTTGTAGTTGAATGGTGTTTGAATTGCTCCATCCCCTTTTCATTTGCTCCTTCCCCTGGATATTCCACGATCCTTGTAAGTTGAACGTCCTAGTTTGAATTGCTCCATTAATTAGATTTTGAGAACAGAAAATAAGATAAGTTAGCTAGGTATATTACTCATGACAACAAGGCAACAGGCGTGGTGACCCAAAAGTGAGCATGGATTTACAAAGGCTGGAACTTTGACAAACAAAAGGGAACCAAGATAATTAATTCAAGAAAATAATAGATAAATAGAAGCAAAATTCATGTAGTCACACAACAAATATTCGGTGCTTCATAGTTTCTGACTTAGCTACCTAAAAAAAGAAGTATTCAAGATTTAGTAAAAGGTTAAGTACTTAAGATTAATCAAGTAACTAACATCAACGTATACAATTTTTCTGTTTGTCTTCATTTTGTTATTTGGTAGCTATTCTTGGAGCATTCTTCATTGATCTATTACTTGACTCACTATTTATTTCTCGTTTTCTTGTGTTTGACTTTTGCTTCCACTGATTTAGCTTGTTCCTTATGATTCTAGCCCTATGTCCTTTTCCTAAGCATAAATTTTTTTGCACTAGTTATAAGTTATACTTAATGAGTTCAATGATCCTCATTGTAATTAAATGAAGACTTTTATTTCTCTAATATCACATATCAACATTATCAGTTATAAATGAGTCTTTCGTATTAAATGGAATCTTGATAATCCTGTTGAGCTTTGTAAAGGTTGCCTTGTTGCCGTGGGATATTAAGCTCTAGTTATCAATCACACTACTTTATTCCTATTGTCAAACTTATAACTATTCAGATTATTCTCCCTATTGCTCTTTCTAATAACTAACATGTTTATAAACTTTATTTCAATAATGCCTTTATTTATGGTCATCTTTAGGAACTACTGTTTCTGTACTAGATTCCTAGCTTTATTGATTTCCATCATCCTCACTACATTTTTCACCTTTATAAATCCCTTTATTATCTTAAACAAGCCTCGTGCTTGGTTTCATCATTTAATCTACAAACTTTACTATCTTAATTTTACTTTCTCATAATTTGACACTTATCTTTTCCTTCAAATTACTTTGTCTCACACAATCTTACTTTTAGTCTATATCGATGACGTATTGGAAACATTCATTCTATTCATTAACCCATTTAGTTTGTAGCGAATGTATTATAAGAAAATTTGGTAATGTATTACAAGAAAATTTGGTTCTAGTATTGCTATCTTAAATGTGTAGATAACTGTCATTTACAACTTGTGATAATCTTTCTTTATCCTTCTATAATTATAAAATTCTAGTTCTGCAATACAACTCTGTTGCTTCCTTCTTACTAAATGACTCTCTTGGTCTCTTTAGCAATTTGGTTCTCTTTGTTTATGTTTTTGTAAGCAATAAAGTGAGATGATCTAGGTTTTTATTAAATGCAAGGATTCGTTTTATTTGGTAAGAGGGATCTATTTCTGTGGATCTATTAAATCCAAAAGCATCCTCATGCCTCTTACAGAGCAAGTAATCTCTTAACAATATTGGTAAGACAATTGCTAAATTTTTAATGAAATGATTAGTGTATAGCTGCGTTTGAAGAATAAGTGATTTAATGTCTCTGGAAACTGTTAAGTCAAGAGGACTTCACAATGATTAATTTTGATGACAATCAAATAATGATAATGTTATAAATAAATGAAGGTTTTTGATAAGTGTGTTAAATGTGCAGAAGGAGCACAGAAAACAGAAGAAACACAAAACACAGAAGAAGTGAAAACACAGAAGAAGTAGAAAACACAGAAGAAGCGCAAAATATAGAAGAAGTTGAAAACACAGAAGAAGTGCAAAACACAGAAGAAGCGCAAAATACAGAAGAAGCAGAAAACACAGAAGAAGCGCAAAACACAGAAGAAGCAGAAGATACAGAAGAAGTTGAAAACATAGACGATACAAAGAAGAAGATATGCTACTATGCCGGACAGTTAGTTAGTTGGAGTTAGTTATAGAACTCAACTAAATAATGGTTATCAAGATTCAGAAAGCAGCTTTCAAGAATCAAGAAGCAGTTGGAGACTTAGGCTATAAATACTAGTCATAGTCGAAGATCTTACAATCTTACAACCTTTGAAAAATCATTGATCTTTGAGCCATCAAGTGCTTACTTAGAAAAGAAAAATTTTGTAGTGCGATACTGAGAGAGCTAACCCTACTGTAACAAAAGCTCACAATATCTTTCTAGTGAGAGAAAGAAAAGGCTAAGAGCCTGGAGAG
>JAOSBN010000177.1:12860687-12903102 GCA_027563595.1 Erythroxylum suave
TTTTCATTCTGTCTTATCTTTGTTTGTCATCAAAATCACTTTATACGTGAAGTCAAAATTCTGACTTAACACAATCTTTGTAATGTGTATAAAAATCAAATTCACATGAGTGTGTATGCTACTATTATGCATGAGCAAATATGCAATTTCCTAATCCCTCATTGCTATCTCTTATTTACAGTATTCTAGGGTTTTAACCCTTAACAAGGGAAAATGGGATGTTAAAAAGATAACTTAAATTTTCTTTTCATATAAAGTGCTAGAAATACAAAAATGAGGAAACAGTCACTCCCCTCAAATTTACTCCGACTAATTCTAACATCACCAATCTTTCTACGCTTTTTTGGAATCATAAATATATCATTATCTAAAATGTAAAAAGTAAAGTGTCATGATTCAAACTAACTTCGTAAAGACGAGAAAAACTCATTAGATTAAGATTGATAAAATTTCTTACTAAAAAGTGCTATTAAGTATTTAAGGAGTTAAAACAAAAGGTTAATTTGAAGGAAACATCCCTATTTATGTCTAATTTGAAAAATCCTGAATTTTGATATTATACCTAAGTTCAAAGATTCAATTAAAGACATAAGGGAAAATTTTGAAAAAATTAAAAGTTGGAATTATAACAAATAAAATTTCAAAATTAGAAACATAGAAAGTGCCCCAAAAACAAAAGCTAAATAAAATTAATGATGAATCAATATAATTGAAAGGGAAACAAACCTAAATCCTTGTAAAATTTAGCTACGAAGGAATAAATTTGGAAAAAAATCAATTAAGAAAAATTTTGAAAATCCCAAATATGAGATCGAAGAGTGAAAAATTTTCAATTGGATGCAATTTAATGAGGATGATGTTTTCCAAGGAAAAGAGTGAATTGTTTGAGGCTATGGAGGATATAAACATAAAATAAGATAAGAGAAAAAAAAAGAGGCGAAGAAGATAATAAAAACAAGAGGACTAGTTAAATACATGCCTTGATTGGTTAACCTGTGTTTGTTTTTAAGAGAAAAGAAAAAGTAAGTAGTGGAGGTATGGAGAAAAAATGTAAGTTTTAATTTAGAATACGATATATTCGTCAATCAGTGAAATATATTGGTCAAACTATGTTGTTTATTTGTCAACCAATGATGTGGAGGAAAAAAAACTTTTGGGAAGGAAGGGAGTCTTAAAATCAAGGATGTTGGTTGGCAAGCATGGCTGTCTAGGTCACCAAACAAGTTATCAAACAAATAATAAACTCATTGGAAAGCCAGAAAATAAGGTTTTTTGTTACACTAGTTGACCACCTTAAGATATTGATTAACAAATTTGTTCTATAAAGCTAAAAAACATCTTTAAAACTCAAATTTAAACATCAAAACACTTAATAAGACATAGTAATGTCAATAAAGAATTATAAAAAGCCTTAAAAGAGACTTTGAACACACAATCAAGAAAATTAAAGTGATCTTTATCATATAAAATTTTCATCAAACATACCAAATTCTCATATAATTGAGAAAAATCCTATATTAATGATTTATAAAAATTATTGCCTAATTAATATAAATTCTATCTTAATGTCCTCACTTTCTATAATAATCTCAAAATCTATGTACTAAATTCACACTTTAAAAAGTCACACTTAAGAGAATTAACCCTCATTTAATAAATTTAATTTATAAGTAATTAGAAGTCTTATTTTAAATCTACATATATAGCATTAAGGTCAGATTTTAACTCAACTTAAAAATGTCTAATATCTTTAGTGATTTTAATTTACTTTTTAATACTAGAGAAATACGTGACGTGACCTTGAAATTTTAATTTTCTATAAAAATGTTATTTATCAAGTGCCTTATTGAGACCAAAAAAAAAAGGTTACCAAGGAAACACTTTATGAAAAATTTATTTTTGACAATCAAATACCCCTTTGAAACCAAAAAAGGGTTACTAGGGAAACACTTACAATGGACCAGATACTCCTTTGAGATCATAAATAAGGTGAGAAGATGAACCAAGCACAAAGGGTAGTGTGCCTATTATGTTAGGAGCTAGTTAAAAAAAACTTTAATTGAAGTTAAACCAAGATGCCTTTTATGTAGAATTAATAAAGAGACATTGCTTATATACTAACTTTATTAAAATGAGTGAATGTTTCTAAAGTGTGAGGTTAAAATTTAAGATTTGTTAAAAGATGTTATGTTAATGATTAAAACGATTGCAAATATGTTAAGACGTTATGATTTTCATAAATAAATTTTCTAGTTAGTTGTTTAGTTTTTCTTAATCTAATTTCTTCTATAAGAGGTATGGTGATAAATTAGATTTACATTTTGCATTATAGTGTTGTTTGTCGAGGACAACTAAAAACTAACTGCGGAGGAATTTGATAAGTAAAATTTATATCATATTTTATATCCCTATTTTATATTGTTTTAAATTATTTATATAGCACACTTGAGTTAAATTATTGCATTTTCTTATCAATAAATCAAGTTATTTAATTTTATAATTTTCTGCTATATATATCTATTTGTATTAAATATTTTCTATAGGTTTGATGGACTTAAGAATAACCCAAAACTAGCCATTTCATCAACAAAAATAAATGGACAGCTAAAACGACATAGTATAGTAGAGGAAGACAAAAAGGAACATAAGCTATAAAAAAAATCCATTCCAAAACACAAGAATCCAAATGAGAAATGCAATGCCTTAAGAGGAAAGCAATGAAGAAGATAACAGTCTAAGCAGCTGGGAGCAGAAACAATAACACGAGCAGCTAAGAAGGAAATGCACAAAACGCTAGTGAACAAGGAAAAACGACAGTGCAGAAAAGGGACAGCAATTGAACAAAATGCAACACATATCCATGCTAAGGAAAATAAAGCTTAGTTTAGCACACCTAGCTTTCTTAATGCAGTAGCATGCAATTCTGTCAAGTGAAGAAGATGACCTAAAAATGCAAGCAGAAAATCCAAGAGGTGTGAGTGAGAAAGGGAGTTTCTGTGGTATGAGAATAAGTTAAAGAAGAACTCAGCAAAATAGAACACCCCAGCAAAAAAATTGTCTTCTCTCCAATGCTAAGTGTCTCCAAATGGTAACATCATGTGTCTTCTTGCATGCTCTACACTTGTCCCAATTAGGAGCTGCCATTTGTTACCGAGAATTAGTCCCCGTATTAACCATCAATAAACCGTATTGATTTAGGCCAAATTTGACAAAGTTTCTTCATGAAAGTTGTAGATTATCCTCTTAGTTTTCCAATGGTATAAAGTTTGTAATTTTTGGACATTGGAATCAAAAGATATGACACTTACAAGTTTGAGTGTCACACTGGTCTTGCAAAAAAAAAAACACTACAACCTAGAGTTTTAAGTACTTTCAAGCCTTCTTATCACTAAATCTTCACTTAAACCTTATGTAAAGTATCCATAACATATTTTCCGAGAACCTAGGCTCAACATTAATACCTTAACTCTCTATAATGCCAATTTAATTCTAATTCTCCATATATGATTCATTAAAAACATAATTAAGTCATGTGGAATACATGTTCAATGAAACATTCCAACTAGGGTCCAATTTGGGGCCTTACATGTGTTGTTAATGCAATTAATATTTCATGAAAGTGTTTTTTCTCCTTTCTTATTCTAATATTGGTAACATTTATGTTGTTAAAGCAATTAATGTTGATGATTAAATGTATCTTGATTATGATGAATAAACACATGCATGTCAAACTGATCTATAAGCACCTCCATATCAAACGTTTCTCCAACACAGATATATAAATGAGTAGATCCAGGGTCAACCAATGCATGCATTTTAGAATTAAAGAGAGAAACAATAACAGCAATGACATCCAGTGCATCCTAATCCTCACGAGCTTTCAGTGCATAAGCTCAAACTGAAGTAATAGGCGTAGCTGGTTGATCTACTATTTTTGATTGATTACTTCGATTCGGTCTATTCCGCCTAGATCCTCCTCAACCTCTACCATGTCCTTTGTTCCCAGTAGATGCATGAAAGACTTCTCAACTGGCTCGTGATGTCTGAGCCTGGTTGAGAGGGCAACTGGCTATCTTATGCTCAGTACTACCACAGCAAAAACAAGCTCCTGTAGCCCTTCTGCAAACATCCCAATGATGTACAGAACAATCAGGGCACTTCAGGGGTTCAGAACCTCGGCCTCTAGATGACCCCCTACCAGAAACAGCCGAAGAGGGAAAGTTTTCTAGCCTTCCCCGTGTCACAGATCTCTGAGTATTTTTCTAGTGCAGAAGTAGTACTTCCTAACTCCATTTCCCCGTGGACTGGCCTCCTCTACCAAAACCCCTTCTCTGACTCCTTTCTCTCCTAACCATCTCCTATCTCTCAATTTTCATTGCAGCATGTACCAGTTGATGGTATGTCACTTATTGCAACAGAGTAATTACTGTCAGATGCTCCTTGATGGAATCATCCTCAAACTGGTAACATCGGAACTACTCAGTAAGTATAGATTCAGGAGCATGCTTACTAAGTCTGTTGAACTCCCGATCATACTCAGCAACTGATAAGTTTCTCTGTTTCAAGTTCAGAAATTGCTTCCATTTATCCTTTCCATAAGCCTCTATCACATACTTAGCTTTAAATTCTTAGGCAAAGAAATCCCAAGTCAGAGGTATTGGCAGTTGAGGACTCCTCAGAACAAACTTCCACCATTCATAAATTGCTCCCTGCAGAAGGGAGATAGCACAATGCACCATCTACTCAGCTGGACAACTGATCTCATCCAGTACCCTCCTCACCTTCTCCAGAACTCAGCCCTTTTAGATTCCTCCAGAGATGTCCCAGAAAATTCTTGGACTCCATACTTCCTCAGCTGATGAATCGGAGCTTTAGGTGTTGTCATCCGATGTAGCAACATCATCATATCCTAGGACAGCTTAATAAAAGCCTCTCCCTGAGTCAAAGGAGGAGGTGGCATCCCAGCTTCACCTCGATTGACCCCCAAGGGTCTAGATATTTTTGGATGAGTTTGCTCTAGATGATTGCTCTTAGCAACTTTGTCAACAGAGTCGTAAGATCCTTCTATCATAAATTCTATAGACAAAACACAACTTGTATGCTCAATAGAAGCAATAGTTAAGCGTTGGTTAAACCAAAATCACCTAAACTATGCTCTCATACCAAAAAGATGTGATGCCTTAATACCCCCTGGAGGATGTTGTGAGTGCCATACACACAGAACACACTGAAGTTGAAACTTTTCAAAACATATAAAAGACTTGTACATACATACATTCATTTTTAGAATCTCAACTAACATACATCATATACCAAAATTTCTGAAAGCAGACTAAATAAAGATGATTACAACCCTTCAAAATAAAATTTAGGATTCACATACATCAAATACAGGTCCAAAAACAATCTCAAAAATACATTTGAGCAAAACAAAAATCAGACTCCATTGGCCATCGCGGTTGTCTTGTCCCAGTTCCTACATCCCTCTTTCAGAACTTACACAAGGCAAATCCACTGTGCTAAGCATATAAGTTAGTGAGTAATAACTAAACTATAAGTCAACAATAGATACAGAAATTTAAAACAAAACGGAGTTTTATAAATAACAGAATTGTTCAACACAAAAGGGTACCCTTCAGAAATAGAATACAATTTAGCTTATGCCAAAATCAAACTGATATTAGAGTACAAAATCATAAGACTGCTAAATCTATTTACAAAAGCAAGTAACAGGACTTATCCAGCAGAGACCGAAGTCTCGACACTGAAGTAACACAGAAGAGACCGAAGTCTCAACACCTAAGTGTCAATATCAGAAGACACCGAAGTGTCAATAATAGAAGACACCGAAGTGTCACAGAAGCAACTGCAAACCTTCTAAGCATGCCTATTTACCCACAACTAGGACTCAATAGTTTTAAAATAAAAAGCAAGTAGTCAGTCATTCTCACATGCAAGTAAGACTTCAATATCACATTCATCAATCAATACCTCAGACTTTCATATCCAGAATTAGTACACATATCAGTAAACATTCATCAATATTGAATTCAATTCAATAATAAACAAAACAAATCAAGGTGAGACCATCTTAGGTTACTCACAACTAAACCTCCCTTATTGCTTATTGCCTCAACATACCACCAATATTTGGAATTGGTCTCTCGATGGCTTCCTCTAAAACATTTAATACAAACACATATAATTATTGTGCACAATTATAAATTCAATTATGCACATGCATGTATATTAAATATGTATGACGCATGTTTATGACAAATTTTGGGTTTCTTATTCTTAATCTTGTCACATTCTCAATCATGCAAAATCATACTTAATTCATCAATCCAGATTTATTTCACAACCAACTTTCGGGTCCACTTTGTTCAATTATTATCATCAGGTAGGTAAGGTACCTTACGTAACACTTCATTCTAGAAAGTTTTTCCTCTTTGTCTTAGGTTTCCAAAGATACCAAGTTCATCCAATTTGGGTTAATATAATGAAAGTTATGCCCAAAAGATTTCAGACTATTCTTAAGCTTCTATAGAATTCTTATCTCAACTTCCAATCAGATTCTAAAATTCCCAGAGGCAGAATTAGAATTCCATCACTTTAGAAAATTTTTATCCTTATGACTCTAGTTTAATTCAAAACAAGAATCACTCCATCTGGAAAAGTACAAATCAAGATATAATCATAATACTTAAGTATGTTCAGTAAAACCATCCCAGTTATCATACTTCAGTACAATCATATTTACAAGTTAAATTCTTCAATCATTCCATCTCAGAAAGTCCTAATTTTTGGTGGCTATGAAGATTAATGTCTTAAGAGTCCATTGGTTCAATTCCATTGTCAATTGGATGTCAGGAGAAGAAGTTATAACCAAAAGAATGAAGGATATTCAAAACTGTCAAACAGCATCGTGCATTACCTTTTATTCCAACTTCTTCCAGCTCTTCCCAAAACGGACCTTCGGGTCAATCTTTCATGGTCATTTTGACAAGGAATATAAAGGATTTAGGCAAAAAATACTCTAGAAAAATTGTTCGTTTATGCCTTAAGTTTCTCATGACACCAAAATCATGCAGTTTGGTTTAGTATTTTGCAATTTATACCCAAAATACAGTATACTATTCCCAAACAATGACAGGATCCTAATTTCAAATTTAGGCCAAATTTCATCATCCTTAAGGACAGAAACAAAATTAAATTCCTTAACGAAATTTGTAGGAATATGATTTTAATTTAATCCAAAATGAAAATCACCACATTTGGATATCAACAGGTAAAGTTATAGCCTAAAAACCGACGACTATTTAGTGAAATCTGTCCAGTGAAACCAGTACAATTCATTCACATCTTACACTATCAACACACTTACTCCATCCTTTATCCTTTTTACCACAATTCCACCTTACTCATGCCTCAATTAAATGTCCATTTCATGTCTAGAACTCAATGCATCAACAAATCAATACACATTCTATCAAATCAAGCTTCAAATACTTTATAGGATAACATGCAATCAAGATTAGTATTCCCATACCTTCTTTAACACAATTTCCTCCTTCAATGAGCAAGCCACTCTAGCCTTTCAAACAAAAATTACAACTACAATATTAAGAATACCAAGAGGATAGCAGCACAAAACAATGGCAGGATCTAGCTTCCTTAATGTAGCAGCATGCAATTTTGTCAAGTGAAGAAGATGACCCAAAAATGCAAGCAGAAAACCCAGGAGGTGTGAGTGAGAGAGGGAGTTTCTATGGTGTGAGAATAAGTTGAAGAAAAACTCAGCAAAACAGAACACCCCAACAGAAAACTTGTCTTCTTTCCAATGCTAGGTGTTACCAAATGGTAACAACATGTTCTATAATTGTCCTAATTAGGAGCTGCCATTTGTCACCGAGAATTAGTCCCTGTATTAACCATCAATAAACTGTATTCATTCAGGTAGAATTTGATAAAGTTGTCTTCATAAAAGTTGTAGCTTATCCTCGTAGCTTTCCAATGGTATAAATTTTGTAATTTTTGGACATTGGAATCAAAAGATATGACACCTAAACGTTTGAGTGTCACATTGGTCTGGCCAAAAAAAATTACTAAAACCTAGAGTTTTAAGTACTTTCAAGGCTTCTTATCACTAAATCTTCACCTAAACCTTATGTAAACTATCCATAACATATTTTTTGAGACCCTAGGCTCAACATTAGTACCTTAAATCTCTATGATGCCAATTTAATTCCAATTCTCCAAGTATGATTCATTAAAAACATAATTAAGTCATATGGAATACATGTTCAATGAAACATTCCAACTAGGGTACAATTTGGGGCCTTACAATTTTCTCCCTGTTAAAAGAATTTTGTCCTCGAAATTCGTACCTGATCAAAAAAGTTGAGGATACTGAACCCTCATGATCTCTTCTGGTTCCAATGTTGCTTCCTCAAGCCTATGATGTTGCCAGAGTACTTTCACCAACAGTATTTGCTTGTTCTTAAGTTGTCTATCTTCTCTGGGTAATATAGAAATAGGCCCTTCCTCATAAGACAAATCCAGTTGTACTTGAATTTCTTGCACAAGAATCTTATGTGTGTCATCAGACCAATATCTTCTTAATATAGAAACATGAAACACATCATGTCATTTTTCCAATTCTCCAAGAAGAGCTAATTAATAACCTACTGGTCTAACTCTCTTTAGAATCTTATAAGGACTAATATAATGTGGACTAAGCTTACCTTTAGTTATAATATGGACTAAGCTTACCTTTCTTCCCAAACTAAATTATGTGTTTTCAAGGAGATACTTTCAAAAATACCTTATCACCTACTTGATACTCAATATCTCTTCTTTTTAAATAAGCATAGGACTTTTGTCTATCACCGGCAGCTTTCAATCTTTGTTAAATAACTTGAAGTTTTTTTAGTATCTTTCACAATTTGAAGCCCGATAATGTTGTTTTCATTTAATTCGGTCTAACATACCGGAGTTCTACACTTCCTACCACACAATGCTTCATAAGGCGCCATGTCAATGCTCGTCTGATAACTGTTGTTGTAAGCAAACTCCATCAGAGTTAGATAATTATCCCAACTCCCGGGAAACTCTAACACATAACCCCGCAACATATCTTCCAATATCTATATAACTTTTTCAGATTGTCCATGTGTTTGGGGATGGAAAGTAGTACTAAACTTTACTTAAGTACCCAATGCTTTCTGTAAACTTTTCCAAAATCTCGAAGTAAATCAAGGATCACTAATTGAGCCCAAGTTTATTATATAAATTTACGACATTTTCATGACCTTTACTACACTTCTTGACTCCTATTCTAGATTTTATGCTTAATTTGACTCTTGAGTGCTAGCCTTTATTTTATGTAGTTTAAGAGAAAAAATTTGTCACAAATCAGTATTAATTGCACTAATTAATTTTCTGAAAAAAATTGATACTACAAACTACCATTTGTTCATTGTATAGGACTCAAGGAGAAGAGACTCAAGAAGAAGATGTAGAGTCAAGGAAAGAGCTAAATTGAAGTCAACAAGTGAATAGGTGCAATGGGAAGTTCGCTGCGGTGAAAAGGATGTGTCACCACGGCAAAGAATGAAGAATTCCAAGCAAAACTATCAGGAAAAGTTAGCCGCAACGAAGATTTATTCTGTCGCCACTGTGAAAGGGCCAACATTGCAGCTAAAACTTTCGAGAAAAGTTCATTGCGACGAACTTATCTGTTGCCATGGAAAACCTTCAAATACTCGAACCATTTTCAAAAATTTACCCACTGTGCAACCTGATCCATAACCCATTTCTTTTAACAACCTACCATTTGAGGTTAAAGAGGAGCCGACATAATAAGAAGAAAAACACTCTCACTCTCTCTAAACCTTCGGACACTACCATCTCCCACTCTCCTCCACTTCACCATCAACTCCTCCACCGACAGCTGCTACCATGGATGCTTCCAGTGGGTTCCCGGTTGTGAATTCTCCTAGAGTAATGCTTGGCTAGGCACCTCTTTCCTCTTGAAAATGTAGCAATGGCTAGAGTTCAATGAGCTTCAAAGGGGAGTAGTTCATTCCATGTTCAACTACATTATTATGAACTCCTAGGTTTAGGATTTGTAATTCATAGTTGAATATTCTTGATTATTGGACATTTAATGTGTTATTGGGATTTGTTGATGTAGAACTTGGAGCTTGAATATATGAGGTCTCATAGATGCCTATTTGTGATTTGGTTCATTCTCTTTTATCTTCCTGGTTGTGTTTGATATCGAGATGATTCTAGATCCCAAAATGACTTATTGCATTAGCTTATCCATTGCACACACTAAGAGCATTTAACAAGGTTTTAATAAATGGAGTTCATTGATTGAAACCTTGGACTTAAAGATTTCTTTAAGGTTTACCATTTGAAACTTAGTGATTCACTCTTGTAAAAATTCGTTTTGAACTATGATAGCCAAAGCTCGTTTTCAAGAGGATACTATCATCAATTGAACATTATTTTCATTTTATAATTTTTCTATTCCCGAAATCCAAAAACACTTTTCATTACATTTTTTTACAATTCGCTTATTTTTGTCCAAATTTCCAAAGATCTAAAACCCCCTTTTCCTTGCTAATTTTGTTTGCATATCATGACATATAGGCTAGCTTAGTTTCGTTCATCAGGTTTCGATTAAGTGAAACAACCTGAGGTTGCATTCTACACTGTAATCCTTGGAATTAAAAAATATTTTTGATTTGGCCTCCAAGGGTAAGAACAAAAGGGCTCGAATCAAATGACGTCGTTGCCAGAGAACTAAGCAATTAGTTCTTTAGGTTAGTTGTTGTCATTTTCTTTGTTGCTAAGTGAGGTGAGGAACCTTAGTTTAGATTGCATCTTAGATAGTTTAGCGCCATACTTATCGATAGTATAGGATTACACTTTCTTTCATTAGCATAAATTTTTACTGTTTGCACGCTACATACTGAGCAATTTTACACATCATAGTTTTGAACATTTCTTTGTTGCTTTTTCATACATACATACTTTACTTGCACACTTTACTGTTACACACACTTGCATCCTTCACATTTCGCCTTTTTATTTGACTTTGTGTGCTTGCACGAAATTTTTGTTACTTTTTATTTTACTTTAGTTCCTTTTAAAATTGCTTCCGTGCACGCCCAAGAAAGTCAAACTTCTACCTTTTTATCCTAAAATTGAGAGACGTTTGCGAAAGATTAGGAAGGAAAGAAGAGAAAAAGAGTCTGGTTGGCTAAGGAGTGAGAGTGAGTCGATAGATAGAGTGATCATGGCTGAGAACCCAGCTTTTCTGCATAACCCTAACTTTCACGTGAACCAACCTAGGAATGGTGATAATGGAGGTAATGGGGAACATGAACTAGTTGGAGAGAATAATAGAAATCAACGAAGGAGAACCATTAGGGAAGCAACTACTTCTGATGTTAATTATGATCCATTTATTGCTATTTGTCCTAATTTTGATGTTAATTTTGAAGTTAAAGGATTACTCATTAACTCTCTTCCTAAATTTCATGGATTGACAGGAGAGGATCCCTACACCTACATGCATTTGCAATCTTTGTCCATGATTTTTCAGTGTATAAAGCCGGTGGGAGCCTCACTTGATCAAGTACTATGGAAGGTTTTTCACTTATCACTGGAAGGAAAAGTCCGGGAGTGGTATATGAGTCTTCCGAGACATGTGGAAAATGCCTACCATAGTTGGGCAAATTTGAGGAAAGATTTCTTGGAAAAATATTTTTCATCCTTCAGAGCTTCATCGATGAGGAAAGAGATCTATTCAACACAGTAGGATTATGATGAATCCCTTTGCAATTTTTGGAATCACTTCTAAGATCTATTGTCTAGATGCCCCCATCACCAGATACCTGGTGAGCAGTTAGTGCAGTATTTTTATGATGAGTTGAAAAGTCAAGATAAAGGTATGTTGGATGCGACATTGGGAGGTTCTTTAATTGATCTTACAGCTACGAAGGCATGGGATTTGATCAAGAAGATGGCTTTGAATCATCAACAGTACAGTGTTAGGGAGACTAGAGGAGTGCATGAGTTGGACACCACAACAGCACAACCCAAAAGAATGGAGAGTTTGGAGTCAAAAGTTGACTCTTTGGAGAGTAAAGTGACCTCACAATTATCCTTCATCACTACAGAACTAAAGAATATGAATCGCCCAACATCTTCTATGGATCTTACTGCACCCAGCTGTGATACTTGTGGGTCAGTGATGCATATATCAAGTGTTTGTCCCGGATGATATGAAGAGGTGTCTGCAATATATCCGGGGTGGACAAATCCGAAATGGGACTTTACTGTAACACTTATAACGAGGGATGGAAGGAAACCCTTGGTTCAATTAGAGAAATGAAGAGAAAAAGGCACCAAATAGAATTCAACAAGGGGGAGGGGCTGGTACTTCCACTAACTAGTTTCCCAACCAACAGCAAGCCCTAACCGTCCCACCCAAGGAGGACACCAACCAACTGCTACACAATATGATGACTTTGATGAAGAAGGAAAGGAACTCTAACAATAATCAGTTCAATTCCATAGCTTCTCTAATTCAGCAATACTCATCGAAGGATGCTACTCGATTTAGTGCTCTAGAAAAGAGAATGGAACAATAGGAAACAAAAGCTGAAAATATCAATTCCTTTGTTACCCAATTGTCCAATAACATGAGTGAGAGTCAAGAGAGAAGTGGTGGAGCCATTCCTTCAGACATAGCTATTAACCCTAAAAGTTTAAACGCAATAGCTCTCCGAAGTGGGAAACAAGTAAGGTTCAAAAATCAAGATGAAGAAGTAGACGAAGAGGAGATTGAGAGTGAAGAACTGCCTTTAGCAAAAGACAAAACCAAAAAATCCGAAAGCTCCAAAGAAAAGTCGCTTTTAACTGTAAAGAAGTCCGAATCAAGGAGTAAGGAAGCTAATTAGGAGAGCTACAAGGAGCACGCAACAACAAGGGAGTATATGGAATCAAGTAAGCATGAAGCCAATGAAGCCAATGGTAAGGAGGTAAATCTTCAACACCTTCCTTTTCCTAATTCATATTTGATGAGCAAACGAATGACTAGCATTAAGCATGAAAAAGATATCATTGACTTGTTTAGCAAAGTGGAAGTCACTATTCCTTTGCTTAATCTTGTGAAACAGGCTCCTGCTTATGCCAAATACCTTAAAGACTTATGTACCCTTAAGAGGAAGTTTAGGCCAAATGAAAGAGTCCAAGTAAGCTCGATTGTGTCCACCTTATTCAAGCCTCAAATCCCTGTAAAATGTCAAGACCCTAGATCTTTCACTATCCTTTGCACTATATGAAAAGTTACCATAGGGGGAGCCTTGTTAGATCTAGGGGCAACCATTAATGTTATGCCTAAGTCTGTTTATCAATCATTGGGAGTCAAGAATCTTAAGTCTACATCTGTAGTTCTCCAATTGGCTGATAGGTCTATTAGGCATCCTGTGGGCATTATACAAGATATTTTGGTCCAAGTCAAGGGCTTAGTTTTCCTAGCTAATTTTTATGTCCTTAATATGTCTTCCAAAGTTGTGCAGGATACTTCCTCGATTCTAGGTTGACCCTTCTTAAGGACTGCTAGTACTATGATTAGCATGAAAGAAGGTACAATTACCATAAAGGTAGGAGATCAACAGGTGAGTTTTAACATGTATGAGGCTATGAAACACCCCTATGAGGATTATTCACTCCTAGGAGTCAACATGCTTGATATTGTTATTGATGATGCATGCTCTGAGTTTGAACACCAAAACATTTACTCTAACCCTGCATTGAACTCATTCACTGATGACTCCTTGGAAGAAAGATTTTTCGCTAATGTTTCAAGTAAACCGAGGAATATGGACGTTAACACTGAAGTGGCAAGTGGATAAGTTGCCTCACCATGGCATAGCTATCAGCCCAACGTCCACCAGGCGATCCAGGATCCACCGTAGGCATCATGTGATTTCTCCTCCTTCATTCACCACTTATTTCTGCTATGTGATTGAATATGACATTATGGATGCATTAGCGTGTTGACTAAGTGTGGGGGAGAAACTACTTCAGTAAAACCTAGGTTTAGTTCTCAATTTATGCAATTTTCATTTAATAATTCATCTCCTCTTTTATGTTCACTGTGTTTTAGTTTAATCTATGACCCACTTTATATGATTGAGGAAATTATTGTAAATGGATGAATTTCATTTTGTTTTCAAATGCTTTAGGAATTTACAAATCAGCTGAACATCTGGTTAGTATTATTCATTTTTCTCTAGGGGAAACTTCGCCGCGGTGACAGGAGCAACATTCGCCACGATGTGACATAATTGTTTCGCCGCGGTGAACTCACTTTGGAAATCTTCACTGCGGTGAAGGATCTATCAGTGCAAGCCACCAAGTGAAATTACATTTCTACCTTTCTTTTGTTTCTATTTTTCCATCTTCCCTTTGTCCTTCTTTGTAATTTCCCTTCCATTTCTTTATTAACCCACTAGTCCCTTATTCATTTTTGTACTTCCCTTTAGTTTTTCACGGCAATACGAACTATCCTTAACCAAATCACTCTCCTTTTGTTCTCCCCAGTTTATTTCGCACTCATCATTCGTATTTGCGCATCTCTCCATCTCCTTCGTAAGTATCTCATCTTTGTTCTGCTTCTTACCACTTTATTTTTGTGTAGTTAGGGCATGTTTACTGCGGCAATGAACTTTTCTTTCATCGTGGTGTGGTAGGCTATAGAACTTTGTAGGTTTTCACTTTCAGTCAATTTGATTATTTTTCTTATGTTTGTTTTTCTGCAGGAACATGCCTCGAACTAAAAATCATACCCGTCATTCTGCCACCATCTCATCTAATTCATCTGGTTCATCCAGTTATTTTGCTCCTTCCCATAGTGCTGATTCTGATTTTTCCGACCTAGCCGAAAAGATAGACGCTATGCCTTTCATTAGAGAGCACTCCTTTCTCTTGACTCCACGCAACAATCCCTTTGTTTGTCAACTGGTAAACTTTCAACTTACGGGATTAATCCAACCAAGGGCTTAAGGCAACGATAAATTCATTTTTCATTTCTATACTTATGCCCGACACCACAACACCTTAGAACTTAACTTCCGTGGTGTAAAAGCCCCTACCGCATTCACCACAGCTAGCATCCATGAGCATTATAACCTCCCTCTTATTCTTCACTGCCAGTGTGACCAGTTGATCCATCATTATCCATGGGATGATGTTATTCGTATCCTCTGTCCCAAGGGCGCCATCTGGCATCAACCAAGGATCTATCAACGTTATCTTAAACGTTCTAATCTCCAACCTGAAGCTCATGCTTGGCTCCACCTTGTCAATAACAACATCATCGCAACCTCCAATCTAGCCTACGTAACGAAATAGCAAGCCTTGTACCTTTACCTTCTGATGACTAGTCGCCCAGTCGACAAAGCTCATGCCATTGTCTCCTCCCTCCATGACTCCATCACCACTGCCAAACTCACCAATGCCATTACTTTTTCCCACCTCATCACCGACATATTTCGAGCCCACAACGTCCCGAAATTCAACAATGACAACTATTTTGACCCAGCTCCTCCGTTTCATTACACTCACCTTAAATAACCCCAAATCCAACCTCCGCCCCCTTCCACCCCACTTCCTGATATTGTTAGCAACCATGCCGCTACAGTGCCCAGCAAGGACGATCCTTTGGCTCTGGCCCCTCTAGAGTCCGTCACTTTACAGAACCTCGCTAGCCGATTTGATGGCATCTCTGCAGACCTGGCTACCCTCCAGGACACTTTACTTTGGGCAATCGCCTGGTAGGATCGAGATCAACAGTATTGTTAGCGGATGGATTCCTCGCTCGCCGAGCATCTGCACTTCTAGCTCCCTTCTAATGAAGATGACCCGCTTGGTGGTGCTGGCTCGTCAGGAGCAGATCCTTCTGACTCTGGGTATGATCACCGGATGGAGTAGAATTTGGTTTTTGGATGTTCAGTTCAATTTTGTAATGTCCGAACTTGTTGACTGCAATTTTTATATAATTCTCTTTGTAATTCCGATGTGATGCTAATGAGCCTTCCACTTTCCCTTGCTTGCATATTCGTGTTTATTGTTTTTCAATATTGGGGACAATATGATGATTAAGTGTGGGAGATGTCTCAATTTTCCATTCTTGTTGACGATTATGCATAATGTCAAATTTTTAAACTGGGTGTTTGAGTTTTCTCCATGGCGTACCCTATCTTAGCCACGGCAACGTACGAAATTAGCTCTTTTCATCGCGGTGAATTATTTCTTTGCCACGGTAACATTTGCATGCTAACTAGTTCGCCACGGCGCCATTCTCACATTCAACAATTCTCCCTAATTAGATTCTTTTCACTCTTGAATGATTTTATAAGTTTCAAATCGGTCCCTATGTTTTTTTAAATACCTTTTGTTCTTCAAATGATAGTCGGCTTTGGCTAATTTTATTTTCAATGTTTTCAACACAAAGTAAGTGAGGGTATGCTAACAAAGTAGCACTGTATGTTTTTTATTCTTGAGATTGTTAATTGAGATATTACCCTTGTTGGAAGGATATTTGAGCCTGAATTCTTTCATTGTTGTGTGTATCTGTTTAATTTCATATGACTCTAGAACTTGTTTTAATTCTTAATTAAAGCTTGATGAACTAGAATTTTGTTAACATGATAGATGCATTCTTTCAAAACCCTGTTAGCCCAAACACAAACCCCATAAACACTTATCCATTGTCAGCCCCTTGAGCCATATTTTTTAGTACATGCACACATTTTTTATGGTGTCAATATTTTATTTCTCATTCTCTTTTAGTTATCTCAAGAAATTGGTTATTGGAAAAAAATTCTCAGTTAAAAAAAAGAGAGGGAAAAGAAAAGAAAAATATATATTCTCAAAAGAAAATTTTCTCAGTGTAAAAAAAAACTCAAAACAAAATATTATATCTAAAAAAAATATAGGTTATATTGTCGTTTATGTAGGTATTATCTTACAATTGACATTTATTTCATACTTATGGTGCATGTACTTTTTTTTCTTTCTTCTTTTTTCTATTCCATCCATTTCATCTAGCCTTCCATACATTACAACCTTAAAAAGCCCTCTTTATTTTGAAAATTATAGTTCTTGTAGTGGAGAAGTAGAACTATCACAAGCTTATGGTAGAGAATCGACTAAGCAGATTTTAGAGTGAAATTATCCCAAAAACAAGTGAGATGAGAGCAAATACCTTGCCTTCAGTGAGATCTCTTTTGCTCAATCTTTTAGATTAAATTCCTATAGTGTTTATTTTCTTGGCACTCTTTCAGTCTGCTTTGATTGATTTCTGAGAAAGTGATTTTTTCCAATTTCCTACTCTTATTTTAAGCATGGTCAGGATTTCTTTCACACTGGCATCTCTTTGACTCTTATAAACTTTTTCCAACAGTACGAAGGTCTAAGTTTGGGAGAATTTGATTGAGCCCAAGTTTGTTATATAAATTGACGACATTTTCATGACCTTTACTACACTTCTTGACTCCTATTCCTAGATTTTATGCTTAATTTGACTCTTGAGTGTCTGCCTTTATTTTATGTAGTTTAAGAGTAAAATTTGTCACAAATTAATATTAATTGCACTAATTAATTTTCTGAGAACAATTGATACTGCAAACTACCATTTTTTCATTATAGGAGACTCAAGAAGAAGATGTAGAGTCAAGGAAAGAGATAAATTCAAGTCAACAAGTGAATAGGTGCAACAGAAAGTTCGTCGTAGCAAAAAGGATGTGTCGCCACGGCGAAGAATGAAGAATTTCAAGAAAAACTGTCAGGAAAAGTTAGCTACGATGAAGATTTATTCTGTCGCCGCAACGAAAGGGCCAACAATGCAGCTAAAACTTTCAAGAAAAGTTTACCACGACAAACTTATTTTTCGTCGCAGCGAACCTTCAAATACCCGAACCATTTTAAAAAATTTACCCACTGTGCAACCTGATTCATAACCCATTTCTTTTAAAAACCTACCATTTTAGGTTAAAGAGGAGCTGGCACAGTAAGAAGAAAAACACTCTCACTCTCTCTAAACCTTCATACCATCTTCCATTCTCCTCCAATTCACCATCAACTCCTCCACCGATAGCTACTACCATCGATGCTTCCAGTGGGTTCCCGATTGTGAATTCTCCTAGAGTAATGCTTGGCTAGGTACCTTTTTCCTCTTGAAAATGTAGCAATGGCTATAGTTCAACGGGCTTCAAAGGGGAGTAGTTCATTCCATATTCAGCTACATTATTATGAACTCCTAGGTTTAGGATTTGCAATTTGTAGTTGAATATTCTTGATTAGAGTTTAATCAAGTATTGGACATTTAATGTGTTATTGGGATTTGTTAATGAAGAACTTGGAGCTTGAATATATGAGGTCTCATATATGTCTATTTGTGATTTAGTTAATTCTCTTTTATCTGCCTAATTATGTTTGATATTGAGATGATTCTAGATCTCAAAATGACTTACTGCATTAGCTTATCCATTGCACACACTAAGGGAATTTAACAAGGTTTTAATAAATGGAATTTATTGATTGAAACCTTGGACTTAAAGAGTTCTTTAAGGTTTAGCATTTGAAATTTAATGATTCACTCCCGTAAAAATTCGTTTTGAACTATGATAGCAAAGCTTGTTTTCAAGAGGATACTATCATCAATTGAACATTGTTTTCATTTTATCACTTTTCTATTCCCGAAACCCAAAAACACTTTTCAATACAATTTCTTACAATTCGCTTATTTTTGTCCAAATTTCCAAAGATCTAAAACCCCTTTTCCTTGCTAATTTTGTTTGCATATCATGACATATAGGCCAACTTAGTTCCATTCGTCAGGTTCCGATTAAGTGAAATGACCCGAGGTTGAATTCTATACTGCAATCCTTGGAATTAAAAAATATTTTTGATTTAGCCTCCAAGGATAAGAACAAAAGGGCTCGAATCAATCACGATTAGAAATGATCAACAACGGTACTCCATACAATCTCACTATATCCATACAAGTCTGCAAGCCTATCCAAAGAATAGTCAAGACGAACAGGTAGAAAATGAGCAGAATTGGTGAACTTATCTACAATCACCCATACAGCATCATGCTTCCTTTGAGCGAGAGGAAGTGTTGGATCCCGATTTTTATTTATTTATTTATTTTAATTAAATTATCAAGCATGAAAATAAATTATAATTTATGAATTAGAAACTTTTGGATTTTAATATGGTATATTATGAATTTTATATGGTGGCATGAATTAAAAAGAAAGAACTAAAAATAAAGTGAAGGAGTTAGTAGGAATTTGATTTAATAAGGAAGGGCAAAATTGGAAAATCAAAAAATTTTGTCTTAAGTTAATAAGACAAAGAAGAGAGGAATCGTGAGTGTTGTGGAAGAGACTAGAAGGAGAGACGAAGAAAGAAAGGGAAGAAGAAGGAAAGAAAGGAAAAGGAGAAAGAAGGATAAGGAAAAGTTTAGGTGAGGTTTTTTTCAGATATTCTTTGCCTGTTCTTTTTGTTTTGATAGATTATGGTGGTAGAGAAAGTAGGTTTTATGTGATGGAAATGAAGAGAGAGAGAAAGAAGAAGAATATGTTCAAGAATAGATTAAGCTTAAGTTCATTCGTTGATAGTTAGGTTTAAGGAAAGCTTACGTTGGGACCCCTCCCTTGTGAGACACGTGTTCGATGTCCTGAGTGACATCTGAAAGTGCATCCCAAAAGGGTGGAGTGCCCTTACCAGGACAATCCTCAAACTTGAAACTTCATCTTGACCTCTTTGAACATTTTGTCCCTTGACTTGTACTTAAAGCCTAAATCCTTGACTGTTTCTTAATCCTTTATAACCAACTTTTGTTGAATCCCATTAATTAGTGAATTCTGTGATTTACATCCAACTAAGTGACTATTCAATCATACTGGCTTAACTTTTTATCTATATCATCTATGGTCGGCCCATGGTCTGTGTTTGCTTATAGTTTGAGTTTGGCTTATGGTTTGTGTTTGGCTTATGGTCTGTGTTTCCTTTCGTCTGTCTTCTTTATCTTTTGTCTTTGACTTTCTTATCGTCTGGATTTGACTTCCTATCGTCTGTGTTCTATCATCTGGGTCCTATCGTCTGTGTTCTATCGTCTGTCTTGCCTATCGTCTACCTTTGACTTTCTTATCACCTGTGTTTGACTTCCTATCGTCTGTGTTCAATCGTCTACGTTCTATCGTCTGGGTTCTATCGTCTGTAATTGACTTCCTTATCATCTGTGTCCCTCATTTACGTCTCCCTCTCATTTGCGTCTGTGTATGACGTCATCACAGACGATATTCTTCCTTTATATTTTTCCTTTGCGTCTGTGTGTGATGTCATCACAGACGATAAACTTCGTCTGTGTTTCCTTCTTGCAATCTACCTTACTTAATACAGACTTAAATCTTTTCAACTACCCTCATTCATTTCAAAAACATAATACACCAGAAACATAAACATCAACTACCTCCCAACGCATCAAACTCATTTAATCAACACATGCAACGTGAAAACTTAACACCGGTCATAACATGAGCAGAATATACATATATCTCATTCATCCTCAAAATAAATAATAGTTTTACAATGATTTAGTGGGCATTCCGAGCCCCCCTTACATCATAATTCGAATTACAAAGTTTCCAAAGGCTATAATTGCTTAAGTTGCATCTAAAGCATTGTTTTACATAAACCAACTTCAAAGCCAAACAAAATACACAGACTGCAGTGATTTGGCTTGAATCTTGACTTACTCACTTCCTCGCTCATCACCTGAATGGGATAGAATTTAGGAGGGTGAGCTTAAAGCCCGTGGGTAACAGATTTATAATTAAGAAACAAGTAAAAACCCTTTTCTGCAAAACTCATTGCATTTCACATTTTAGAAATCGTAGAAATTTTTGTTTGGAAAGTCATCAAATACTTAGTTCACAAAATTTTCACTTTATCAAACAATTCATAAGCAAGGTCATGTATTCATCAACTTGCTAACACATAAGCAAGTCAAATTGGTTTGGAAGGTGCATAAATAGAATGAACAATCACCATTCCATATAATGGTCCTTTGAATTTGTAAACAGAACGAGCTAGCACAATTCCATTTAGTGGTCTTGTGTAGTCATAAACATGAGTGAGTCCATAAAGGAGCTCCATGCCCCTAGTTGACAGGTGGGAGAAGCCTTTAGTCTAAGTGCACTTGACAACAGAATGGACTAAACCAAACCCACATGACATGTATTTCATGATCTTGTAAACTTGTTGCCCAAAATGGCAATTCTTGAAACTTGCTTTTCATAAGCATGCAATATTCTAAAAACATGATTTCATAATCTTGTCTCTTTTCAAAAAGAAACATTTTCAGAAACTTTTCATAGATTATCACACAATTCATGTAGCAAATAAATGCAACAACTACGAAGAAATTGAAATCATTTAATTTTCTTGGTTTGAAAGAAAATATTAATGGCTGTAACTCAATTATAAACATGAAACCCACCTTGAAATCCTTACTTGTTTAGATATTGGATTTAGGATGTCTTTCCTCTTGCTCCCCTTGCCTCTCTTGATTTCCTTTAACAATTAAAACAATCCCCTTTCAATAAAATTTCAGATTTGAGAACCCATAATGCATATGCACTAATATAGATCCTAGAATTCTTAAACCCTACGTTTTCTAAGTCCTTTGAACCCAAAAACCTTTCAAAACTCCAAAACATTAAAATCAACTTACCTTGACTCTTCACCAAATAATGAGATTCTTGATTCTAAAGAAAACTCTTCCTTTCCTCTTTCTTTTTCCGTTTTTGAGTAACCTCAAACTCTCTCTTTAAGAGTAGGAAAAATCGTGACCTAGTTCAAAATTCTCTTCTCTTTAACTCCACCGAATCCTCTCTTCTTCTTTCTCTCTCTTGTACTTTTGATTTTCTCTCCCTCCTTCACGTTTTTTACTTCTTATTTCCAAGAAAATCTTTTCCTCTTCCCATTCTACCCTTAATAGTCAGGAAAGTCCACCTTACTCTTTCTTTAATGCCTTAGTGCTTCTAACCTTAAGTAATCCACCCAAAATACCCTTATGCATTCTTAGTTCTTCAATTTAACTTACACCATACTATACTCTAATAAAATCTTAATACTTCCAATTTCCATCAATCCATGTAATAAATCCTCCTAAATTTGGCATAATAATTAAACTCCAATTAAAAATGATTTATCCAACAAGATCACAAAATTAATTCAATTCATGCTTACTAAAATGATTTTAAAAAATATTTGGGGCCAAAGATTTCTCCCCCTCTTAAAAAAATTTCATCCTCGAAATTATTACCTAAGTCATCGAAAAGATGTGGATACTTCTCCTTCATGGCTTCCAAAGGCTCCCATGTGGCCTCTTCTACAGAATGATTTCTCCACAGAACTTTGACTAATTTAACCGTCTTGTTCTAGAGAACCTTCTCCTTGGTGTCCAAAATCTCCACTGGAATCTCCTTATAACTCAGATCATCTCTCATCTGAACCTCATTGGTCTGAATGATGTGGGAGGGGTCCGACCTATACCTCCTCAACATGGAAACATGAAAGACGTCATGAATCTAGGACAATTCTGGTGGCAATGCCAACCTATAGGCTAATGGTCCAATTCTCTCAAGAACTTCATAAGGACCCACATATCTTGGACTTAACTTGCCTTTCTTTCCAAATCTCATGACTCCTTTCCAAGGAGATGTCTTAAGGAACACTTTCTCACCGACTTCATACTCCATCTCTTTTTGGTGTACATCAGTATAACTCTTCATTCTATCCTAAGCTGCCTTAAGCCTTTGCTTAACCAAGTTGACCTTGTCAACTGTCATCTGAAACAATTCTGGTCCTATTAGCTTCCTTTCTCCTTCTTCATCCCAGCATATAGGAGTTCTCTATATCTCCTTCCATACAGTGCTTTATAAGGAGTCATCTAGATGCTCGAATGATAGGAATTATTGTAAGCAAACTCAATTAAAGGAAAATGATCATCCCATGAGCCTTTAAAATCCATAACACAAGCTCTCAACATTGCCTCAAGAGTCTGTATTGTTCTCTCCGATTATCCATCAGTTTGGGGATGGAAAGCTATACTAAAGTGCAGCTTAGTTCCTAAAGCCCCCTGTAAGCTTTCCCAAAATTTGGAGGTGAACCTGGGATCTCTATCCGAAAATATGGAATCTCATATAGTCTCACTATCTCATCAATATACTTCTTTGCTAGCACATGCAGAGAATCAATCTACTTAATTGCTAGAAAATGAGCTGACTTTGTCAACCGATCAACAATAACCCGTATGGCATCATGCTTCCTACTAGTCTTAGGCAAACCCATCAAAAAGTCCATAGTCACCCTTTGCCACTTCCACTCAGGAATGGACAATGGCATTAACTTTCTTGAAGGTTCCTGGTGTTCAACCTTGGCTTGCTGACATACTAGACACTTACTCACATATTCTGCTACGTCCTTCTTCATTCCTTTCCACCAAAAAAGCTCTTTCGAACCCCTGTACATCCTGGTGCTACCTGAGTGCATGGCATAAGGCGCATTGTGTGCCTCATCCAGTATCTCATCCTTCACCTCTTTGACATTTGGAATACGAAGCTTGTTTCCTACAACCATGAGTCCATCATCCCTCACTGCCACTTCAAATTTCTTACCATTCTTATTTTTGCATCTTGTGCTTGTAACTCGTTTACTTTCTCCCTGAGTATCGACCTTACTCTGAAAGTAGCAACAATACCATTTGCTTCCTCCTGTTTCAAGCTTATCCTAAACTTAGCTATTTCTTCCAATAAAGGCAGATAAATTGTCTAAACATAGGCTATTGAAGATTTCCTACTCAAGGAATCAACCACTACATTTGCCTTTCCTGGATGATACTCAATCAACAAATCATAATCCTTAAGCAACTCAATCCACCTTCTCTGTCTCAAATTCAGTTACTTCTGACTCAACAGGTATTTAAGACTTTTTTTATCAGTAAAGATCCTCGTCTAAACCCTATACAAATAATGTCTCCAAATCTTCAATAAAAAAATCACTGCTGCCAATTCCAAATCATGGGTCGGATAATTCAATTCATAGGGCTTCAGTTGCCTTGAAGCATAAGCTATCACCTTGTCTCCCTGCATTAACACATAACCTAAACCCTTTCTTGAAGCATCATTGTACACTGTATAGCCCTCATCTCCATTAGGCAAAATCAAAAATGGAGCACTTGTTAGTCTTTGCTTGAGCTCCTCAAAACTTTTCTGACATTCTTCACTCCAGACAAATTTATGATTCTTCCTCAATAACCTAGTCATCGGAGCAGCTATCATAGAAAATCCTTTAACAAACCTCCTATAATAACCTACCCGACCCAGAAAACTCCTCACTTCATATCACTGTCTTGGGAGCATGCCATTTCACCACTGCTTCAAACTTCCTTGGATCCACATGTACCCCATCTTTCGAAATCACATGTCTAAGGAATATCACTTCATCAAGCCAAAACTCACACTTGCTGAACTTAGCATAAAGCTCCTTCTCCCTCAGTGTTTGTAACACTATTCTGAGATGCTCCTCATGTTCCCCTTCACTCTTGGAATAGACCAGAATGTCATCGATAAACACTATGACAAATTGCTCTAGATACTCTTTGAAGACCCTATTTATAAGATCCATGAAAGCGTCTGGAGCATTGGTCAAACCAAATGGCATAACTCAGAACTCGTAATGCTTATACCGAGTCCTAAAGGCTATCTTGCTTACATCACAGTCCTTGATTCTGAGCTGATGATAACCTGACCTGAGATCAATCTTGGAAAAGACCCTTGCTCCCTACAGCTGATCAAACAGATCATCTATTCATGGAAGAGGATACTTGTTTTTTATGGTCACCTTGTTAAGTCTTCGGTAACCAAACACATCTGCCATGTCCCATCCTTCTTCTTGACAAATAGAATAGACGCTCCCCAAGGTGACAAACTTGGTCTAATGTACCCTTCTCCTACAATTCCTCCAACTGTTCCTTAAGCTCCTTCAACTCGACTGGAGCCATCCTATAAGGTGGTATGGAAATAGGTGCGGTTTCGGGAATCAAGTCAATGGCAAACTTGATTTCTCTCACTGGTGGCAAACCAGGTAAATCCTCTAGGAACACATCCGAAAATTCCCTCACAATCGGAAAATCCTCTAACCTTCTTTCATTCACCTCAGTATCCACCACATGTGCCAAGAAGGCTTCACACCCCTTTCCATCATCCTATCAGCTAATAAAACCGAAATAATTCTTGGTACTGGTGCTCTCCTGTCTCCTCTGAAAATCACTTTCTCACCATTTCCCAGATCAAACTCCACTTCCTTAAGGCCACAATCCAACTTCTCTTAATACTTTTCCATAACATCCATTCCCAATATAACATCCAAGCCTTTTAGGTCTAGAGGTAGGGGGTCCACTACCAGTCTAACGCCATCAATGAAGAGCTCACAGTCTCTATACACTTGACTTATTATCACCTTCAAGGAGTACTAACAATTAAAGGGTTATCCAAAGGCATCGAATCAACATCATGCAATGTCATGCTTGCAGAAACAAAAGAATGTGTGGAACCAGAATCAATCAAAACATATACTTCATAATTGAGTAACTGAGCCATACCCATGACAACTTCGGTTACAGCTACAGCTTCCTCCCTTGTCATGGCAAACACCTTTTCCTGTGCCTGAGCTTGACCCCTTGACCTTCTTGGAGGAATAGCCTTTCTTGCAGCTCCAGAACTACCCATCTTTGTGACTGGCCTGGTTACCACTGTTTCTGCTCTCTTTGGGGCTTGAAACTATGACCCCTCTTTCCTTGATACTTGAGGACAATCTATGATCATATGTCCCCTCTCCCCATATCAAAAACATGCTCCAAGCAACTTGAAGTACTCTCCCTTATGGAACTTCCCACAATGTTCACATAGAGGGTTCATGTTCCTGCTCCTCTCTACCCTGTTATTGCCTCCTGCTGTTGAGGCTTGCACCGACACTGCCTTTGCTTGGTTTTTCTTACCAAAAGCACTACTCCCTACCTCACTCTGTGTATGGAAGCTTGTCGTTCTCCTCTTAGGCATTGGAGCACTCATCCCCTTCTTGGAAAACTGCTCCCTGTTCTTCCTCTTCCTACTCACTTCATTCTTTATATTCTCCATCTTCTCAGCCTAGAGCGCAGCATCTACCAATTGCTGGTAGTCACAGAAATTGTGGATCAAGACTTTCTCCTTAATCCCCAAGTGAAGACCTCCTTCAAACTTGCGACACTTATCTTCTTCATTCACCACTATGTTTACTACATCTCTTGAGAGTTGTATGAACTTTAGCTCATACTCGCTCACACTCATGTCCCTCTGTGTGAGGTTTAGAAACTCACTGGCTTTCTCTTGAATGTAGACTCTCGAGAAGTATTTCCTCCTGAAAGCTTCCAAAAACTCTCTCCATGTCAACACCGGAGTCATAACGTCATTATGGGGCACTGATTCCCACCAATGGAGTGCATCCCCCTATAGCAAGCTTACTGCATAATCTAACTTCTCCTCATCCTGGCACTTCATCTGAATTAGAACCCTCTTGGTCCTCTTCAACCATGCTTCAGCCTCTTTGGGATTTGTACCCATTGAATTCTACAGCTCCATACTTGCGAAGCTTATCATATTGTCCAGTCCTCTCTACTGGAGCTGGTATAGGAACCTGAGACCCTTACCCCATGGCATATGAGAAAGCCTGAGCAAAGGCCTGAAAGAACCATGGATCCATAGCATGTGTTTGAGGCATCTGAGGGGGCGGAGGAGGCACCTCATGCTGCACACTAGGTACCTCAAGATTAGGGACAAAATGTGTCCCAGCATCTTGTGGGACAAAAGGCCCATCCGTGCTCCCTTGGTGAGAGCTAGATCGAATCAAGGCTCCTCGAGTTCTTCTTCGAGGCAGCATAATCACTCCTAATATGTAAGACTAATAAAAATCTTTAGTTCATGCACAACAGTTTCAAATTGTACAAAACAGTTTAAATTGTATAACACAATTCAAATTGTTTGTTTAAAACAACGCATGTACACTTCATGTATCAACCTTCCCAATTCAGGCTTCGGACACTCTTAAACTTGATCCTAAACCTGGACCTCAACCTAGTCGCTCTAATACCCTAAGTGTTGGGACCCCTCCCTTACGAGACACGTGTTTGACGTCTTGAATGACATCTGGAAGTGCATCCCATAAGGGTGGAGTGCCCTCACCAGGACAATCCTTAAACTTGAAACTTCATCTTGACCTGACATTTTGTCTCTTAACTTGTACTTAGATCCTAAATCCTTAACTATTTCTTGATCCTTGATAACCAACTTTTGTTGAATCCCATTAATTAGTGAATTCTGTGATTTACTTCCAACTAAGTAACTGTTCAACCATACTGCCTTAACTTCTTCTTTGTATCATCTATGGTCGGCCCATGGTCTGTGTTTGCCTATGGTCTGAGTTTGGCTTATGGTTTGTGTTTGGCTTATGGTCTGTGTTTCCTTTCTTCTGTCTTGCCTATCATTTGTCTTTGACTTTCTTATCATCTGGGTTTCACTTCCTATCGTCTGTGTTCTATTGTCTGAGTTCTATCATCTGGGTTCTGTCGTCTAGATTGACTTCCTTATCGTCTGTGTTTGACTTCCTATCGTCTGTGTTCTATCATCTGTCTTGCCTATCGTCTGCCTTTAACTTTTTTATCGTCTGTGTTTGACTTCCTATCGTTTGTGTTCTATCATCTGGGTTCTATCAATTATGGTTGACTTCCTTATCGTCTGTGTCCCTCATTTGCATCTGCCTCTCATTTGCGTCTATGTATGACGTCATCACAGACGATATTCTTCCTCTATATTTTTCCTTTGCGTTTATGTGTGACGTCATCATAGACGATAAACTTTGTCTGTGTTTCCTTCTTGCAATCTATCTTACTTAATGCAGACTTAAATCTTTTCAACCACCCTCATTCATTCCTAAAACACAGTACACCAGAAACATAAACATCAACTACCTCCCAATACATCAAACTCATTTGATCAACACATGCAATGTGAAAACTCAACACTAGTCATAACATGAACAGAACATACATATATCTCATTCATCCTCAAAATAAATAATAGTTTTACAATGCTTTAGTGGGCATTTCGAGCCCCCTTACATCATAATTCGAATTACAAAGTTTCCAAAGGCTATAATTGCTCAAGTTGCATTTAAAGCATTATTTTACATAAACCAATTTCAAAGCCAAACAAAATACACAAACTGCAGTGATTTGGCTTGACTCTTAACTTACTCACTTCCTCGCTCATCACCTGAATGAGGCAGAATTTGGAAGGGGGTGAGCTTAAAGCTTGTAGGTAACACATTTATAATCAAGAAATAAGCAAAAACTCTTTTTATAAAATTCATTGCATTTCACACTTTAGAAATCGTAGAAATTTTTGTTTGAAAAGTCATCAAATACTTATTTCACAAAATTTTAACTTTATCAAACAATTCATAAGAAAGGTCATGTATGCATCAACTTGCTAACACATAAGCACATCAAATTGGTTTGGAAGGTCCATAAATAGAACGAACAATCACCATTCCATATAATGGTCCTGTGAAGTCGTAAACAGAACGAGCTAGCACAATCCCACTTAGTGGTTTTTGTGTAGTCATAAACATGAGGGAGTCCATAAAAGAGCTCCATGCCACTAGCTGGCTGGTGGGAGAAGCCTTTAGTCTAAGTGCACTTAACAACAAAATGGACCAAACCACCTACATAACATGTATTTCATGATCTTATAAACTTGTTGCCCAAAATGGCAATTCTTGAAAACTTGCTTTTCATAAGCATGCAATATTCTAAAACCATGATTTCATAATCTTGTCTCTTTTCAAGAAGAAACATTTTCAGAAACTTTTCATAGATCATCACACAATTCGTGTAGCAAATAAATGCAACATCTATGAAGTAATTGAAATCATTTAATTTTCTTGGTTTGAAAGAAAATATTAAAGGCTCTAACTCAATTACAAACATGAAACCCACCTTGAAATCCTTGCTTGTTTAGGTATTGGATTTAGGATGTCTTTCCTCTTGCTCCCCTTGCCTCTCTTGATTTCCTTTAACAATGAAAACAATCCCCATTCAATAAAATTTCAGATTTGAGAACCCATAATGCACATGCACTAATATGGATCCTAGAATTCTTAAACCCCTACGTTTTCCAAGCTCTTTGAACCCAAAAACCTTTCAAATCTCCAAAACATTAAAGTCAACTTACCTTGACTCTTCACCAAATAATGAGATTCTTGGCTCTAAAGAAAGCTCTTCCCTTCCTCTTTCTTTTTCCATTCTTGAGTAACCTCAAACTCTCTCTTTAAGACTAGGAAAAATCGTGACCTAGTTCAAAGTTCTCTTCTCTTTAACTCCACCGAATCCTCCCTTCTTCTTTCTCTCTCTTTTACTATTGATTTTCTCTCCCTCCTTCACGTTTTTTTCTTCTTATTTCCAAGACAATCTTTTCCTCTTCCCATTCTACCCTTAATGGGTGAGGAAAGCCCACCTTACCCTTCCTTTAATGCCTTAGTGCTTCTAACCTTAAGTAATCCACCCAAAATACCCTTATGCATTCTTAGTTCTTCAATTCAACTTACACCATAATATACTCTAACAGAATCTTAATTCTTCCATTTAATACTTCCAATTTCATCAATCCATGTAATAAATCCTCCTAAATTTGGCATAATAATTAAACTCCAATTAAAAATAATTTATCCAACAAGATCACAAAATTCATTCAATTCATGCTTACTAAAATGATTTTAAAAAAATTTTGGGGCCCAACAGGTTATTTGTGTATATTGATTAAATGAATACATATATGTGTGGATGAAGGGAATCAAGCTAGTCTGAGTCAAGAGCAAGGAGAAGAGCAAGCTTGATTTTGGAAGTATTAAGTAAAATAGGTGGGTAATATGTTTCTAGTTTTGTGATGATGAGCAAAAATATTTGTGTGTATGAATGCTATAAATGATTGTTTTAATTCACAGTGAATGTGGGAAAATGTATAAATGCTTGTCTTGACTCATTGTGAATGTGGGTAAAATATTTATGGTTATTATGTAAATGGGCATTGTGCCTATGTGTGTGTATATGCTTGAATGGCCAAATTGTGAATTGTTTTGATGTGGAAAATGCATTATAATGTGTTCTATGTTATGCATTGAAAGATGTATGACATTTTGATATGATTGAATTGTGAGTATGATCATGTTATGTCTTGGATTTGTATCATGACATTTTGATTGAGTTAAATGGAAAAAGAAAAGCATGAGAATATGAATTTGTGATTGATTTAACTAAGCATGAAAATTGATTATGTTTGGGCAAGAGTGGAACCGTTTCGTAGTCACGTGCACATCGACATAAAACCTTCTCCCAGCTGCCCGCTTGTGGCACACAAGATCCAAAAAGTGGACTTATTTCATTCACGGTGTAAACTTCGATTTCTCCGTTTTGTTCCTCGGAACCCTTGAGCCAATTGTTTGTGCATTGCATGCTAAATTGTTGGATATGGAAAATAATGGAATGATATTTTGTGATGAATGAATGAAAAAAAAATGTGTTGGATTATATGGTGATGTGTTCAAATATGTATGAAAGTCTTAAATTTTAAATGTGATTGTTAAGTTTAGTAAGTGATTTATATATATATATATATAAACGTATTACCCACTGAGCTTCCTACCTCACCCCACTATTTTTCCACTCCTCAGGTTAAGAAAAAGCATATCAGCAATAATCTTTGCAAAAACTTTGGCAAACTCCAAGGATTTTTGTCACTTGTAACTTATCTAGGTAGTTTAGAAATTATTGGCACTTAAATTCATTTCAAGCATGAGCATCCATGATGATGTTTTACATTTTTCTATTTATGTGGTTTTTGGGATTTGTAATATGGAGGGGTGCAAAAACTCTATTATGAAAGTTGAAAGAAGAGTTGCAAAGACTTTCATATGATTGTGTAAAATGTTATGTTTTGTCAAATGTTAATGTGGTTTGTGTGATGGTTGTTAGAATGGATTATCTTTAAGTAAAATTGTTTATATATAAGTGGTATGTATGAAATTAAAAGTTTGATTTCGGGTTTTTAAGTTGAAGTTACTGATTTTGTATATATATGTATATACATATACATATACATGCTGTTAGCAGATGAATGATTATGGGTTTAAAATGCAATCAGAAACTTTGAGGAATAAACTGCACTGATCTAGGCAAAAATTTACAAAAGTATCTTCATAAAAGTTGTAGATTATTCTTTTATCTTTTTATTGGTATAAAGATTGAAATTTTTGGACTTCAGATGCAAAAGTTATGGCCTTTATAATATAGCATTACTGGTATTAGTAGCACCAATTTTTGACTAAATTGGTAAACTTTCCTTAAACGATTAAACTATATCGATACAGGCTGAATTAGACAAAACTATCTTCATAAAAGTCGTAGATCTTTTTCTTAGGTTTCCAACTACATAATGTTTGAAATTTTTTGATTTGTGGTTTGAAAGTTATGGTAGTTCGAAGTGAGGGTGCCTAACTTGTGCAGTACTCACGCCCGTGACTTTTGTGACCTTTGTGACATTTTTTATATATATAAATACGTTTACTATTGTTATCATAGCTTTGAGCTTTTTATTCTTATTATTAAAGGTACCACCAAGAATTTATCAATTTTATTTTGTTCTGTAAATTATTATTAAAATTTTATGTCTGAATCGAGACTCAGGTCTAACAGGAAGTCCAGTGACAAAATCCATGGTAATGTTATCCCATTTCCATTGAGGAATAGAAATAAGCTGTAACAAACCAGATAGGACCTGATGTTCAACTTTAACCTACTGGCATGTCAGACATTTTGCTACATAATCCACAACAACCCATTTCATACCTGACCACCAGTAATACTGCTTTAAATCATAATATGACTTATTTCCACCAGATATATAGTAAATACTGTATTATGAGCCTCAAACAATAACTTCTTCAATTCATCATTAGCTGGCACACACAGCTGATCCTTATAATACAGTTTGCCATCACCTTACACAGAAAAATCAGACTATTTACCTTCCTGAGTAGCCAAGATAAGTTGTAACTTATCATCAGCTATTTGAGCGTCACAAATCTCCTATCTCAAAGTAGGCCTTGCTTTAAATTGAGCTATCAAAGCTCCATCAGATCCTAGTTTCCATCCATTCTGCTTAAGTGATAATACTGAGATGGTCTTTTGACTCAAGGCGCTACAACTTTAGCCTTCCCCAGATGGTAGTCCATAATACAATCATAGTCTTTAAATTATTCCAACCAACGCCGTTGTCTCAGATTGAGTTTCTTCTAGGTAAGCAGATACTTCAAACTCTTATGTTGTGTGAAAATTCTACACCTTTCATCACACAAGTAGTGTTACCAAATTTTTAAGGAAAACACACTACTGCAAGCTCCAGATCATGTGTAGGGTAATTCTGTTCATGAGTCTTTAGTTGCCTAGAGACATAAGCAACTACCTTTCCTTCCTGCATCAAAACATAACCTAAACCAATTCCAGATGCATCAGTATACATATCATACTCCTTACCAAAAGTAGGTTGAACTAATATAGGAGCTTCAGTAAACATACTTTTTAACTGGTCAAAGCTACTCTAACATCTATCAGACCATTCATACTTGACTCCCTTCCGTAACAGTTTAGTTAAAGGGGATGCTATCACCAAGAATCCCTTAACAAACCAATGGTAATAACCAGCCAGATCCAGCAAACTTCTCACTTCTGTTACATTATGTGGTGGCATCTAATTAACAATCGCTTTTATCTTACTAAGATCAACTCTAATTCCTTCAGAAGAGACAACATACCCTAAAAATAATATCTCCCAAAGCCAGAAATCACATTTACTCAGCTTAGCATACAATTTCTTTCCTTCAGAGTCTGTAATACAATTCTAAGATGCTCAGCATGATCCTGTTCATTCCTACAATAGACCAGGATATCATCAATAAACATCACAACAAACTGGTCCAAATAAGGCCTTATCACTCTATTCATCAGCTCCATAAAAGCTACTGGAGCATTAGTTAACCCTAATGGCATTACTAAGAATTCATAATGTCCATAACGGGTCCTAAATGCAGTCTTCAGTACATCCACATCCTTTACCCGAAATTGATAATACCTCGATCGTAGATCTATCTTTGAAAACACTCCTGCATCTTTCAACTGATCAAATAAGTTTTCAATCCTTGGCGGTGGATACTTATTCTTTGCTGTGACGCTATTCAATTGCCTATAATCGATGCACATCCTTAGCGTGTCATCCTTCTTCTTAACAAACAACACCAGTGCTCCCCACGGTGACACAGTGGGTCTTGTAAACCCCTTATCCAGAAGCTCTTGTAACTGCACCTTCAAATCTTCTAACTTAGTAGGAGTCATTCTGTACAGTGCTCTGGATATGGGACCAATGCCAGGTATAACTTCAATAGATAACTCTACATCTCTTTTAGGAGGGAGTCCAGGTAATTCATCAGGAAATACATCTAGAAATTCATTCACTACAGGAATATCAAGTAGTTTATCCTTACCACCCTCCCTCTAAGAATTAAGCACAAAAGCTAGATAAGCTTCATATCCCTTCCTGAGGAGCCTTCTAGCTTACAAAGCAGATACCACCTTAGTTGAAGAACTAGTGCAAATCCCATGCAATACTATCTCAGACTGATCGGGTCTCCTAATCATAACTGTCTTAGAATTATAGTCAATTACTGCCCGATGCTTAGATATCCAATCTATACCCAAAATCAAATCAAATTCATAAAATGGAAACTTAATCAAATCTGCTACATACTCAGTTCCTTGAATCACAACAAGACAATTCCTAAACACCTGATTAACCAACACACTACTGCCTAGAGGACTGGTCACATGAGTGTTATATTCTAACTGGTCTATAAACATCTTTATATCAAGCATTTCTCCAGCACAGATATATGAGTGTGTAGATCCAAGATCAATTAATGCACACATTTCAAAATCAAAGAGAGAAACAATACCAGCAATGACATCCGGTGCATCTTGATCATTACGAGCTTTAAATTCTTAGGCAAAGAAATCCCAAGTTAGAGGTACCAGCAGCTGAGGACTCCTCATAACGAACTTCCACCGTTCATAAGTTGCTCCTCGCACAAGGCAGATAGCCTAGTGCACCAACTGCTCAGCTGGACAGCTGATCTCATCCAGTACCCTCTTCACCTTCTCAATTCAGAACTCAACCCTTCAGATTGCTCCAGAGATGTCCCAGTAAATTCCTCAGCTCCATACTTCCTCAACTGATCAATCGAAGCCTTAGGTGTTGTCATCCGATGCAGCAACATCATCATATCCTGAGACAACTTAATCAAAGCCTCTCCTTAAGCTAGAGGAAGAGGTGGCATCCCATCTTCACCTCAATGGACCCCCGAGGGTATAAGTATTTCTGGACGAGTTTTCTCCGGCTGATTGATCTTATCAACTTCATCAACAAAGTTGCGAGATTCTTCCATCGTAAATTCTATAGACAAAACATGAGACACCGCATTAGGCCAAATCATAACTTGTACAGTCAATAAAAGCAGTAGTTAAGTGCTGGTTAAAACACAATCGCCTAAACCATGCTCTGATACCAAAAAGGTGTGATGCCCTAATACCCCCTGGGAGGATATTACGAGTGACACACACAGAGAACACACCAAAGACGAAATATTTCGAAACATATAAAAGACTTATACTTACATACATTCATTTCCAGAATCTCAACAAACATACATCACATACCAAAATTTCTGAAAGCAACCAGAATAAAGGTTATTACAACCCTTCAAAAATAAAATTCAAGATTCATATACATCATATACAAGTCTAAAAATAATCTCAAAAATACATTTGAGTAAAACAAAAATCAAACTCCATTTGCCATCGTGGTTATCTTATCTCAATTCCTACGTCCCTCTTTTAGAACCTACACGGGGCAAATCCTCCGTGCTAAGCATATAGCTCAGTGAGTAATAACTAAACTATAAGTCAACAACAGATACAGAAATTCAGAACAAAACTGAGTTTTATAAATTATAGAATTATTTAACACAAGAGGGTATAAACCCTTCAGAACTAGAATACAATTTAGCTTATGCCAAACTCAAACTGATATCAGAGTAGAAAATCATAAAACTGCTAAATCCATTTATAGAAGCAGGTAACAGGACTTATATAGGAGAGACCGAAGTCTCGACACTGAAGTGTCACAGAAGAGACCAAAGTCTCGACAACTAAGTGTCAATATCATAAGACACCGAAGTACCAATAACAAAAGACACTAAAGTGTTTATAACACAAAAGCAGCTGTAAACCCTTCTAGGCATGCCTATTTAACCACAACTAGGACTCAACAGTTTTAAATCAAAACAAAGTCATTTCAAACATTTCATATAAAGCAAGTAGTTAGTCATATTCATATGCAAGCAGCACTTCAACATTTGGAATCGGTCGCTCGATGGCTTCCTCTAAAACCTTTAATACAAACACATATCATTATTGTGCAAAATTATAAATTCAATCATGCACATGCATGTATAATGAATATGTATGATGCATGTTTATGACAAATTCCAGGTTTCTTATCCTTAATCTTGTCACATTCTCAATCATGTGAAATCATACTCAATTCCTCAATCCAGATTTATTTCACAACCAACTTTTGGGTCTACTTTGTTCTATTATTATCATCAAGTAGTAAGGTAATTAGGTAATACTTCCTTCTAGAAAGTTGTCCCTCTTTGTCTTAGGTTTCCAATGATGCCAAGTTCATCCAATTTGGGTCTGTATACTGAAAGTTATGCCCAAAAGATTTCAAATTGTTCTTAAGCTTCAACAGAATTCTTATCTCAACTTCCAATCAGATTCTGAAATTCCCAGAGGTAGAATTAGAATTCCATCACTTCATAAAATTTGTAGCTTATGACTCTATTTTAATTCAAAACAAGAATCATTCCATCTGGAAACTACAGATCAAGATATAATCAGAATACTAAAGTATGTTCAGTAAAACCATCCTAGTTATCATACTTCAGTACAGTCATATTTCTAACTTAAAATCTTCAATCAATTCATTTCATAAAGTCCTAATTTTTGGTGGAGATGAATATTAATGTCTTAAGAGTCCATTGGTTCAATTCCCGTGTCAATTTTATATCAGGAGAAGAAGTTATAACCAAAAGAATGAAGGATGTTCAGAACCGTTAAATAGCATCGTGCACTACCTTTTATTCCAACTTCTTCCAGCTCTTCCCAAAACAGACCTTCGGGTCAATCTTTCATGGTCATTTTGACAAGGAATATGAAGGATTTAGGCAAAACATTCTTCTGAAAAATTGTTTCTTTATGCCTTAAGTTTCTCATGACACCAAAATCATGTAGTTTGGTTTAGTATTTTGCAAGTTATACCTAAAATACAGTATACTATTCCCAAACAATGACAGAATCCTAATTTCAAATTTAGGCCAAATTTCATCATCCTTCTGGACAGAAACAAAATTACATTCCTCAATGAAAGTTGTATAAATATGAGTTTAGTTTAATCCACAATAAAAATCACCCCATTTGAATATCTACAAGTAAAGTTATAGCCTAAAAACCGACGACTGTTCAGTGAAATCTGTCCAGTGACACCAGCACAATTCTTTCACATCTTACACTATCAACACTCTTACTCCAACCTTTATCCTTTTTACCACAATTCCACCTTATTCTTGCCTCAATTACACATCCATTTCATGTCTAGAACTCAATGCATCAATAAATCAATACAAATTCTATCGAATCAAGCATCAAATACTTCATAGGATAACATGCAATCAAGATTAGTATTCCCATACCTTCTTTAACACAATTTCCTCCTTCAATGAGCAAGCCACTCTAGCCTTTCAAGTAGAAATTACAACTCCAATGTTAAGAAGACCAAGAGGACGGCAGCATAAAAAAATGGTAAGATCTAGCTTCCTTAATGCCGGAGCATGCAATTTTGTCAAGTGAAGAAGATGACTCAAAAATGCAAGGAGAAAATCTAGGAGTTGTGAGTGAGAGAGGGAGTTTCGGTGGTGTGAGAATAAGTTGAAGAAGAACTCAGCAAAATAGAACACCTCAGCAAAAAACTTGTCTTCTCTCCAATGCTAAGGGTCACCAAATGGTAACAACCTGTGTTTTCTTGCATGTTCTACACTTGTCCCAATTAGGAGCTGCCATTTGTCACCAAGAATTAGTCCCCGTATTAACCATTAACAATTGTATTGATTTAGGCCAAATTTGACAAAGTTGTCTTCATGAAAGTTGTAGCTTATCCTCTTATCTTTCCAATGATATAAATTTTGTAATTTTTGAACATTAGAATCAAAAGATATGAAAATTACAAGTTTGAATGTCACATTGTTCTTGCCAAAAAAAAAAATCACTACAACCTAGAGTTTTAAGTACTTTCAAGCCTTCTTATTACTAAATCTTCACCTAAACCTTATGTAAAGTATCTATAACATATTTTTCAAGACCTTGGGCTCAACATTAATAACTTCAATCTCTATGATGCCAATTTAATTCCAATTCTCCAAGTATGATTCATTAAAAACATAATTAAGTCATATAGAATACATGTTCAATGAAACATTCCAACTAAGGTACAATTTGGGGCCTTACAATATAAGTATAAAAGTTTGTTCAACGTTTTTATTCACTTATTAATGTAGTACTACATAGTAATATATGGATTGAATATTGATTTTATTTTTTAAAATTTTAGATAAAGATGCAAGAGTTAATAGAGAAGTATATGTCTGAGGAGCATAAGCTCAATGCAGGACACATTTGTAATACAATACTTGGTACTCATTTTAGTTATGTGAAAGGCAACCTCAACATATAAAACAATCATTGAACACTTTCAACAAAAAAACAATTACCTTAAAGCCGCCTTACAATTTGAAGTAATTTGGGAACCATAAACTTGAGCAAAATTTGTAAAATATGATATGTTATTTAAAAGATTATTTGGCTCGGATTATGATAGAAATTAAGGGGAAAGTGAAGGGTATTAATTCTATCTCCTCTGCTTTTCTTTTCACTTCCTTTTTGTACTATAATTTAATCTCTATACTTTTTTCTCATATTATAGAATAGATGAAGATGCAAATAATGAGTGATTATATTGTGAATGGTAAAGTTATGTGATTTTTTTAATCAAAACCAAATACTTACTATATCAATATTTACAATATTTTTAGTTGATTACTCTATTACGTCCATATATTACATACCATATCTAACAACTACCAATTGAATTATCCTTAATTAGTGTATATCCTAAGTAATATCAAAATATAACAATCCATGTGTGGGATACTTTGCAGATCTTAAGTTAAATGATAACTTATATAGTCATCATACTGAACATTGTCGTAAACATATATGTAATGTTCCATATAGAATTCTTATGTCAAATTGATTTGATGAACTTATTCTTTAATTAACACAATTATATTTGTCAAAGTATCTCTATACTTTAGTTTGTAATATCAAATAATTTATCTATAAAAAAGAAACAAAATATGTGTTAGTTATTTAGTTGAATTAATATCCATTTTTAATATATAAATATATATAATATATATAAGTTGCTTAGTTAAACAAACATTCATAATATAAAGAATGTGTTTAATTACTTATGTTACAAATATACATCCAAATAATTGACCGTCGGATATAAATCATTAGCTTCTTAGTTTTGTTGTGTAAATTTTTTAAGACATGCTCTAAAAACTTTTCAAGATAACAATTTCTTTTCAATAAGAGAGAGTGAGATGCTTAAGGGTTCTTAGTTTATAATTTAAATATCACAATGTTATACCCTACCTCCTCCACTTATTATGCCGTTCAAAAATGCATCTTTTGTTAACCTTTTAAATTAGACCGAATGGGTGATTTAAAAAAGTACTTAATACATTTTCACAAATACACCTATAAAATAGATTTTAGTAGATCAAATGAGAATATACAAAATTTCTAAATAGATTTATTATATAAATTAACTTAATTGTTTTAGTTTACTTATGTAACAATTTATAGTAGAATAAAATAATTATGAAATTTATCGTGAATTTTGATATTAGTTCTTATCTTTTTAAAATATATGATAATGATAATTCAATAGAATAAATTTAAACATTTTTTTTAACATTCAAATTTTAAACATTTCACAAGTCTGTCATTAGCAATTTAGTTTCCATATTATGCTAAACTACATAAAACTTTGGACGAGAATGGGAGAATTTTCTATCTTCATCTTTCCAAATTTATCCGAATCGTTGGTTCATGTACTGCATTTGGACAAATTAACTTATGCTAGTTGTTCCCAATCAGTAACTCAGCTAAGAGTCCAATGCATCTGCCAGACTATCAGTTGCCGCAATGATTTGACATCCCTCTAATGTGCAGTAACCTTCCAACAATATACAGGTACTTAACAACGACGAATATGGATTATGCTTCGAAAGTCAACATCTTTTTTAGTAATCTTCGCCTTCAGGAAACAAGCCCCTCAAGGTTCACACACAATAGGTTAAAGATGACATGTTATATATTGGAATATATATATGTTTTTTTCGTGGTAAGCATCTTTGCGTGAGGAATTCTGAACCCGAATCGATGGTCTGGAAGGAACATTGCATGCCATCCAGCTCTGTTCTCAACGTTGCCATGGTAGGGTTTTACGGAGTTTACTCTGACCCTTGAACTCCTGAATTTTTGTTTTTGCTCTGGGTGAATATGCATGAAGATTACATCTAATAGAGAAGACGTTTGAGAAGCTGCAAAACCACAGTTAACGAGGCAATAAGTTCTGTTATAAAACCTTAAACTACGCGCAATTAAACAGAAAATTAAGAATGGAAAAAAATTTAAGCTAGAAAAAGTGTTTTTGTACTTTACATATTTGATTATTACTCAGAATTAATATTTTTTTTCCTTGTTGCACGTACTCGTTCAACTCATGTCACGCTCGTATACAGATGATCCTGTCCATTAATTCTTGTCTCCGTCCTTCCTCTTCCGGCCGCCATTGGTCACCAGATGACAACTGACAAGCGTCTTCGCTTGCAGCTAACGAATCGGCGATAGGTCTAATGACCAAAATGCCCTCTCCGACCACCGCCAGAACTAAAGTGGTGAAGAACACGAGAAACACAAAGGCGGCGAAGGGTGCTTCCTCTGGCTTCCACAACAATGATAATGCAAGGGCTACGATTTCCAGAGGCAATGTTACCATCACCGCAAAGGCAAGCCAATAAAGTCGGGTCCTCAAGCCCTTGTTGATTACAAGGGTTACAGCTTTATAATATGATAAGCTGAAGCCAATCAAGTACCAGATCCCAAATGCACCGAATATTAGTGTATTCATTAAAGGGTATGAGCAGAAAACTGTTTCCTTCTCAAGAGTGCTCTTTGAAACCACCGAACTTCGCCAAAAAATCGGTGGTAAAAGACCCTCTATCGTTGACGCGAACAAAACCACAACCTGTAACGAGAAAATGGGCAAGCAGGTTACGGCAATGAAGGCAATAGCCCAAGAGCCTCGTGGGGTATTTTTCTTGATCGACACGTTTACGAGGAAGAGCAAAACCAAAAGGAAACCAGGCTCGAAGAGTCCTAATGATAGAGCGACGTGGAGTTTGCAGAGGTTGGCTTGTTGTGAGAGGTCTAGGGAAGGGAAAAACGGATAGAGATATCGGCGGCGAACGATGGGTAAGCGAAGAAGGTCGTTCAGAGCCCAAAGGGTGATAAGGAACACGAGAAGAAACCTTACGGCCCAGAGGGAGTTGAAATGTTGCAAATGGTAGGAGTAGCGTGATTTGAGGTGGAGATAGAAGACGAAAGCTAAAGCGACGAGAGAGAGGAAGAGAAGACCGGTGATTAAGCTGACTGATCCCAAGTCGAAGGCAGAATTCAGGATTAATGATAAGGAGTAAATGTTGAACATGGCATGTATGATTAAACGCTATAAGAGATGGTCTTGATGATAAATACGACAATGGCTGAAAAAACGGTTGGTATTGGAAATAGTCAGCAGATTCAGATACAATAGGAATAATAAAAACAACGAAGGTGGTGGGAGTAGAGGCGGAGAATTATGGATACTGATATCGAGGGTAGTCAATAACTTAGAGAAATTGAGATGGTGACAGAGGCGGTGGTTGGTGGTCGGAAGCGGATGGAGGGGAAGAGATGGCGGAGGTTAGGTTTCTCTCCCCAGTTCCCAACCGGCGGAAAAAAACAGGCTGTTCCAATAACTAGCAAGGAAAGATCTTTTGGTTGAGAGAAAGAGTAACGGAAAGAAGGACCAGAGGAAAAAAAAAAGGACAAAATAGGGTTTGTGGAGTTTCAATCAGATGTTTTATGCTACGTTTTCGGGATTGTATGGTTAAGTAAATGGCTTTTGATGAGTTGGCTTTAGGTACATCAAATCATGCTGCATAAACTAACGAGTGATTCTTGAGGTTTTGATTTGTAAGAATTTGGGTGATGTACACTCATGTTTTAACTGGCGTATCAGTTATAGAAAGACATAAGAATGGAAAACTTTCCCAAGTTGTTTGCAGGCACCTCGTTGTATCTTGTAATAATTTGTTAGTAGTTACCTACCAAAAAACGCTTAATTACATGTTTGTATGTATTTTATGGATACACCTAAATGATTAATTCGAGTGTCTCCAAAAATTTTGATAACCTTGAGCAGATGAGTTACCAGTTAAACGATAACCACATGTCTAGTTATAATGTCCAGTGGCAAATAATTATTAATTTATGACTTTCATATATCATTTTCAAATCCAATAAAAAATATTCAATTTAATTTTCTACCTTTTACTTGATTTCTTACGATCTTAATAATTTATTTATAAATTTGGTTTTAATTTTTTTATCATTTTTTTCATAATTTAATTTATTATTTGCTAAATATTTACCACTTAGTTATATAACATTATTTGCTAATAAGAATTATGACTAATATAATTTAATTATTTAATTTATTTCAATTATATAGTTAATTTACAATGACAAAATATTTCAAAATACATTTTAAATTTAAAATATCCTTAAAATACATAAGTTTTGAAATATTTATTTATGAAAAAA
>JAOSBN010000177.1:12933602-12968255 GCA_027563595.1 Erythroxylum suave
TCTGACTTTCTATTAATGAATTTATAGGACATTTTGGGGTGATCAGATTTCCATTCACAATACTGCATCCATATTATCTATCAGAAGTTGTACACATCTTGAATGGAATTTGCCCAGGATGTAAATCTATCCGAAAAGATTTATTGGCTATGGTCTGTTACCTCACTCTTTTTGAATGTATGCCTTCCTGCATGTAGGTGTAATAAATTCCCAGACCATTAAATTCTGTAGATAATTACTATAAATGTAGTTATAGGGAACAGTTGTGGTGATATCTTAAATATCCAATTCTTGTCTTGTGCAGAATGTAGTACAAGTGATAAATTGGGACTGATTATCTTTCACAACTACACTTGGAAGTTGTGGCAGATTATTATTTTTGCGAGTTTTGTCACATGTTGAATACAAATCTATTACTTAACTTCTTTCCTTATATCAATGTGCTACTAAGAGAGATCTGTTGCAGAGATCATCATGTTATCATATGTTATCATATCAAAATGTTTTCACTAGTGTGTTCCAGTGAGTTAAATTGTTAATGCTTGGAATTTATATTTGTGTTCCTCAATTTATGAACTTTTAACTTTGGTTGGAACATTGTAACTTCAGCTTTACATTTGGAGTTATTATTTTCCTGATATCATTAAGCTGTTGTTTGATCTCCAAAATAGCGACTGATTTATCTTTCTTCCTTGAGCTACTTTTTTTTTTTTGGGAGTAGGACATATTTTCCCTTTTGATGGCTCTAAATTTACTGCTAATAATTCCTTTTGTCTGCAACAACTTACGATATTTTTGTTTTCATTTTTGAGCTTTTTGTGCATTTACTGATCTACAAATTGGCAATATCTTTTTATGTATCCTCGCAAATCTCACTCGTTCTCTTTATCTCTTTTTACCTTTCAATTATTAGAGGACAGGTCCAAAATCTAGAAAAAACCCACATAAAGGATGCAAATACTGTGCTGTAAGTTTGCTGAAGCATTTCTTAATATTTTCCTACTCTGGTCTTACTTTTCTGATGATATAAATTTACAATGGTGTATTTTGATATGAACAGGGAGATTCAAAGGATTGGTATCCAACGATAAAATTCAAAATTTCCTCCAATGATATCTTTAGGAAAACTGCCATTGTTGCTGAAATAGGAGAAAATTTGCTCAAACAGTCTTCGAGAAAAGCACCAAAGAGAAAATTGGCTGCTGACTTTTGGGATATTATTCCGAAAGATGAACAGCAAGATGAAAATGATATCAAACTAAACAAAAGAGTTTTATCACATGCTCAGGTACCAGTCAAAGCCTTCTAGCAAGCATATGTAGGCTTGCTATTTTGCATGCCAACTTTGTAATTATTGGCAACTCAACAAACTAATGTGCTCTTAATGATTTTGAACCTTTTGATCCTTTTAGATTTTACCTTGCCTCCATGTGTTATCAGAGGAGTTTCTATGATACTAAGACACAGCATGGTGTGAAGAAAATTTGAACGTTGATGTTTCATAATTGCAAACATGTCAAATTGATTCATAAATTATGCCAGTGATATATGTTCATTGGTTGGACATATTGTCGTATAATGTAACACTGCACTGTAAATTATGAGTTACGGCGCTCTAGCTAACATTGATATTGCAAATGGTAACTATTCCTTTTTGGTCCTGCAATTTTAATCCTGGTGAAATGCAATTGTCCTTTCTGGGCACAAGCTACTTTTCTGATGATTTATGCTAGGTCAAATTTTATTGGGACCTTGTGGTTTTGTGCTTTATAATCCTTTTTAATACTCTTTGACAAATTGGAACTTAATTCTGATCAATTTTGTTAACAGTGCTGATAAGTAGAAGTTAAAATAGTTGGATCGGGATGTTATTTCTTTATAATTGAGAAATTGGAATTGGAAAGCTAGACAATGAAAGTTGTGTTTTTTGTAATCTCTTTGAACTCTCCTGTTAGAGGTTTGATTTTGAGGTTGGAGTTTGGGAAATATCTGGAGATTTTGAAGAATGCCCATGCCTTTATCTGCTATTAGGTAACACCATTATGAATAAAAAGAAAAAAGATTGTCTGTTGGCAACTGTGTGCTTCTGGAGTATGCAACTTGCATGGGTTGCACTCAGAGAGCAGTTTTAGTGCACAAAAGCCTAATATTAAGATCCGACACATCAAAATTAAGGAAGAACTATGTTTCACGTACTTCCATATATTACTTTCTTCATATCATTTAAGGATATATCTTTTGCACGGTTTTTAATTAGCTTTAAGAGTGCGCTAAATTGCTTGAGTAAAAGTTGATGTAAACTCTGTAAATAATTATTTAACATATTGAATTTTGTGTTTGCTGGATACTTTCTGGTTTCAGGTCCGCCATTTACTGAAGGATGTTGATCCAAGTTTCATAGAAAGGTCTGTTTTAAAGAAAGATTCACTATTTCTGAATTGTTTTCCAGTAACACCAAATAGTCATCGTGTGACAGAAGTTACACATGCATTTTCAAACGGGCAGCGATTAATCTTTGTAAGATGAATACTTTTCTTTTTTCTGTATTCTTTTAGGTTAGCTACTTATCACATGATTTTATGTTATATTCTCATAGTTTGCTTCCACTGAATAGGATGATAGGACAAGAGCTTACAAGAAACTGGTTGATTTCAGAGGGAAGGGAAATGAGTTGAGTTTTCGTGTTATGGACTGCCTAAAAACTTCTAAGGCAAGACTTGAAACATTTCTATCTGGAAATGATAGTTGTGACATCCTCATAATTCCTTTTTCTATTCTAATTTACAGCTAAAACCAGAAAAACCAGTCAGTGATGATTTTATCATTTTTAACCAAAAACCGGTTAATGATTCTAACTCCAAAACATCTGGTTTGAGATGGATGAAAGATGTTGTTCTTGGCAAACGAAATGATCATTCGTTCCGAATGGTGGTTGTTGGTGATCCTAATCTTCGGCTCAGTGAAATTGGAATACCGTGCCATGTTGCAGAAAGGATGCACATTTCAGAACATCTGACAGCTTGGAACTGGGAGAAGTTGAATGCTTGCTGTGAAGTGCGACTTCTTGAGAAGGGTGAGATTCATGTCCGTAGAGAAGGTAGTCTAGTTCGCATTCGCCGTACCAAGGAACTGCAAGTTGGGGACATCATTTATAGAACCCTTAATGATGGAGATACGGTTATGATCAATAGGCCACCATCTATACATCCACACTCTCTCATTGCTCTCTCTGTGAAAATCCTCCCTGTGACATCAGTCCTTGCAATCAATCCACTCTGTTGTCCGCCACTTCATGGAGATTTTGATGGGGATTGTCTACATGGTTATGTTCCTCAATCAGTTGAGACTAGAGCCGAGCTTCACGAACTTGTTGCTTTGGAAAAACAGTTAACTAATGCGCAAAGTGGCAGAAATCTTCTGTCTCTTAGCCAAGATAGTTTGGTTGCTGCTCACTTGGTCATGGAACCTGGAGTTTTCCTGACCATATTCCAGATGCAGCAACTGCATATGTTCTCACCAAATAAATATTTATCGCCTTCAATTATCAAAAGTCCACGAAATGGTTGTCTCTGGACAGGAAAACAATTGATCAGCGTGCTCCTGCCTGAAAACTTTGACCATGATTTTCCTTCATATAATGTCAACATTCTCAAAGGGGAGCTTATTTCTTCCGAAGGATCTTTTTGGTTACGTGATACTGATGGTAACCTTTTCCAGAGCCTCACAAAGCAATGTCAGAGCCAGGTTCTTGACTTCTTGTATGTTGCTCAGGAAGCTCTTTGTGAGTGGTTGTCAATGAGGGGGTTGAGTGTCTCTCTTTCTGAGCTTTACCTCTGTCCGGACATATATTCACGGAAGAACATGATGGATGAAATTTTGTGTGGATTACAAGATGCAGAACACACATGTAATTCTAAACAATTCATGGTGGATTCTTTTCGCGATTTCTTTGCTGGAAATATTGAAGAGGATCCTTGTACTGTTGCATTTAATTTAGAACACCTGTGTTTTGAGAAGCAGAGATCTGCTGCACTTAGTCAAGCTTCTGTTGATGCTTTTAAAGAATTTTTTCGTCACATTCAAAGTTTAGCTTACAAATATACCAGTAAAACCAATTCATTGCTATCCATGATTAAGGCAGGAAGCAAGGGTAATATGCTGAAACTGGTACAGCATAGCATGTGTCTGGGATTGCAACATTCGTTGGTTCCTTTATCATTCCGAATGCCCCATGAGCTATCATGTGCAGCTTGGAATAAGCTAAAAGATGATGCTGCTGTTGAATGTGCCAAATGCTACATCCCATATGCTGTGGTTCAAAATTGTTTCTTATCTGGCTTGAATCCTCTTGAGTGTTTTATTCATTCAGTGACAAGCCGAGATAGCTCTTTTAGTGATAATGCTGATCTTCCTGGGACTTTAACTCGAAGGCTTATGTTCTTCATGCGTGATCTGTGTATTGCCTACGATGGAACAGTGAGAAGCAGATATGGGAATCAACTTGTTCAGTTATATTATGGTGAGAATGTGGTCGTTCATGATCCAAAATTTGTAGGTGGTCAACCTGTGGGCTCATTGGCAGCTTGTTCTATCTCAGAAGCTGCCTACAGTGCTTTAGATCAACCAATAAGTCTGCTAGAAAAATCTCCTTTACTAAACCTTAAGGTTATCTCTCTCTCTCTTATATTAAAGCTGTGGAAACTTACTTGATTATGCTATGGATGATATGAAGTAATTTGTGAATAGAAACAGCAAATATATATATAATTTGGCTTGCAATCATAAATGATAACAGCTTAACCAAACCTTAAACCCACAATAATTGATGTCCCATTATGGATCTTATTTTCTCCAGCTTTAGTTGTAGTAAGAAATTTTAATTAACTCTTTCCAAATCTCATATTTGGAGCTATTGCATGGATTTGATTCTATTACCCCTTTTTTTCTGCCTACTGGTGTATCCCAGGCCTCTGTTGAACATTCTTCATTGTTGTAACTTTCATTATCAGATTGCTTGACAAGTTTCATGATGTGGATAAATTGCACAGAATGTACTGGAGTGTGGTCTGAAAAAGAGTAATGCTAACCAAACTGTATCACTGTTTCTATCTGAGAAACTTGGAAGACAGAGGCACGGTTTTGAATATGGAGCCTTAGAAGTTCAGAACCATTTGGAGAAACTAGTATTTTTGGATATTGTTTCAGTTACCAGAATAATGTCAGTGTCTGTAACCTATTTATTTGCTTGTTTGATCTTACTCTATAATTTACTGTTCAAAAATGATATTGACTATTGTTCTTATGCATGATTTTTGTCTTTTTCTGGCTAGTTACTCCCCCCAAAGGTGTGGGAAGAGATGTTTTAGTCCGTGGGTTTGCCATTTTCATATATTCAAGGTACTGAAGTACAAGTATCCCACTATCCATGTCTGCACATAGTTCAATTTCTGGCACTGATCTGTGAGTTTCAGGAAATCATGACGAAGAGAGGTCTTAGTCTCCAGTCTGTTATTGACGCCCTTTACAAGCATTGCAAATCAAATGCCAAAACCCCGGAGGTCCTAATAACATGCAAGTAAGCTGGCCAAATCAATGTCGGCTTGCATTACAAGGAAATTAGTTACCATCAAAATTTAAAATTACTGGATTGTTATGGTCACTGCACTTTCTTTACTACATATTTATTTTGGTTTCCCAAGATTTGAGTTGAATTGAGTTGTTAAACAATCACAAAATCGCCAAAAGTTTCATATGGGGTAAGGAAATAGTAGGGTCAATGGCCTTCCAGTTTAGCTCTATGAAAATTTTATATCCGAAAATGAAGCAGCAGATCTCTCTGTTTCGTATATTACAATATTGGGTGCAAATTTGTGCTTGCAACAGTACAAAAATTTTCATTGATTTGCTGATTTCTGTTCATCAATTTAAGATTCTGTTCATTAGTGTTGGTAATACAAGACTCATACCTTGTGTACCTTGGGCTCCATTTCATATAAGTTATCTTTTTCACTTGTGATTTGTTGGGGCATATATCAGTGAGCTTACTTTGCATAGACAATCTCATTAAGTTCTTTCTTCTTATCATCCTCTATTAATATCTTATTGGAACATCAGGAACTGCTCTCTGGCTGACAGTCACAAGGAAAACGAAGGAACATTTTGCATAAGTGTGACCATTATTGACAGCTCCAAAGATTCATCCATGCCACTGGAAACTATTAAAGCCTCGATGATTCCTTTCCTTCTTGAAGCTGTTGTTAAAGGTCAGTACTTCACTGGATATTGTTTGTATTTATCCTACCTTCTATGGGTGTTTTATATTTTGTGCATCTCTTCTTCAAGGCTTGTCTATTTGCTTTTGTTCATATCTTATATTATGTTGTTGATATTCCCTGAACCTTTTCCCTCTTCATTAGGACTCATTGAGATAAAGAAAGTGGATATCTTATGGAATGATCGACCAAGGATACCAAAACCCTGTAATCAACCTCATGGTGAGCTCTACTTGAGGGTTTCAATGTCAGCAATCTCCGGAAAGACAAAGCTGTGGAACTTGCTTGTTAATCACTGTCTCCCTATAATGGATATGATTGACTGGACACGCAGTCATCCTGATAATATTCATGAATTTTGTTTGGCCTATGGAATAGATGCTGGATGGAAATTTTTCCTTAATGTATGTTGCTTTTGGTAATTCTTGACCGTGCTGGCTACATGTGATAGATGCTGATGTATAAAAAACTACTAACATGCATTTTCAATGACAGAATTTAAACTCTGCAATATCTGACGTTGGCAAGACTGTCCTTCCTGAACACGTGACACTTGTTGCTAGTTCTCTATCTGTGACTGGAGAGTTTGTTGGCCTAAATGCAAAAGGCTTGAAACGACAAAGAGAACAAGCATCTGTCTTGTCACCCTTTTCACAAGCTTGCTTTTCTGTCAGTTCTTGCTGCACCTTTTTCTTTAGAACATTCAATAACATCTAACTTAATGTAAATGTAGTTCATATATGTTTGAACGGCATTTGTTTGCAGAGTCCTGGTAATTGTTTCATTAAAGCTGCTAAGGCAGGAATCAAGGATGATATGCAAGGAAGCTTGGATGCGTTAGGATGGGGACTCGTTCCTCCAGTTGGGACTGGACAATTTGATATTGTATATTCTCTGAAGGTATATCTGCAATTTGATTCTGCTAAGTTTCAATTAATACTGCCTTGCTAAATTCCAGAAAATAATTGAAGAAGCTACTGATTCCTCTACGAATGTTATTGCAAAGATTCTATTAAGAATTTAAGGCTACCTCTGTTAGTTACTTGTTTGGTTTTTAATAACTTCAAATCAGAAACATGAAATACTTCCATGATACATGTATCTTAAAGCTTCAATCAACTAGGAATATCAATATCTTTTCACTGACCAATTCCAACGGAATTCTTAAGACTGATAAATTCTCTCTTTTTATTAGTCTTTTCTTTAAATTATCTAATCATTTTGCTTACCAGAGTTGTGAGCTTTCAGAGCCTGTCAATGTCTATGACTTCCTGGGTACCCAAATCAGTCCTAATAAGCTGGATGATGAGTTTGAAATACCTCATGCTCGGAGCTATAAATCTGACAAACATGGGGCTAAGTTTGCACTCAAGTTTGGAGGTTATGACCCCAAATGGTTTAAAAAAGCAGAAAGTATATCGAGGTCATTCTTAAGGAAATTTTTTACGTACGATGATATCTATAAGCTCTCACGCTTAGTGCGAAACATCTTGAATAAGTAAGTAAATTCGTCTGCTTTCATCCTTGATGCATTTTCAGTGTCATTGGGATATCTGCTGGTTCTTTTTATAGCTTTAGCTATGTATCCATGTCATGTTGCTCGCACAGTTTTTACTGCATATTTCAAGAAGGTGCTGTTTACACGAATAATTTCCTTTGCCAATATAACAGCTAATATATTTGTGGAAAGGAAGGAAATTAAATTTCTTATAGAAGTATAAAGTTTGTACATATTTAAGTATGAAAGTTGTTGTAATAAGTGGATGGTACAGCAATTAAATGCTCTGAAGTTTATGAGAATGCTTATCAACTCTTTCAGCCACATAAATAAGTGCTTCAGGAATGTATGCATAGAAGTTATAGTACCCGTGTACTGTGTTTCGGCTTTTTGGGTTTGTTCTTTTGTGCATTGCTAGAATAGTAATAATGCTTCCTTGCATCTTGTTTTCATGGTAATTTTTCTGAAATTGTAGTGCCTTTTCTTTTTTCGAAAGTACAATTTATGGGATTCTTCACGTAACCTTCTGTTGTTCTGGATGCAGGTATCCGTTGGACCAACAATTAAATGAAACAGACAAGTCCATATTGATGAGGGTCTTATATTTCCATCCTCGAAAAGATGAGAAGATTGGACCTGGGGCCCAGCACATCAAGGTTAATCATTAAATAATTTTGCTTTTAACAGGATTCTCCAATCTATCTGTTGCTTACTTGATGGCTTGGCATTTATTTAACTTACCCGGTGGCTTTCTCCCCTCTGTTAACAGGTTGTAAAACACCCAGTACACCAAGATTCACGCTGCTTCTCTCTGGTTAGAACAGACGGGACAGTCGAAGACTTCTCGTATCACAAATGTGTCCATGGGGCCCTTGAGATCATTGCTCCTTACAAGGCAAAAGTATATCATGACAAGCATTTTAAACATCGTTATCTGGGACATGCTTGACGAGAGAATCAGACATGTACAGTACTTGAGACCCGGAAATGGGTCTTCTCACTTGACATCCAGGGCATTAGTCAATGATGCATTTGTGGACTGACTGATTCTAGTTTTGGACGCCTCTTTTAGGACAAAGATGTTGAAAGAGGCTAAACTAATTAGGTTAGAAGTAAGCTAGATACTACTACAATCCTCCTTTTGTGAGTAAGCGCCTTCTGTATTGACCCATGCATGCAGGATTATTGATTCCCAAAGCTTCTTTTTGCTCCTTTTACTCTAACTTCATTTGCCTTGCATCAAATCAGGCAAAGAAGATACAGTGGAAGCAGCAAAGAAAAGCTTTTGTGGAGCCAGTCATCTTGGTGTATGTATTCGTAAAAGTACTTAATATGAAAAAGGAAAGTTACCTGCATTTCTTATTATTACTTGTGAATTTCATTATCGGCAAATGCCAATACCTTCTTTACACTTAAAAGAATAAGAAGTGACAATCTTAATGTTTCATGGCAAGAATAAGAAGTAACAATCTTAATGTTTCATGGCATATCTGAGTTGCTTGATGGAGGATTTTATTCAAAGACCAAATTTCTTTCTTTTGATCCTCTAATTCTTCTTTCAAATCCTAATCCTTGTATATTCATCCATAGTTTAGAGTCAGTGAGTTTCGATATATATAAAACTAGACTATTTTGAAACTTTTGAAACCATAGATTATTTCACGTTTTTGCCTGAAAATCTTTATTATTCTAGACTTAGCAGTAGAGTGAGGTCATCAATAAAGAGGAGTAGATGGGTTAGGTCAGATCAAAGAACTACTGGAATCTAATTGAGCTTTAAATAGGACGGCATTAGCTATACCTAATTGAACTTTAAACTGGACTTAAGTCGTCTTTAAAGTACTTTGGACTGCATCCAGGCAACCTCAAACCTATCCTATCTTGATCCATTTCTATTCTTGGATGCGCATAATAGGTTCCAATCAAAACCACAATGTGTTTTTTTTTTTTGAATTGATAGAATTCTACTGAGGGCGAGAATAAGCCCAAGACGTTTTGAATGAATTGAACTGAAATTTGATTCCTTCTTCTACTGGAATTTAAATACACGTAAATAACAACCACTTCCTATTAAATAGCAGCAACTACTTGAAACCAGAACTCACAATCACAATCATGGCAACTAAATAGACTTATCCACGATATTAAAACAGAAATTGACTTATTCTAAACTAAAGAACAAGCATAAAATTGATATGACTTGCATGACTCACGTACTAAATATTTTCGATTCTTAATGGGTACTCGTGTAGATCTTCTTGGCTTATCATTTCCCTCCCCTTCCAACAGAACCTTGTCCTCAGTTCAGAATAATAAATTGGTCCAGTAACTAGTCAGTGTTTTCCCAATTAGCATCTTTAATTGACAGATGCTTCCATTTCACAAGATCTCCAACAAGTCGTGCCCCTTTTTAGCCATCTGGTGTCTAAAATACTCTCAGGTTCCATTATAATTTCACCATCAACAATAGGTGGAATTGTAGAGCTAGCAGGGACGACATCACCAATCTTCATTTTTAGTAATGAAACATGAAACTCGGGGAGAATACGAGACCCTTCTGGAAGCTTTAGTTTATATGCCACCTTGCCAACTCTTTGTTCAATCTGAAAAGAACCACAAAAACAGCTTGCCAATTTCTGACATGCTTGATGAAATAGAGAATGCTGGCGGTATGGCTGAAATTTAAGGAGAATCCAGTCTCCTTGGAATTCAATATCTCCGCTCTTGGCATTGGCCATTTGTTGCATTCGATTATTGGCAGCACTAAGATTGGTTTTAAGCTGCCGCAAAATTTCATCTTTGGATATAAGTTGCTGGTCCACTTTATGACTGGACGACTCTCCAAATAACGAGGAATAGTTGGGAGGCAAACGCCCATACAATGCTTGAAGAGGTGTCATGTCGATGGATCCATGGTAAGTAGTGATGTACCAAAACTCAGCCCATGAAAGGAAGTTAGTCCATTTTCGAGATTGTTGATGAGTAAAGCATCGAAGATAATGTTCAAGGCAACAATTGACAACGTCGGACTGGTCGTCAGTTTATGGTTGATATGTTGAACTCATCTTCAATTGAGTGCCAAATAACTTGAAAATTTCAAGCCAAAAGTGACTTATGAATAATGGATCCCGATCACTGACAATAGTCTTTGGCATACCATGGAGCTTAACAATAGCATCTCCAAATTTTTCAGCCACTAGCTTTGAAGTAAATGGATGAGTAAGTGTTAAAAAAATAAGCTAACTTACTAAGGCGATCCACTACCACAAGAATTGTGTTCTTGCCATTGGATTGGGGTTTTAAAAAAATCCAATGTGATATCCTCCCATACTTGACATGGAATTGGAAAAGATTGCAAGAGACCAACTGGTGAAAGTGGTGAAGATTTAGCTCATTGACATATATTGCAAGAAGAAACATATTCTTGTACAATTCGACGCATTGACAACCAATAAAATTGTTTTGCTAGTCAATTGGACATTCTTTACACACCTAAATGTCCACAAATTTGCGAGTCATGGATTTCTCACAAGAGCAGCTAAAGAAAGGGGGTGTTAGAAGGCACCACCACTCTGTTTTATAATATATCTACCCATCACGTGAAGTATATGGAGCAATTTCCAACTTGCTAAATGTTGTCATATGTGGATGGTTAAGTGATGCTACTTTAATTTTTGCCCAAAGTGAAGATTATGAACACAACATGGTAGTGAGTTGTGGGATACTACTCACACGAGAAAGTACATCTGCATCTGAATTCTCCTTCCCTGATTTGTAAAGTATTCCTTAGTCATGCCCCAGTAACTTTGACACCCATTTTTGTTGTTCCGAAGTGATGATGCGCTGCTTTAAAAGATAATTGAGACTACATTGGTCTGTTTGAATGAAGAATTTCTACCCATCAAGTATGATTGCTAAGTTTGTACTACGTTGACAATGGCAAGCATTTCTCTAATGTAGGATGACCATGATCTCTTAGATGGACCCAAATGCTATAGGCCTGCCTTGTTGAGTCAACATCGCACTGATAGGTGTAGATTGCATCATGTTTTTATGGGTAGTTTAGTGTGTGCCTAGTTGTTAATTTGACTGTTTAGTGCGTGTTTAGGTTAAAATTGTGTTAGTAAATATTTATGTTTGAAATGTTTTGTGGGTTGGAACATGATGTTGAGCTTCAATTTTATATTTATGAGGTGCTTTGTTATGTTTGTTAGTATTTCAGGACGATTAGAGGAGATTCGGAGAAGACTCAGGAAATAACCTATGGCCATGATCATGGCAAAGATGGAAGCAAGAGAAAGGAGCCATGATCGTAAAGAATATGCCACAATCATGACAGAAGCTGGTGCAAGGAGCCACAATCGTGGCATTACAGGCCACGATCATGACAGAAGCAAAAAAATTCCCATGATCATGGCCTGCATGACATATACGTGGATAGTAATCTCGACTTGATTTTTTAAAAATTTTTTGGACCTTTCAAATCCAAAAAAGACCCTAAGGTTGCCTTAATTTTAAATACTATAAAAGACTTAATGATGTAACCCTAGGGGAGCTTCTACATTCTTCCACTTTTGGAAAGTTCAAGAGAGAGGGAAAAGAGAGAGAGAGAGAGAAGGAGAAGAAGAGGAAGAAGAAGCATGTCTCGATGCTACTGCTTCCTAGATTAGGTGGTCTCCCGACGCTGTTGCTTTCTTGGATTGTCTGATCCAAGTTCTATTTCCTTTCCATTTCATTTTTGTCCATTTAATTTATAAGATTGAAATGTATTCTATGATAATGGGTTTTAGATTTTTGATGATGTTCTAATTCTTCCTTTAGGATTTTACTTTGATTTAATGTCAATATAGTTGATTTTTGTGTTTTATTGATTGGGTGTTGTGATTAAATTTGATTTTTACATATTTCAGTAACAAACCGAGAGGGTGAACCGGATAAAATGATTGGATTGGTTAGCGAGAGTTAGGTGATCTAATAAACCACGTAGTTAATCATATCAATTTTTGTGTGGAGAGAGATCCTGTGTGAGACCCGATAGTTTAGCAGCAGAATTTCGATCTAATTTTAATTATGGGTTGCTTGTTAATAGAGAGATTGCAAATTTTAGAATTTAATTAGGGTTAATGATTTAGGGTGTGAGATTATAACTTGAGAGATAGTAATTCCCCCTAAGATAGTCTAGAATCGACGTCTTGGTAACACATAATCGGCTAGGTTAGCATCAATGATAGGTCTAATCTCCTCTCTTATAACTTAGTAATTCCTCTTGATTAATTTCCACAGTGACCCTTTGTGTTGCTCAATTCAATTCTTGTTTTGTGTTAATTTCTTGAGTTGAATTCTTGCAATCAAATTCCTGTGTTTATATTATTGTTTCATTTTTAATTTCATTTTATTAATTTATGAGCCTTAGATAGCCTAGGATTAGATTAGTTTACCCTCCTTGCGGGATTGACCCTTCAAATACTACAACTCAAGACCCGTGCACTTATGGTAATTGGGGTACATAAATTGTAAGACTCGACACCTCGATCAAGTTTTTGGTGCCATTGTCGGGGAGGCGTAGGATTAGTTTAGTTCTTTTTAGTCTAAGGCGTTTTTAGTTATTTTAGTTTTAGACTTTTTCCCTTCTTGTGTCTGTGTACTTACATGAACACAAAAGCCACGAGAAGTACAAATCAGATAATTGAAGATTTGACACTTTATATTACTCTGTTCGAACAAGCTATTTGAAGAGTCAAACGCCAAGAAGAAGTAGTTGAGGAACCAATGGTGGAAGAATATAATCAAGAGTTTGACCAAGGAGTGAACCAGGGGCATCAACCTAAAACTCTCATGGACTTTATGAGGCCGGGCTTCAATGCAGCAAGTCAAGGTGTGGCTAGGCCACCATTCCAAGCCACCTCTTTCGAAATCAAACTAGCCCTTATGAACATGCTGCAGACGAATGTGTAATTTTATGGATTGACAAATGAAGACCCCAATGCACATATCATAAACTTCCTCCAAATATGTGATACCTTTCGATATCATTAGATTCAGAAGATGCAATGAGAATAAGACTCTTCCTTTTTACGTTAAGGGATACAACGAAGGCTTGGTACCACTCCCTTAGCCTATCCAACGTCACCACGTAGGACCAATTAGTACGTACCTTTCTAGACAAATACTCCCCCTCGCCAGACTACAAAGATCATTAAGGATATCACTAACTTTTAGCAACTTTTAGCAAGGTAATGGGGAGTCGATTTACGAAGAGTAGGAAAGATATAAAGATTGACAAAGGAAATGCCCACATTATAACCTACCTAAGGAGTTTCTTTTGTAAACATTAGATAATAGAGCAACACCACCCAGGAGAGGCACAATTGATGCAGCTTCAGGAGGATCGCTAATAAAAAAGACTATTGATGATGCATAAGAGCTTTTAGAAGAGATGGCCAGTAATAGTTGTCTGTGGTCGAATGAAAGAAGTAGACAACCTGCAACTTTCTGAGAGCATAAAGGAGTTATAGTTGTCGACCAAATGACCAGAATGCAAATGAAAATTGACAGCTTGACAAGACAATTAAATAACATGAAAGCATCATCTTCCATTCCCCCAAAGGTCATTTAACAAAGATATGAGTTATACGGACAAGATAATCATGATACTATCGACTATTTCCTAATGCAAGAAGGTGAAGTGGAGTAAGTGAACTCTATAGGAGCACAATATGGTTAAGGAGTGGAAACAACCCCTACTCCAATATGTACAACCCTGGGTGGAAAAATTTCCCTAACTTTTCCTAGTCTAACAATACCGGAGGCTAATTCAGACCCAAGGACAAGAGAAACCAAAATCTATGGCCACCAAACTAGATAAGATCTTAGACAAGATTGGAGGAATGGAGGAGGTCCGTACGAGGCTCAAAGGCAAATTCTAGCAAATACCAAAGGACCACGCCTCCTCAATTCATAATTTGGAAGTCCAAGTAAGTTAACTGATAGAAGCATTATCGACTAGAAACGCAGGAACACTCCTAAGTAACACGAAGTCTAACCCCAAGGAATGAATCATGGTCATTACATTGGCCACTGAGGAGGAACCGAGCTAAGCTAAAGGAAATAAAGGAAAGGACATGGAAAGGGCTAATCATAATTTTCTTTAAAGTGAACATGAAGTATAAACAATCAAGGAGCATCAACCTAAAAACCCCCACCCTATTTTAGAACAACTAAAGCCAAATCCATGCAAGACCAAGGGAAAGGCAGAAATGTAAGAGAATAAGGAAGGTTCTTTACTTTCAAAGCACTATTTGCTTGAGATAAAAAAGTACCAACCTTTGATTCCATTTCCAATTAGAAAATGAGAAAAATCTAAGGAAGCCGAGCTTAATGAAGTTGTAGACATGAACAAGAAATTGTAAGTACAACTCGGATTGATGGAATTGATTAGAGGGAAAGTGGAAAAAGATTTGGAGGAGGAAAGGAAATTGACATTCCCACCAAAGAAGGAGGACCCAAGGGATTTTTATATCCCCTACATTATTGAGGGTGCCAAAATAGATAGAGCATTTACTAATTTAGAAGCCAGCATAAACATGATGTCATAGGCCTTATATCAGAAATTGGGAGTCAGAGAGATAGTCCCCAAGAAGATAGTAGTAAAAACAGTAAACAAATTAGTTCATCGTTCTAAAGGTATCATTCAAGATGTGTATGTTCAAGTTGAAAAGTTTACCTTTCCCACGAACTTCTTCATTTTGGGTATAGAAGAAGATGTGGAAACCCTAATTATCCTTAGCAGGCCATTTTTGGCTACTGCGTGATCAATTATTGATGTAGATAGGGGCAAAGTGATTATGATGGTAGGAAAGGAACATGTGTCTTTCACCGTAACCAAAAATGAAAAAAAAAGCCTATCCAACCTATGGCCATCATGAAGAGGGCGGAATTTGGTGGAGAAACAGAGAAGAATGATGAATGAAAGTGTTCACTGGTATAGAAAAATTCTCACAAGAGAAGGCGAAGAAAGAATCGAAAGAAGGAAGTTGGTGGCTTGAACAACCAGGAGGTACATGTACATTTTATAAGCTCCACATTCGAGCCACCATTGAAGGATTCTCGTAAGCCACCATAAGAGGAGAAAAACATACATCGAGCTACTGATGCTAAAAAAAACACTGCATGGGAAGCAACCCATGGTTTTTAATTGCTTTTTGTTTCCCTTTAGTTTTAGGTAGTTTAGAATTCCTTGGTTTGTGTGTTTTGTTTCCAAATAAATGTTGTGGAAGAGTAGATGATCAATATTGACTTAGGATTGCTAGGGAAGAAGAGCAAAATGAGGTGATAAGTGCAAATAAGAAGTTAGGGAAGGATCTTGGAGGTGAAGTGAGGAAAGGACAAAAATACAGCAAAGTGTAATGAAAGTCTCCTTCCAGGATCATGGCTACTAGGCACAATCATCATAGTCATTTGTTTAAGGCATTAACATCATGCAATTTTCAGCTGGAATTTTTTTTACAATTTACCCTTCCCTTACCTATATATTCATATCCAACCTCATTCTTTTAATCACTTTCATTTTCACTTTATCTTTCTAAACCTAAGACCTCCAAACACTTTCCCTTTTCTCTACCGATCGTTAACTCTTTCATTCTCTCAAACTTTCACTCACTCTCAATCTCGATGCTTCACATCAAGCAACAGTTAAACACACCAAATCTCCATAAAGAATCCAAGTATTGGAATGCAGCTGAAGAAATAGGGTGACAGATTTTAGAGCACTCTTGAATAGAGGAAGGCATTCAATTTCATTCCTTCAGCTTTAAGCAAATATGGTTCCTAAATACTTTGATTTTGATACGTTCGATAGCATAGGATTGAGAGACAAGGTTGAGAACCAAGGAGAAAGAATTCAGTGGGGTAAGTTCATACATTTTCAATATCCTATTTACCATAAACTAACCCAAGAATTCTTTATTTCTCTTCAATATAAACCGAGTAAATCATAGGACATACGGTTTGGGTTACGAGGTCAACCTTACAAACTTGATTATGACACTTATGTGAAATTTGCAATTTCCCTGAGTCATTCATAGTTGATCAACAAATGATTTCCATGCTACCCACTATTGGAACGAATTAACTGGGATGGAGCAATTCGATGCCAAAATTGCCCATAACAACATAATTAGAAGTCATGAACATTTGTTGCTACATAAATTCATGTGTCAAATGGTAATTGGCAAAATCGAAACCAACAATTGTTCAACAAAGGAACTTTTTATATTGTGGTGCATGGATCACAGTATCCCAGTATGCACCTCTACTCACATTTTTAATTCAATTATTGCTACTCTACATAAGAGAAGCAATAATTTAGGTGTGGGTTACTTAGTGTCATCCATTGCTGAGTATTATGGTGTCAATTGCAACAAACTCATTGTCCATCGTCCTGAGTTGATAAACCTTCATCACCTGTGGGGAGTTAAAATCTTGAAGTCCCACAATGTGAAACTTCGGGATATCAGTGCCAAATTCCGTGTAAAGACTAACGCAAGGTAGGCAAGTCCAAGTTCAAATTCAGCGCCTCAATAATAAGAAAATGACTCAACCAGCAAGGAGTCTAGAGAGGAGAGGATGAAGAAGAACCTGGTCGGAAGAAGGTGCTCACTGCAATCTCCAACAACACCAAAACACTCATAAAACTCCAAGATGATGAAAGAGATGGCCTGCACACATCGACGCCAGAGCTGAGATATATGCCATCTTCATCGATACTTTAAGGCTCAAGGCGTTCAATTGCCACCTCCAACAACACCCTGCCTCAATCACCCTTATGAGTTTGTGTTCTAATCCTTTTCTTTCATTTTTGTAGGATTTTCTTCCTATGTTCTTCATGTTATTTTATTCCCCTCTATTGTGTTTGTGTACCCTTCTCACATTGAGGACAATGTGTTGTTTAACTGTTGGTGTTTTTTTACTTTGAGTGAAAATTTTGCATTGTGTATACTAGTTTGTTTAGGTTTGTATGTGTGAATTGTATGAATGTGGCAATATCTAGGATTTAACAAGATTAATCCTGCAGTGAACATAGTCTTTCAGGTTGCTAAGACCTATTAGCTCGTGGAATTAGTGACCTAAGTTACTTAGGGTAAAATATGCTAGTTAATTAGGATACGATGTTAGTCTATTCAGCTAGGAAGCTGCCATATTCATTTATAGTTTTAGGCCAATCAAATAAGTGGCATTACTAGTATATTTTCATGAGAATAATTAGTAAAAGCAATAAGGTAGGCAGAATAAAAAATTTCAATGAAATAACTATTTCACTAGCTTTTGGGTTATGAATAAAGCTAGTAGCTAGTTAAGAATTTGATGTAGTTGAGTAACCAGATCTACACACATCACAAATGTGTGCCTTCGTGTCAAAAGGCTATATGACATTCCTACCAAGACGCTTAATAACAACATGATCTAGTTAAGTAACTAGATCGACATTCATCACAAATGTTTGCCTCCATATGAAAAGACTTGGTTCATGTCCTTAAAAATCAACAAAAAGAAAGTTTTCAATTAACAACCTACTAAACTTGTCAATATTTTGATTTTTCATGAAAACCTACTTAGGAATAGCTACAATTTTGATTTGAACAAATAATTATCCATGTGTGTGTGCAAGTTGTAAGGGTGAATAGACTTAACATTAATATTTTGATTAGTTTGTATATTTAGTCCAAGGTACTTAGACATAGATTTCACAAGTTAATAAGTTAGAACAATTTAAGGGATTGTGTTGGAATTTATTTCGTTAAGTCTAATACCATCGCCTTATTATCAGATTTACGTGTTTTGTGTTTTGGTTATTGATGTTTGTTTATTTGTTTTTATTTTCTTGAGGAAAAGCAAACATTTAAATATGGGGATGTTGATAGGTGTAGATTGCATCATATTTTTGTAGGTAATTTAGTGTGTGTCTAGTTGTTAATTTCATTGTTTCGTGCATGTTTGGGTTAGAATTGTGTGTGTTAGTAAATATTTATGTTTTAAGTGTTTTTGTGTGGAACATGATGTTGAACTTCAATTTTATGTTAATGAGGTGCCTTAACGTGTTTGTTAGTGTTTCAAGACAATTGAAGGAGACTTGGAGAAGACTCGGGAAATAACCCCGGGTCGTGATTGTGATTGTGATAGAAGCAAGGGCAAGGAGCCACGATCATGACAGAAGTTGGTGCAAGAAGCCACAATCATGGCATTATGGGCCATGATCGTGATAGAAACAAAAAACTCTCGACCATGATGGTGCCACTAATGGCCACAATCACAGCTTGCGCAACTTATACACTGACAGTGGTCTCGACATGAGTTTTCGAGGGATTTTTCAGACCTTTGGGACCCAAAAAAGACCCTAGAGTTGCTCTAATTGGAAATATTATATAAGACTTAACGATGTAACCCTATAGGATCTTCTACATTTTGCCACTTTTGGAAAGTTCAAGAGAGAGAGAGAAGAAAAAGAGGAAGAAGATGTTGTTGTTGCTTCCCAAATTAGGTTGTCTCTCGACACTACTACCTTCTAGGATTGTCTGATCCAAGTTATATTTCCTTTCCATTTCATTTTTGTTCATTTAATGTATAAGATTGAAATTGATTGTATGTTTTGGATTGTTGATGATGTTCCAACTCTTTCTTTGGGATTTTACTTTGATTTAATGTCAATATAGTTGATTTTGTGTTTTATTGATTGGGTGTTGTGATTAACTTCAATTTTTTCATATTTTGGTAACAAACCGATAAAAATAATTGGATTGGGTTTAAGAGAGTTAGGTGATATATTAGACCACATAGTTAATCATAGCGGTTTTTGTACAGAGAGAGATCCCGTGTGAGACCTGATAGTTTAACAGAGAGCTTCCAATCTAATTTTAATCATCAGTCGTTTGTTAATTGAGAGATTGCAAATTTCATAATTTAATTAGGGATGATGATTTAGGGCGTGGGATTATAACTTGAGACAGAGCAGTTCTCCCAACGATAGGTTAGCATTAACGATAGGTAGAATCCCCTCTCTCATAACTTGGTAATTTCTCTTGATTAATTTCCATAGTGACCCCTTTGTGTTGCTTAATTCAATTCTTGTTTTATGTTAATTTCTTGAGTTGAATTCTTGCAATCAAATTGCCATGTTTATATTCTTGTTTCATTTTAAATTTCATTTTATTAATTTCTGAGCCTTAGATAACCTAGGATTAGATTAGTTAACCCTCCTTATGGGATCGACCCTTCAAATACTATAACTCACGACCTATGCACTTGCAATAGTTGATGGATATAAATTGTAAGACTTGACACCTTGATCATGCATCAATCTCATCCCTTGATGCATCTGTTTTAATGACAAAAGGAATAGTAAAATTAGGCATAGCTAAAGATTAAGTAGTAGTCATGGCTTGCTTGAGTAGGTCAAAAGCAGCTTCTGCTTCATCATTCCATTTCCATTGCCCTTTTTTTTTTTTATAAATAGGTGAGTGGCTAAGCTAGAAGCCCATAATCATGAACAAATTTTCTATAATATCCTATTAAGCCTAAAAAACCACACAACTCAGAAATATTAGTAAGTCGTGACCATTGCAATACAACTTTAATTTTATTTTTTTCTACCTTTATTGCTTAAGTTAAGAAACAATATTGCCTAAGTATTCTAGCTCTTATTGGCCAAATGCACACTTGCTGAGTTTAACAAAAAATTTGTGATGCCTTAAAATTTCAAAAGCTTGACGAGCATGTCCAATATACATCGTTCAATTGGGGCTATTAATTAGGATATCATCAATGAAAACTAACACAAATTTATAAAGGTAGGGTCAAAATATGGAATTCATAATGGCTTGAAAGGTGGAAGGGGCATTACAAAGGTTGAAACGCATAACTAGATACTTATAGTGACCATTGTGAGTAGAAAATGAAATTTTATGAATATCAGATGGATGTACTCATATATGTACTGACTTATGGTGATATTTGGTTCTCAAATCTATTTTAGTGAAGAAGGAAACCCTATGAAATTCATCTAACGTATCATCTACGGTATGAATTGGAAATCTATCTTTGATGGTGACAACATTAGAGGCTTTACAATAGATGTCAAAATGTCATGTACCATCTTTCTTTTTTATTAAGAAAACAAGTGATGAAAATGGATTGGTACTAGGTCTTATAAGCCCCAATTATAAAATATCATGAACTTATTTTTCAATTTTGACCTTTTGAAAATAGGCATGCTTGTAGGGTCTTACATTGACAGGCTCGACCCCTTCTTTGAGTGTGATGTGGTGTGCAATTTCCCTTGTAGGAGGAAGTTGCCTTGGCTCTTGAAAGATATCACTGAAATTTTGCAATAGATGCATCATGTCTGGGTGGAACTCGTTATGTCAATTTGAACGCAAATGGCAATCATTGACTTTCTTTGGGGCAATTCTTTTATGATGGCCTTCATGGATTCAATTTGAATAGATTGGACACCTACCCCTCATAACTTCTGATTTTGGTTATTCCATTGGAACTCCATGGTAATATTTTTCCAATCGCACAAACCTGTGCCTAATTACTCTAACCACTGAACTCCTAACACCAAGTCAAGTCTGATTAGCAGTAAAAAGTATAGTGTAAGAGCGAAAGAGATACGCTAGAGTAGCACATTGACATGTTCAAATCTCCCTTGGCACCGAACTGTACCACCATTTGCTACTTTGACTATAAATGGTTAAGTTGGTACCACAGGAAGTTGTAGCCTCATTGCGTTTTTTTTTGCTGATGAAGTTACGAGTGGAACCGCTATCGATATGGAGCATAATTTCTTAACTACCAATATGTGTTGTAACTCTTATGGTTTGAGAGTTAGACCACCCTGTTAATGCATAGAGTGCTATTTCAGGTTCATTTTGCATTATTGTTGCACTTTCATCATCCTCATTGCCTGGCATAAGCTCGCCTCTCAATAACAGAAGCTGATGTTTACGAAATTTATGACCTAAGGTGAACTTCTGATCACAATTATATTCCTTGAACCCTTCACTTTTGCATCTTGTACCAGGTGAGACCTTTCACTGGAGAAGCAGGATTAGATGTTAGTAAAGAAGTTTAAAATTGGGGACAATTGAATGGAGTTGCTTTGGTAAATTTCTATTGCCATGCTAGTTGTTTATCACGCATAAGTGCAAGGCTAATTACTTCTTTTAATGACTTGGGTTTAAACACGTGAATTCCATCTACAGTTTTTAGTTTAAGTCCATCCTTGCACACGGTTACTGAGCTTCTCAAATTCTTTATGGTAGTCTCGCAAGGAGCCTAGTTGTTTCACTCTAGACAAAGCTTCATAGAAATCTTCACATTTTGTGGGTCTAAATTGAGCCCAGAGTTCTTCAAAAATTTCCTATATGACATTGTTTCCTTCCTTATTGTAACCTAGCCTTAGCCAACACCACCATCGACTCACCTCACCAATGAGATGATAGGCTGCAAATGACCCCTTTTGGTCTATAGTGGTACCTTGAAATGTGAAAAGTTGATCCACCTTAATGAGCCATTCTGTCGGGTCATCTCCTGAGTATTTTGGAAACTCGAGTTTGGCAATCTTAGATGAAAGCAAAGAGCGTCCCATCTCCAGATTCTCCTTCATCTCTTCTTGAATGTTACGCGTTCCATGACTATTATTACTGTTGGATCCTTCTTTACTAACTTGCAATGCTACTGTTACTTTGCTAAGCGTCCCTTCGATGTGTTACAACTTGCCTGCTATGCGGAGCTCTAATTGACTAATGCTATCTTGGAGTCCTGTTAACCCTCTTTCAAGCATTTCAATATGTTCCTTATTAATAGACTTATTGTGGGTGGCTCTGATACCACTTATAGGTCCTAGTCTAAACCACAACAATCTTATTTTGAACTGATAAAATGCTCGTCTAGGTGAGAATAAGCCACAAGATGTTTTGAATGAACTGAATTGATATTTGATTCCTTCTTCTACTGGAGTTTAAATATATGTAAATAATAACCACATCCTATTAAATAACAGCAACTACTTGAAACCAGAACTCACAATCACAATTATGGCAATTAAATAACTGGCACTTATCCACAATAATGACATCCAATAAGGAGAAGAAGGAATCTAAGACAGAGAACAATGTTGTGAAAATCGACCAAATTAGAGCAACTTCACAGCTAAATAGGATTGAAGGAATAGTAATGAAGATGAAATAAATACACAGATATTACATGAAAACCCCCCAAATCAGGTTAAAAATCATGGACAAGGATAGAAGAATTTTATTACTGAGAAAATTGGAAAATTACGAGAAAACAATATCCACAAGAGTACACAAAATATTTTTGTGTGTGTCTCTCTCTCTTCTGTCTCTCACCTCACGTCTCTCTTATTGTTCTGCCCATGCCCTGCTTAATAGGCAGGAGAATGAAGATATGGTTGGCCAAAGTAGCCAAACTTTGTTGTCTTGTTAGGCATGTTAGGCACCAAAATTCGGTGCCTAATATGCCATCCAAGTTTAACAATTCTCCCACTTGAAGATTTGATTGAGAATCAATCATATCTTCACACAATTCTTTCTACCTTGCCGCTTCATGTTGCTTACGTCTCTGTAAGGCCACACGAAGATCGACACTATATAAACTTGTCACCATTGATTGTTTTTGTCATAAAATCTGCCAGATTATATATTGTATGCATTTTCTGTATATCCATTGTTCCTTCTTCCACTTTCTCACGAACAAAATGGTATTAAACTCAAATGTGTTTTGTCTTTGAATGAAATGCTAGATTCTTTGCAAGATGCAAAACACTTTATTTATCACAAAAAATAGTAATATTCTCTTGTTTATACCCAAATTCTTCCAACATCATCTTCAACCATATTGCTTTTTTACTGGCTTGTGTAGCTGTCACATATTCTGCTTCTGTTGTTAACGTAGTCATAACTGACTGCAATTAACCCAACTCACAGCTCCTCTAGCTAGTGTAAACACATATCCTGTAGTGGATTTACTTTTATCAATATCACCTGCATAATCAATATAAACATATCTTCTGATAATAAAATCTGATTCTTCATAACATAATGCAACATCTGAGGTTCCCTTCATATATCTGAGAATCCTCTTAACTATATTCCAATGCTCTCGACCAGGATTCTCCATGTATCGACTAACCATTCCCACTGCATGTGCAATGTCTGGTCTTGTACAAATCATAGCGAACATTAAGCTTCCTACTGCTAATGCATAAGGTAATCGAGACATCTCCATCCTCTCTTCTTCATTGCTAGGACTCATACTTGAGGATAACTTGAAATTAACAGGAAAAGGGGTATAAATTAACTTACAATCTTGCATGTTGAATCGCCGCAAGATCTTCTTCAAATAATTCTTCTGAGAAAGCCAAATCTTCCTATTATTTCTATCTTAGTGAATTTAAATCCTTAGAATCTTGTTTGCTCTTCCCAATTCCTTCATTTCAAATTCCCTAGCCAACTGTGCCTTCAATTCTTTGATACGATTATTGTTAGGGATTGCTACCAACATGTCGTCTACATATAACAGTAAGACTATAAAATCATTTTTCTCAAACCTCTTGAAATATGCACAAGGGTTTGCATTCAGTTTGTTGTATCCAATGCTCATGATGAAGGAATCAAATCTCTTATACCAACACCTCGGTGCCTGCTTTAAACCATACAGAGACTTGTTCAACCTAAACTAAGTTCTCTTTCCCTTTTTCTTCAAAACCTTCTGGTTGGAGCATATAAATTTCTTCTTCAAGATCTTGATGAAGAAATGCAGTTTTTGTATCTAACTACTCAAGATGCAAGTAAAATGTAGCATACATTACTAGGACTACTCGAACTATAGTGAGTCGAACCAAAGGAGAAAATATTTCATTAAAATTAATACCTTCTTTTTGAGCATATCCTTTTACCACCAATCTAGTACGATATCGCTCTACTTGATCATCACCACTCCATTTGATCTTGTGAACCCATTTATTTCCAATAGGCTTTCTTCCTTGTGGTAATGATACTAGCTCCCATATCTTATTCTTATGTAGAACTTCAATTTCTTCCTGCATTGCTGCCATCCACTAGATGCATCTGAACTATTCATTGCTTTTTGAAGAGTTGATGGCTCTCCATACTTAGTTAAAAGATAGTATGCAATATTGCTCTCCATAATATAATCTGAGTGCTAGCTTGGTGCTCTTCTTGTGCGAGTTGATCTCTGAGTATCTAAAACATTAGATATGATTAGTTCTTGCTCCTCGTGCTCTGATGCAGCTTCAGAAGAATCATTTTGATCAAATTCCCTTTCCACATGTGCTGTTATAGTCTCTGAATTCTCTTGTACAATGCTAACATTATCTGGTTGCTCTTGGTCCTTATCTTCTATGAAGATAACATCCCTAATGATAACAATCCTGTGGGAAATGGGATCCTAAAGACAATACCCATTTACTCCTTCAACATGTCCCAAGAAAATACTTCTAGATTTTAGATCCAACTTCGTAGTTTCTTGGGCATTAAACATCAAATAGGCAGGACTTCCAAATATACGGAGGTTAGAATAATCCACTAGTTTACCAGTCTATATCTCCACCGGTGTCTTCAACACAGTTGTAGTTGATGGAGCTCGATTCACCACATAACAGGTGGTATTGACTATTTCTGCCCAGAATTTCTTATCTAAGCTTGTAGTTCTCAACATCGCTCTTGTTCTTCCCAATACAGTTTTGTTCATCCACTTTGCTACTCCATTTTTTTAGGAGTGTATGCCTTCATGAATTTCCTTTTGATGCCTTCTTGCTTGCAGAATTCATCAAATTCTTTACCAGTATATTCTCTTCTATTATTTGACCGTAAACACTTGATTTTCTTACTAGATTCGAGTTCTACCTGCGCTTTATAAAATTTGAAAGTTAGAAACACATCTGCCTTCCTTTTGATAGGAAACACCCAACATCTCATCAAATAATCATCAATGAATGATACAAAGAAATTTGCTCCTCCTAGGGACGTAACTGGTGCTTTCCATACGTCAGAGTGAATCAATTCTAGAATTTCTTTGCTTTTGAATTTTGATGTGTTGAACTTCAATCGATGTTGCTTACTCACAATGCAATGCTCACAAAAGGTAGTGATACCTTTGTGAGACCTGAAAGTAGATTCTTCTTTTTAAGTATCTTCATTCCTTGTTCTGACATATGTCCAAGCAAATATGCCATGTCATTGCATATTTGTCATTTGGACTAGTCACTACAACTGATGCCTCTCCTTCTTGCAAAGTTACTCCCTTCAGTATGTATAGATTTGTAACAATCTTCTCTGCTTTCATAAATACTAGTGCTCCTCTAATCAGTTTCATAATCTTGTTTTGAAGCTCAAATCTGAAACCGAGATCATCCAGTTATCCTATAGACAACATATTCTTCTTTAGGCTCTCCACATGTCATACTTTTTCAATAGTTTGAGTTGTCCTATCATACTTCTTTAACTTGATGGTACCGATACTAACGATCTTCAGAGCTTGATCATTACGGGTGCACACAGATCCCCTAGAGACAGATTCATATTGATGGAACTAGTCTCTTTGAGAGGTCATATGAAAAGTAGCTGTTGAATCGAGAAGCCATACATCAACAAATCTTATCTTACCTCCAATAGTTATTGCCGCTTCACAAACCATTGCACCTCCATCATCTGAAGTACTTGTTGAATTTCCTTGAGGAATAAAATCTTTCTTATTCAGATTCCAACAATCTTTCTTCAGGTTCCCTTTCTTGCCATAATTGTAGCACTTGAAAGTCTTCTTACTCCTAGACTTTGATCTACCATTACTATGACTCCGACTTAGGCCACATTCCATTAATCTTCCTCTCATCACCACCGAGGCCTCCACTTGTTGTGAACTTGCCAACTTGTCTTCCTTGCTCTTACGCTAGCTCTCTTCTTCTAGAATAGCAGCTGCAATATTGTCGAAGACTATAATGCTCGTGTTGTATGTTAGATTGATGACGAGTTGATTATACAAATCTGGTAGACTTTGAAGTAAAAGTTCAGAACATTCAGTTATCTTTATTGTGTGCCCCAATGGTGTGAGTTGAGAAAATAGAGTATTTAAAGTATTTACATGTTTCGTCATCGAAGTCGATTCCCCCATGTGTAAAGTGTATAGTTTCCTTTTCAGAAAAATTTTGCTGTAAAGTGATTTGGCCTTGTATAATTTTGTGAGATGATCCTAAATCTCTTTTTTCGTCTTCTCCTTTAGCTTGACAATACCCCATCTGTTAGAGCTAGATGAAGATTTACAATAGAATTCCCATCCATCTCATTCGACATTTCATCTGTGACTCCAGTTGGCCGTTCACTAATGGTTGCTAGATAATTTTCTTTTCTCAAGACAGCCTTCATCTTCAGCTTCCACAATGAGAAATTACTCCCATTGAACTTTTCAATCTCAAATTTTGCTGCCATTGCTTCTATCACGAATAGAAATTAGTTACCATTATTTCACTTGAATAGTACTCGGATGTATGAACAGTACTGTATATATTAATAGTACCATATGTGTGAATAGTACTTATATGTATGAATAGTACCTATATATAAGAATAGTACCGTACAAGTGAATAGTACTGCTTACTTGAATTACAGTAACTACAAAGTTTAATGCAAAAATAAATGCATGAATTGTTGTCACCTTTTGTGGTTACTATTCACCAATTTTCACTGTGCTCGCCAGAACTCCGAATGGATTATGCCAAAAAATTTGTCGTAATTTTCTCATCTCGCCCTGTTACCATTTGTTGTGAAAATCGACTAGATTAGAGCACGTTCACAGCTAAATAGGATTGAAGGAATAGTAATGAAGATAAAATAAACATAAAAAATTTTACATAGAAAACCCCCAAATCAGGTTAAAAACCACGAACAAAGATAGAAGAATTTTATTACTGAGAAAATTGGAAAATTACAAGGAAAAAACTACATCCATAAAACTATACAAAATATTTTTGTGTGTCTCTCTCATTTTTTCTCTCTCACCTCACATTTCTCTTGTTGTTCTGCCAATGCCCTGCTTTCTTTGTTCATCTCCTGCCTATTTATAGGCAGAAGAATGAAGATATGGTTGGCCAAATTTTGTTGGCATTTGGCCAACCATTCTTTGTTGTCTTGTTAGGCATGTTAGGATTGAAATTCGGTGCCTAATATGCCAACCAAGTTTGACAAACAGGTTAACAGAATATCTGCTGGGTTATGGGGCTGATTTATTTCCAAAGTACACCAAAATCTGAAGCTCTTTTAACTTTGTCTTATCTGGTGGCACTCTCATCTAGTCTCTCAAGTGAGACATTCATGGATAAGTTAAATGACTATATACTTCATTAACCTGATGCTAATTGATTCCTGTCAAAACCTATGTAGTTATTTATTAATGGGAATAAGAAAAGGGATAAGGAGCAAAATAATAATTGATAAATATAAAGTTATGTATTGATGATGAAACGAAAGGAAAAAAAAAACCTATTGCTACAATAATATGAATTAAGTTTGACGAACTGGATATATCAATGTGACATCTGAACTATAAAACAAAGAAATATATAGTCTAATTTGCTATATAGTTAAAAGATACTAGTTGGGGAAATTCTCGTTGATTTTCCTCTCATTGTTGAAGGAAATGACCGTAAGAATATATTTGAAAATTTCAAAGAAACTATTGAAACTTTGATATGTAAACTGGATATAATGGTCAAAATGGCGCGTATTTTTAGGTAAATGAGAGTTTTCATAAGGATCATGTTGATATCAACTATAAGGTAGCATTTGATTGTTTACTTTCATAGGTGCATGAAACAGGTCCACTTTCATCTGTGCATAATATGCATTTATAAGTCATTTTAGTTTTTAACTTTTTAAAACTATAAATTTAATTAGGCCAAAAGTGCATCTTCAACTTTAACATTTATAACATAATATAAAATAGATAATAAAATTTTAAAGCATTCGAATTAAACCCCAACATTTTTAAAACATTCAAAATAAACTTTAAGTTAGATGAAAATTTTATAGAATTAGCTTCTTGTCAATCATATGTCACATCAATGATTACATGGCAATATTTTTTATTTTCTGAATAGAAAATTATCCCACGTTTACACGACAAGCGAGATTTATAAAAATAGATTCCACTGCCACACAGTAGTTAGACCCACTTTTTAGTTAATTCGAAAAAGCTAATTAATGTTAGATTCTACTTTCTATTTAGAAAATAAAAAATGTCACATTAATATTGACATCATTTTTACCTGACAAAAAGTTAATCTCGTTAAATTTTTTATTCATTTAAGATCTGTTTTAAACTTTTGGAGAATATTAGGGGTTAAATTTAAATGCTTCAAAACATTAGGGTTCAAGCTGTATTATATTGTAAACTTTGAGATTCAAAATGCATTTTTGGCCAACTTAATTATCATATTGATCTTTCCCTCTTGAAATTTTTGGTAGCCTCACCAATCTCATATTGTAGGGGTTTTAAAAATCATGTTACAATCCAGGCAACCTCAATGGCAAGCTCCACCTTTTTCTTTAGCAATAACCTAGAAAGCTCTTTTGCAAAAAGTTCAGTAAGCTCTCTTAGAATCTAGATGACTTAATCTCAACTTCTCACTTGTTTGCATTTAGTAAAGTTATTAGTAATGGATCCCTCGCTTTCTATTCCTTATTTCGCTTTACCTCTCCCAATAAAATCCATCTCTTAATCTTTCTATTTGGATGACAATCTAAGGATACAAATTTCTTGCCTAATTAATCTATTCTTAAAAGAATTCAATAAAATCCATATCCATATTTTGTTGACTTAATTAATGAGGACTAACACAATTTTATAACAATTAATATCTTAATCATGTGCATTTGATATTTGGACCATTTTGGATTAAGAATTATATTATTAACCATACTATGAGTTTTCGAGTCCATTCACCAAAGTTTTCAATGCCTATCCATTAGGCATATAGCCCCCTATAAGTTATATTTTAACCTAATTGATCTATTTTTTAAGGTATTCTTCTTAATCATCAATTTGGAAAATGTGTGGAGGTGTGTGGTATAAGTTTGTGAATTGGATTCAGCGAATCTTAGAAATTTCTATTGTGGTTTATTTTTATGTTGAAACAATCCATTGTAAAACCAAGACTTCCAATAATTTTACATTATCTTGAGGAAGTAAATCCTTAAAATTGTCAATTGTACATGCTCCAAAGATATAGAATTTTGTTTTGGTTGATTGTGGTATATTAATTTTTTCAATTTAAAGTTATTATTTATTGCTTAATATCCAATAATTAGTATTAGAGCCAAATCAATAACTTCTCAAGTTATCATATGTCTTTTCTTTTTTACACCCAAAATTTGAAAATTTTTATAAACATTGGTATATTGTTTTTGGAAGGCAAATATACGTCATATATCATTCATACAAATATTTACATAAGTTTCCAGTAAGTTTTTTTGAGCAAAAATGATTAAAATATACTTTTTTCTTTAAAACTCTTCATTAACTAAATTTTTTTTTCTCTTTTTTGGGTAGTTTTTGTTTAAATTAATCCCATGCATCACTTAGGCTTTTTAAAGAGGAGCTCTACTATTGTCGAGAATGACCTCCTCAATTGTGAGATATCATCAGGTTGAGTCGCAGATGTTCATGGGTCATGTATTTATAATTATGCCTTATTGCATATTTGCAATTCTATCATCTCTAGTTATTTGCATTCTTACATCTCAAATTTTTATGATTCTATCTTCTTTAGTTATTTACAATTTCTTCATCTCCAATTATTTATTTATGATTGTTGGTAATTAATAATAATAATAATAATAATAATAATAATAATAATAATAATAATAATAATAATAATAATAAATTATTGCTATTATTTTGAGAGGGCATCTTAACATATTTCATTTATTATAAGCAAAGTTACGTAAATAGATAAAATATTTAAATTTATTCTAAAATTAAATATTTTATCTATTTACGTAACTTTGCTATATTTTGGATAAATTTACGTGTCATTTTTGTTTAGTTGTCATATTTTTAATATAGAATTTGATTATATTGATTTTATTATCATGTTTTAGATAATCAAATATTGTATGCTTATGAAGTTTGCCTCTTGTAATTCTAGGCATTAGAATATTTTATTAATATTATTTCTTTAGTATAGATAAACTTTTTCTACTTAGATTCATGCAGACAATGAAATTATCTTATCCGTGAGTTCATTGTTTGGTAGGATGATTAAATTGGTAAAGAGAATATATTGAATATTGTGAGTCACAATTTTAGTATCCTATTGGTAATTGATTGTTACATTTTATTGTGATATTTGATGTTTTGCTCTTATCTGTGAATGAGTCTATTTTTTGATACTCACTGGACTCTAACATTCGATGATCACCTTTGTGGATAATTTTGAGGAAGGAGAAGAAATAGTGAATAACATAATCATGCATTACATGAATATTAATGTTGCTCTTATATTTTTCTTTAGCTTTGAGCAATCTTCAGTTCTTTGCCATTTTGAAGCTTACTGGGACTAATAACAAATAATGGGTTGGATTAATCTTTAGTCATCATCTGATCCTCTAGTCATCATCTGATCCTCTGACCACTTATGGATCCCTTCCTGATTAATCTCCAGTGCTCTTAAATGGCCCTCTCTCTTGTTGTCTCCCTCATTTTTATCTAAAGAATCCCTAAAATTTTGACCAACACAAACTTATGTTGATCTCATATTATTCCCTTACTCTTTTGACTTATTTTTCATAACCAAACATCGCTAACATGGATCCATATTTAAATCATATTACTAAATTTATTATCATGTTTAGGATATGTTCCTACACATGACAAGTTATCAGAGAAGGAAATACACTCAGTTGGAATTTGGGGGTTATACAAGACCATGTTTAGGCTATATTACTTTATGTGCCAAGTTTTTTAAGAAGGAAAATGCATCAATAAGCTACATAAGAGTGAACATGATATCATGTCGGTGTTATGTCATAGAAAATGGAGCCATGCTCAATCTTTGTTTCTCCAAAATCACCCTAAAGCTTCTATAACTTGGCTCTAACTTGCCTAGATTCACCCTTTATTCATTAAAAGCTAAGATAAGACTTCTAAACATAATGTATATTAAATTATCAAATCCTAGAGAAATCATTAAAACACAAACTAAATTTTCTCAAAATCACGATAAAAAATATAGATAATTAGCAGTTATCAAATTCCTCCCCTCTTATACATTTGATTATTTTAAGCAAATCAATCTCGTTACTCATAGCTGAAATAAGTGGAAACTATATGAAAAAATTTAACACATCAATTATATTAATCAAGTTTTTCCATTATGTATTTAATTGTAAGACATTTAACTATTTGCATCAAGTCTTAAATCAATTCAATTAACTCTACAATTCCCCAAACTTTAATTGCATCCATAAAAATCAACCTAGTGCATAAAATAAATATACATGAAAAAGATATTACAACTTTCAAATATTTTTATAACCCTTTATTGAATGAAAAGTAAGGAGTCAAACTTTGAAATGACATGTAATAGCTTTTAGAAGCTTCTTTGAAAAGTCATTTAACCTCTTAAAACAAGAATAAATACTTTATCATGAATACTTCTAGTTACTTAATTAGGTCATTATTTCAAATGACTACTCGTACCACTCTTTCACTTCTACCTTTTCACTTGGCTTAAAGCCAACAAAGTGAATTTATTTAATACTCACTTTTTCACACTCTTTTCCTTTTTTTAGGAATAATAAAAATGCTTTAAAATAATCTACTTCTAACTTAGTTATATGTAAAAATATTATAGTGCAAATCAAATGTCTATACTTAATATTTTTAAAACAAATTAAAATTAACTTAATCATTAAATTTCATAACTATTTACCAAAACAAATCAAATCACAATAACAATTAAACTTATAATGAATCATCTTAATCAATGTTATAAAAAAATTTCAATTTTTATTTAAGCTAATTATAACAAAATTTGTAAGCATAACAGTTAATTCTCCCCTACATACTTAAATTGTACATTGTTCTCAATTTACACATCATCTAAGAATAATGAAAAACAAAGAAACACTGGAAAAGAGGTGAGAATATTTAGTACTCCCTTAATTGTAAAAGAATCCTTAGCTTTATCTAATACCATTAATATCTGCCTCGAGTCAATGAAATTTGATTTCTACTTCAAAATAACACTACCTATATAGCCTATAAAATGTTTATCAAGTCTCAAATTAAATAGAATAATCATGATCCAATCATGAAAGAGAATTAAAATAAACTTAAATGCATGAGTTTAAAACTTCAAAAGCTAATTAAAACTTCTATTGAAAATCCTAAAAGCAAACAAATTAAAATAAAAAACACATATATTTTAAGGTGCCTCCTAGTAAGAACTTCTTTATGAGTCTTTTAGCTGAACTTCTCATAAGCCCTATACTTATTTTGGATCCATAATTAAAGGCTTTCTTCCACTCTTCTTTGGAATCCAGGGCTTACTATCTTTCTCATATACTATATGAATAGTGTTGGTTTATCTCCCCTTCATCTCCTTTCAGGAGGTAGAAATACTTTCCATTTAAACTAGCCATCAATAACCCCTCGAGCTTCTTCTTGTTAAAAAGGAGATTTTTTAAGTAATGGTATACTTTGTCATTTGTGAAGCATCTTCAATGAAAGATATGCTAAGATTTAATTATTCAAGAAGTTCTAGAAACTTACTAAATTTCTTTCTATCTTTTTTAAACACGTTTTGGTATAGAATCTTTAGTTTATCCTCCTTAATCAGTTCTATCTTTGACTCTTCATCCTTGTCTTGCTTCCTCTCAATATCCTTCTTCCTTTGCATAATAAGCTTCTCTTTCCTTTTTGTGTCAGTTTCTTTAACTTTTAGCTCCTTTCTGTTCATCATAACTACTGCATTCACTTGCTCTTATAGGTTCGGCTTAGTTTTAATAGTTGAAGTGCATGGCTACCTTTAGGTGATAAGCATAGCAAGATGTCTACTATAAATTTCTAGGTTGTAGATGGAGCATTATTGATTATAAGAGACTCTTTATTTCTTTAGAAATGAGCCTTAACTGTATTGGTAACTTTCATTATTAACTCCTCAAAGTCAAAACCTGGAATCTTTTGTTGCTACTATTGTTGAAATTCAGGTGGAGCTTGATTGCTCCATGAAAAGGTATAATGGCTTCCCCATTTTAAAATTTAAGTATCATTATAAGGGATATCTTGAGGCTAGTTCCTTATAAAATTAGGTTGCTTATTCAATTGCCACATGTTTTAAAGTATTTTGAAATTTATAATTGGGGTGGCCATGATCACAAATATGACAACTCATCACTAATAGCAGTTAAGCTACAAAATACATATAATTGTGCCTCTTGTTTCAAGCTTCCTATGATGCCATAAGTGACTACGTAGTGTAATCTCCCATAAGATACTATCTTTTCTAGAGATGACAAAACTAGCCCGACCCGGCCCATAGGCCGTTCAACGGGTTTTGACTCGGTTTGACTGGCCCATGGGCCAAGAATGTATGGCCTGCGAGCCTGAGGGTTAAGATGGACGGCCCGCGGCCCGTGAAATAATGGACGGGCCGGCCGGCCCCATGACCCGTGACCCATCCACCACAAAATTTTTTAATTATTTATTAAATTAATTAATAAATAATTTAAGTAAGTTAAAATTTTGTAATTAATGTAGTTCATAATTTTAACAATAACTTTTAACTTG
>JAOSBN010000177.1:12985494-13000558 GCA_027563595.1 Erythroxylum suave
CGCACTTCAGATTCTTTAAAAATTACAATTTCTTTTAAACCAAAATTTGGCTCAATAGGAGAGAAAGTTTGTATAAAAGGAAGTTTTATGAAAACATCTACCAAAAGTTTTTAACATAAGTTTGTATAATACTATATAGGATGAGCGAAATGTACATATCACACTCATTCGTACAAGAACTTAATACATAATACCTTGGGCTGTAATAAAAGAATGAAAACTTGTTGACCTTATTAAATGATAAAATTTTTCACTTAAGCGTAATTTAAAATTAGTGTTCAGGTTACTATTATTGATGTTGAATGGTTAACATAGCTTGTTTCCACTTAGGAAGTTGAGGATATCTTGAAAACATTGAACCCCTAAAAAGCCCTTGATTTGGATGGATTCAATTCATTCTTCTACAACAAGGCCTAGCACCTAATCAAGCCTACGGTGATAGCTGTTGTTTTTGAATTCTTCAATAATGGGAAGTTGTTGACAGAGTTTAACAATACCTTCATACCTCTAGTGCCTAAACTTGGGGAGCATAATACTTTTTCTAACTTTTGACTAATCTTATGTTGCAATACAATGTGCAAACTCACCTCAAAAGTGTCGGCTCAAAGATTGAAGAAAGTCTTGGATAATTGCATCGACTTATCTCAGGGTGCATTCATCTATGGACGGGTCATGGGAGACAACATACTCCTTATGTAAGAACTCATTAGACCTTATGGCTCTCGGAGAGGTAAGAAGAATTGCTTCCTCAAAGTAAACCTCAAGAAGGCTTTTGACAGTGTTAACTGGCAATTCCTATTAAACACACTTTTGGCCTTGAACTTCCCACGTACCTTTATCAAGTAGATTTTTGAATGTGTCACCACTCCTTCCTTTAAAATCCTAGTGAATAGACAGCCTAGCAAGCATTTCAAGGGCTCCAAAGGACTTCGACAAGGTAACTACTTATCTTGATATCTTTTCATCCTTGTAATGAAGGTTTTTTAACAAAACTTAAACAATTGTGGTTGCACGTACTAAAGCTTTTAAATACCACTCAAAATGCAAAGGTTTGAGGATTACTAATCTAAGCTTTGCAAATGATCTTATTTTACTTTCAAAGGCTAACCACATCAGTTTCTACATTGATGAAAGCACTCAAAATCTTCAACAAACTCTCTAGTTTGGAGGTTAAGTCTGCCAAAAGTAACTTCTTCTTATCCAAATCTACATTAGGGTATAAAGCACATCTCCACTCCATAATTGGTTTTAGATAAACTCTCTCAGTGATTTACCTTGGTATACCTCTTTCAAACTCTACTCATACAATTGCTGATTTTTCTTTATTGGTTGAACGAATCAAGCACAAAAGTATTAATTGGAGCTCTAAAACTTTAGCAAGTATCGAGAGATTACAACTTATATAATCTGTTTTGAACTCAATAAATATTTTTTGGGCTGCTCATCTGGTTCCTCCTAAGAAAGTCATTAAAAATATAAAGAAGCTCTACAATAACTTTCTTTGGCATGGTCAAAAGGGTTCTAGTAGGAAAGCTCACATGCAATGGAAGCATATATGTTTACCAGAACACAAAGGGGGCATTTAGAGTATAAATTGTAAACCCACCTTTTCATCAATATAAACTGTAAACCTACCTTCTCATCCATATGGAGAGCCATCTTAAGAACAAGGGAGCTTGTGTACCATAAATTTCATGCCATTCTTGGCAATGGCAAAATTTTCTGGTTTGACAGCTGGCTATCTTGTGGTCCATTACACAATATGCTGAATATGGATAGTTTCATAGCAATCCTACTTTTGGAGGTAATAGTGGAGGAGGCTCTAAGCGATCGAAGCATATTCAAACATTGTACAATCCCCAGTTCCATTTACCTTGAATTACTCCAAACCAATCTATATGAAGAGGCGGATAGGCTCATTTGGCAACACTCTAGAAATGGATCCTTTACCTGTAAATCTTGCAAGGACTTCCTCTAGAGGTAGCATAACCTTCTTACTTGGACCCGAGTGGTCTGGGTTAAAGATCACCACCCAGAAGTGACACTTATGTTGTGACTTGCTATAAAAACACAACTACTAACTGATGATAAAATTCATACTTTTTTCTACATGCCAAATAGATGCATACTTTGTCAGTAGGCAAAGGGAAGCCATGAACACTTTTTCTTCCAATATGAGTTTATAAATCCTAGCTAGATAATGATTCTGCATAAATGTTATGTGATGAATGTACCTCATAGTTAGACCTCTCTTTGCTTGGTGTGATCATTTTGTGCTGTAAAATGACCCTGCCCGTTGGAGCTTCTACATAGCACTCTTCTTGCATGTTAAAGCCATTTGGGATGAGAGGAACCTTTGCATACTTCAAGGTAGAAGCAATACTCAAGCACAATTCTAGAACAATCTATACTTGCAAATTACACGATGCGTCAACTTATACAAACTCACTTCTCCCAGATATGCGTATTGGTCTGAAATGTGGAATATCTAGACCTGCTTAAACCTTATTGTCAACTCTCTTCATATTGTCTTTTAATTTCTACTAACGCCTTTATAATGCTTTTTATAGCTTGGGTAAATGTTTGATTGCCTTCAAGGCTTAATTCCTTACATTTTCTCCAAAATAAAATCAATCTTCTAGTTTTGGTTAGCTAGATAATTAGTAACTTAATTTGTCCAATGGCTAACGCTTCTATCTTTTTTATTGATAGAAACGTTTAGACGAATTTTGAAACATTGGTAGATACAACATTCATTTGCATAACTACAAATTTATGCACCAAATACCCTGCTACAATTCTGGTGACATGAATAAGTATTTTTTTTATTATATATGCAACTAAAAATTTTAGATATTTACCTAAATAAATTTTTAATTAAAACAAAATATTTTCAAAATATGTATAAATAAATTATTTCTTTTATATAATAGAAGAAAAACTATTAGTCATAAATTGATACTTTAAGTGTCTTCAAAGAAAATTGAAGAGATTACAAACACCTTAAATTAATTGATTAATGAACCAAGTTAAGTTGAGGTAAGAACATAAAGTGTAAACGTTCTGGGTGCTTGGTCCCATTTCGATCTAATTATCGACTACTAATTAGCTAACTTCTCTATCCTGTATAAAACTAAGAATTGACCGATAAAGGCCATGCCTTATTTATAGTATTTAACTATTTATTAGCCCGAGTCTTTTGTCTCATTTTACAAAACAAATCGAGGATCTATATGTAGGATAAAGGAAAAGGGCAAATTAGCTATAGCAACCCGCACAAAAATTGGAAACCGAATGTACTTATTTTCCTGTACCTACTATGTTTTATATGATCCCATCCATCTATTTCTCTGAGTTTTACATATTTATATGGATGAGATCGCGCGAAATAGAGTAGGGATATGATAGTAGGTATAGAAGATTTGATTCCAAAAAATTGAGGGCTTTCCAAAAATGTAGCAACTAAAAGAGGAGAATAATTGTTTTTCCCTCTTTTACTTTTCTTTTTTTGGTGGGTGTTTTTTCAAGATAAATCTTTTATTTCTATTAACCAATTTTAACCTTGTGCCAACTAATCTCATCTGCACATTTATTTAAGACTCACATAAATATATAGACAAAATTAACTAGCACATGATTGGAACACCATTTTAAAACAAAATCTTCCTTGTCACATAGTTATGAAATTTTTTTTTTGGAGAAATAGTTATGACACTAAAATTGTTGTTTGACAAGAACCAACAAATGAAACAGATAGTTTTCAGTATAGATCTTCAAAAGAAACTCGAATTTATTGTCTCGCATATACTTAAAAGTGGAAAGTAAGATTTACAATATTAGTTCCACTTACTCTAGTTTAATTTAAATTTAATGAGTCAAGTTTAAGATAATTTTCTTTTAAATAAAATTTAATTTTAAAAATCTACTCAAATTTTAATTAAAATTTTTGAAAAATTTAATCTTTATTCTGTAAAATAATGTTATTTTAATATAATTAAATAAAATAATTTTATTTTAATACTATCTTAATAACTTTAAATTAAGTCAAACAAATCTTAAATTATAATTAAAGAGTTTGTAAAATTTTGATGTAAACTAATAGTCTTATTAATTATTAGTAACTTAAGTAAACATAATTAATGTCTGTCAGTTTGTAATAGATTAAATAAAAGTTAATTATAATAAGATTTCACTACTTTCTTAAATTCATTTGTAGTTTAGAATTTAGATTGAAGTAGACTTCAATAATTCTAAAATATTTCATACATTTTTAGTAATTATACTTCTTTGTGTCTTTTATGTTATAGAATTGATGAATAATGTAAATTTAGTATAAATTGTGATAGTATACTACTAATTTTACATTAGTAAAGCTATTAATTATCAATCTACAAAATATTTAAAAATTAAATAATTAAAATTAAATTGGACTTTGAAAAAAAAAACAAACAAATACGGTAACCTTTTGTCGTTTTGTCTTAAATTATTTGGGTTGTATCTATCGTTACCTAAAAACAAACTAGAAAACGATGAAATATTTCGTAAGTAAACTACGAGCCTAGCAAGAACCTGTGGCCATAGTAAATGAAAGAGACCGTCTCACTTGTTTCCTTTCGTCTCATAGAAGATTGTTAAAGCATTTATGAATGATAAACCATAAAATACGTTGAGATGAGAAGAAAGAAAAGGTAATGAAATGGTATTGAGGAGGATTCTCAATCCAAAGTCACCAAGCATGACGCACTTACCCAATTAAAAGACAAATGAATATCCTAATCGACCTACTTCATAACTATTCAGGGATCGAGAAAGCTGATGACCGAACGGACACTTTCTTTGAACCTAACCCTACTTGGTAAATATCATTCATACCAATTAAGTTGTAACCCTCAAGAATGACTAGTCAAAGCATCGAATCACTTTGGCCTTACCTTTTCCTTTTCCCCCTTGAAATGGTTGTGTCCATCCCATCCCGTGCATCAAATCTTTTATTCTATTAACGAAGTATATTGACCTCAACTGTATTATAATCTTGGTCTGTTTTTTTCCTTACAATATTTGCTATAATATTAGAATCCATAAGAAATCATACAATTTATCTGTTTAATTTTAAATAAGGATTAATATGTTCAATTGTTCTTATTCTTACCTATATATATAAATGACATCCTCATAAGTGATAGAAAAAGGTTCTCCTTAAATATAATGCGAGTAGAGACCAATAACATCGCATAACGGAGACCAATTCAAGTTATTAAACATTGAGAATTCCTTGTTACAAACAACTTTTTTACAAAAGCTGTTACTGAAAATTGACGGAATTGATGGTCGCCTCGGAGGTTTAATCTTGTATATATAATTGACAGTGAGAAAGGATAATTACATCAGGTTACAAGGATAGAAACAAGTAGTCTTTGGTAAAAATAAACAATTAGGTATTCTAGCTTTTCACTGTTTAAGAGGAGAGCATGCAACTATTGCTATGACTATGACGTTGAGCATATCTCAGTATCTCACCCATCCATTTCCTTTTCATTTATTGGTGATACTTTCTGATCTATGGCCCTGGAGGAGATGCTTTCTCCAAAGGTGTTTAGTTAAGCATGTCGTTTAATTGACGTCCACGATTAGGACACAATTATGACGAGTTGTCCATTAACACAGCTCATTTTTACACTAGTTGTCTACCACACATGATCACGGTAATTAGCACTTGATAGTTGACTTAAGAGGGGCAAAAACGCTTCTTTTGCTTATTATTAGTTTAAGAGGTCATTACCTCGACGGGCCCTTTTATCATTCTCATTATTCCTTCGTTCAGCTAATTAACCCAGAGATTTGTGGCAAGAAACGAATTACAAGGGAGGAGTTACAATTTGACCTCTACGCAAGTAATTAATGAAAGGTAAAATAATTAAGAAGTATGATTCAGAAAGCTTGAGTATGTAAGACCCAAGTTGAAAATTTATGGTATCTGGAATGCTCCAAATAACATAAAATATAATCGGATACCATAAAGTTTTTTCTTTCTTCTAATTCTTTAACACAGATAATTACTATTAAAAGTAAAAGCAATTTTGTAAATAAAACTATAAAATGTAAAGAATAAAAACATAAAATATATATACAAAATCTTTATTGAGAACTAATTCTTAAAATTTATATATTATTATTATTATTACAAGAATTAAAGATAGAGAAGACACTCTCAAAATCTTTAAATATAAAATTAATGTTTATCTTTAATAAATGTAACAGTTAATTAAATGATTATGTTCAATGTAATTTATTTAAAAAATCCAGTATTCAAAATTTCAGTGTGGTTTACTTATATCGAAATTTATTTGTACAGTAAATAAATCTCAATGAAAAAAGAAAAGGTGTCTGAACATCTGGAACGACGAGACGAGAAAGTGGAGGGGAAAATAAAGAAAGAAAGAAAGAGCCCCACTTTGAGAGTGGGAATACACCACGCAGAAATAGACTGAAGAGATAGATTGGCTAGTCACTCAATCCTCACTCTCCTCCCAATCCATTTGATGGTTAGTGGCTACCTCACCCACTTTTTGTTACTAATCAACACCAGCAATTTTGATATATATTTTTTAATCCACGGGATGTTTTATGGGGGTTTTAATTATGAAAAGGTGTCTTTAAGTCATTCATACTTAAGACTGATCTTTACTTGCATCGGAAAGTCTGTAAGAAATAAAGTGCTGGCCAAACAAGTTTTTTCATTTTCAAGATTCGAACTCGAAACTTCTGGTTAAGGGATGAGAATATTGAACTACTCACACCAGCTTATTTAGTTAACGCAGTTTGTTATTTATCAATTTACTTATTCTAATATATCGACGACATTTTCTGACCCATTTTGGTAACTAAGCTCTATTATTATTTTCTTAAGGAGTAGATTTTACCTGATGAAAGATCTTTTAGTCTCCTTAATATATACTTACATATTCGTTAAACTTTTTCTAACTCGGTTTGATAATTTAATTATTAAACAAAAATGACATTGAAGTACACTTTATATTTTTATACATCAAATTGAGAATAAAAACTTTGTGAGAGTTTAAAGAGGGTCACATCTTTCCTTGTTAATATGATATCATCTAAAACAAACTCAAATTGCAGAAGAAAAAGACTGTAATGGTCCATTTCCAGAATGACTTAATAGGAATTCATAGTTATTCCTTTTCCCCTTGGAAAAATGTGAAGAGTAGTATGACACAAGTTTTAATTAACGGTGCCGTGTTCAAAATCAAGTTAGCTACTACTCCTTGACTTGCAGATGTGGATTGGTACACATCATCACTTCTTTGCCATAATTAAACTAGGAGATCTGATTTGAATTAACAATATATCTTAGATTCTAGTCTACAAATAAACCAAACCAAGGGTAGGGACTAGAGAGAGAAAAAGTGAAAGACATAAAAGAGAGGCAATGCAAAGCAATTGTTGGGTTCAGTTGATGTTTAAGAACTTTTCTTCTTAAAAAAAAATTAAAAAAAAAAGAAAGCTCAATCATGTCAAGCTTCTTCTTCTCCTTCTGATATTTTTGTTGGAAAACTAATTTAGTTTAAGCAAACAAATGAGAAGTTCAAAGAACAAGTAAACTGGTGGAAGTGAGCATTTTTCTTGTGAGCATCACAGATCGCTTCTTTTTTTTTTAATCTCAATGTGCCTCACCCCACCGAAGGTCAGCTCTCCAGCGGAAATTTCTGGTGGGAAGTTGTGCGTCGGCCTTCCATGGCTGCCGTCACTGTCACAGTTTTGGCCAGAATCGCTGTGTTCGCGGCCATTTTTGCAAATTAGTAGTTGGTAGTGAAAGAGTTCATCCCTCCTCACTTGAGAGAGAGAGAGTGAAAGAGGGAGTTTTTCAAAACCCATCCTTTTTTTTGGCTAGTTTGATTGTTAAGTTGCTGGTTATGGTTGGTTCGAAATAATTGAAACATTGAAAAAAACATTGAAAGGGAGTAACGTAAATGAAAGCTCTGAAGCGGAGTCACACATCGTCTTCGTCTTCAAACCCCTCTTCTCCATCGTCATCTTCGACAGGGTCCTCGTCGTCTTCGTGGGTTCATTTGCGTTCGGTCTTATTTGTTGTTAATTCCTCCTCACCAGCTTCTTGTTCTTCTTCTGATCGGTGAGTCTCTCAACTCCTTTTCTTTCCTTCTGCCCTTGATTCGCTGACTATAACTTGTAATTAAGGTTGCCTTTTTGGTCTTTATTCAGATCGGATCTCTGACTACGTTTTTTCAGTATCAATCTTTAATAGTTGGTTGTTCTTCTTCATACTTGTTCCCCTTTCCGCTCCTAGTTCCCTTTGCTTTTTAGTAAACTAGTTTTTCTTTCTTTTTTCTGTCATTTTACTTCGTTTAGTTGGATTTGAGCTCATGCTTCACCGTTTGGCTTAATTGCTACTTTCTTATTACTCCATTAAAGTGTAGATTTACTGAAGAACTATACGTGTGCACTACGAATGGAATAGGTTTGAATTTGTTCATCTGGTATTTATTCATCTGCATTACGAGAATAACAGGATAGGCATTCATTTCTTGTTATTGAAAAATTGGAATATAACTTATCCTGGTTCACAAATTTTTTGTCTGGAGGGGCAGTTCCAACTTTTTTTTAAGGCATTTGGGTAGTTCGCCAAACTAAATAGTACGGAGTAGTTGTTTGTCTGCTGTAAGAATGTTACAGCTTTCTAAATTGAAAATTCTGAAATTTAAATTGTTGTCATCTTCTTGCTTCAAACCCTCCTATGCCCCCAACAACCATATTAAACATACAGAAAAGAACTTGGGGGAAATTAGAGAGGATGGAGGGAGCAAGGAGGGACAACAAAGTTAGGTGCCATTATTAGCAACATTTACCTTCTTTATGTTACGATGGAACTTGACAGAACTTATTCAATGGTTGGTTTTTAGTTTTAATTAGGTTGTTCTATTCTTCATAGTTAATGCCTTCCTGTCTTGTTTTTGCATTGCATTTTACAGTCATTGGATTCTGAGTTTATGAAAGCTTTGATTGTGATCGCTCTTTCATTTCAGGAGCCATCTAAAATCACCATGGTCTCGTAGGAAAAGAAAACATGCCCTTACTCCTCGACAATGGAGAAGTTTGTTTTCACTGGAGGGGAAACTTCGTGATGGTGGAATAAAGTTCTTGAAAAAAGTTCGAAGTGGAGTGAGTGATCATTGCACTTGCTATCTTATTCTGTTATGTTGATGTTTGTAGTTTACCTCTTCTATTTATTGATATAGGGGGTTGATCCAAGTATCAGAGCAGAGGTTTGGCCTTTCCTTCTGGGAATGTAAGCTTCCTTAACAATGTTTTATTAAAGCAAAGTTTGTGGCTGTGCATCTGTTTGTAGATCCTTACATCACTTTTAAACTCTACAAAATGTTATCGTTCTTAGATGGTTGTACTTTGGCATTTTTGGAATGGCCAAATCCATACACATGGCATATTGTAAATTTTATGCACTTCTTTAATGCTATTCTACTTTGGAATCTTCAGTGGTGGATATCTAATATGATCTGTCATGTCTTTGTTACTAAAAGAGCTTCCGCTTCCATTTTGTTTATCTCTGTTTTTCTTTCTGAAACATTCAGTTTTTCAATGCTACATATGAAATTGAATATACCGAGTTTTTACATATCTCAAGAATCAGGTTTATTTCTTTTTAGTGAGAGCTTTTATTTCAATCTCTATGAGTTCTTCACATAGTTTGCTCCAAAATATTTTGTTATGTCTTTTGTTTGAATACCTTATTTGATGACATTTGCTTTCATTCTTTAACAGCTATGACTTGAAGATTTCCAAAGAAGAAAGAGACAATATAAGAACCCAGAAAAGGTACCCTTGCACGGTTCATCTTCAAAATTCTAAGCGGTTGATTGGCAATTGTTGATTTATTCTCGATATCTAGCTCCTGGTTTCTATACCTGGCATTATGTTATAATGATTCTTCTTTGAAAATCTGTGGATGTAGAAAGGAATATGAAAAACTCCGTAGACAATGTCGGCTGTTACTCAGGTGCAGCAATAATAGCTTTAAGTTGAATGATATTGTCGGAACAAGCTGTGATGGGAACAACAGCAACATTGTCCAGGACACAGACTCTTGTTATGAAGATGTCGTAAGTGCGAGGGACTCACTTTCCAGTGAAGAAAACAGTGTAGATAGTGGGGACTCTGATGATCCCTCTAATATACTGATGGAAGGTTATGGTAGTCCAAGGCAAGAAACAAATGCTGATGCTTCTGCACCAAACACTGACTCGCCTGACTCAGATTCCTCTGAGGACCCTGATGCCATTGAGGCTTCCTCATCCTCAGATAACAGGGAAGAGGAAGCCTCTGATCTACCTTCCAATGATAATACCCCTCTTCCGGTTACAGAATTAAATTCAAACCTGCACACTGCCACCGAGAATTATGCCACATGGCAGCGGATCATTCGTGTTGATGCAGTGCGAGCCAACTGTGAGTGGATACCCTATTGCCAAATGCAAGGTGCGATATTAGAGTGTAGAGCACGCCGGTCTGCTGAGGCTGTTGGGCTTAAAGATTATGATCACCTGGAACCCTGCAGAATTTTTCATGCTGCACGATTAGTTGCTATTCTTGAAGCCTATGCGCTCTATGATCCTGAAATTGGTTATTGCCAGGGAATGAGTGATCTACTTTCTCCCATAATCGCTGTGATTACCGAGGATCATGAGGCATTCTGGTGTTTTGTGGGTTTCATGAAAAAGGCCAGGCATAATTTCAGACTTGATGAGTTGGGGATTCGAAGACAACTTAGTATTGTTTCAAGGATTATCAAATGCAAGGACTCTCACCTGTATAAACACTTGGAGAAGCTTCAAGCTGAGGATTGTTTTTTCGTTTACAGGATGGTGGTTGTGCTATTTAGGAGGGAATTAACATTCGAGCAGACTCTTATCCTGTGGGAGGTGGTGTGGGCAGATCAAGCAGCAATAAGGGCTGGCATTGGAAAATCTGCATGGAGCAGAATAAGACAGCGAGCACCACCAACAGATGATTTATTGCTCTATGCTATTGCAGCTTCAGTATTGCAGAGGCGGAAACTGATTATAGAGAAGTATAATAGCATGGATGAGATTTTGAGGGAATGCAATAGCATGGCAGGGCATCTTGATGTGTGGAAGCTCCTTGATCATGCACATGATTTGGTGGTGACACTGCATGACAAGATAGAGACATCTTTGTAATGGGGTATTTCTTAGCTTGAGCCAGAACTTGAGATGGCATTTCTTTCCAGTTATTCCTTTTGTTCACTTTCAGAGCCAAGTTGCAAGTGGCAGTGGCATGCTACGAAAGGTCTTATTAGGCTCATCTGCATTTCATTGCTATGGAAAATGAGTTGCAGAATCACGTTGCACTGCAATGAACAGTTGAGTTCCGCACAATTGATCAGTGTATCATAGTTGAGGAACATTTAACATAATTTGATTAGAAGATTACAAATTTTTTCGGCCCAGCCAGAATGCGCAATGCAATGAACCGCTTGTAACTTAGCTGATAACATATTGCCAAAAGTTTGTCTTCAATACTGATGTTCTGATTCCATCTTTCTTATGTTAAATGGAAAATCTCTATGGACCTAACTAACAGTAGATATTTATTATTTTCTGATGTACCTGAAAAGAAGAAATGTGATTATGGTAGAGCAAGGAAGCAAATGCACTTATAAGGTTGGTGCTTCTTAAGCCGATCAGGCTTCTAAACAAAGAAACAGAAACCCTGTCCCTGTGGCTGTATGGATATTCATAATTAGCTCACATGGGTAAGCCACATGCATAGGGACAAGGAGTAGACAAACAAATCCTAGCAAAAATATGATTGAAACCGAAACCCAATATTCAATTCTGGATATACGTTTACTGATATTAAAATCATCCTTTATTTTATTTGTTTCATCTAAATGATTACTATATCAGAATCTCAACCCCTGGTTAAAACACTAAAGCTCGATGCTAATTTACCCCAGTGTTGATGTTCTTTTAGTAAATTATACTGCTAAGATAACTTTGTTTACGTTTAGACCTGAGGACGCTAATTCTTTTTGTTCAAAATACTAAATTAGATAATAAGATTTAATTGCATATAACAAACTTGGTTGCAAATTATTTACGAAAAAGGGTTATAGAATAATCATCATAAAACTATTATTACTTATCACCCTAATGTTAACTATAGCAAACCTTGGATGATTGCCAAAGATTGACTCTTTTTAGTCATTCGATAAATCTTTTAGCTCCTTCAATGTTACGCCGAAGCCCTGAGAAGATGGAGTAGCCCTATCAGTGAGCCACCACTCGTTAATATCTCGAAGAAAAGTCGTACGCTGGGTCCATATTTGCTCGAAACTATATGATAATGATCTCTTATTTTATTTGAGTAATGCCTATTTCCATTTCGGTTAAAAGGAAATAAAAATGGGAATTAAGTGACTGTTTGTTGTTATTTCTTTTTTCTATTATAATATTTTATTTTTATTTCTTTTTTTGTTTGTTCACAAAATAAAATTTTATTTAATTAAATTTATTATAAAAACTTAAAATAAAAACTTGTTTGATCTTAATATCCTGTTTTTCAGTTTTATTTTATTATAATAGTAAATGTTCATATTAAACTTTAATTTAATTTTTTAATATATCAAATTATATTCTTAAATTCATTAATGCTCATAATTATAAGAAATAAAATATGAATAATTAATATAAATAAAAATTTTACGTAATAAAATTCAAATAAAATATAAATTATAATAAATCTTTTGAATTCTTAAAATTTCAAAGTCACGCCAACAACATAAAAAACAAAGATTAGAATTATATGCAATAATAGAAGAAATATGTTCTCTTTAGATCCATCAAAATGCCAACATCCAATTATCAACATACTTTAGATGTGGCAATACAATCACCACATTAATCAAGATTTTGAGCACTTCATTCCATGATCTTCCTAAATCACTCCTCTTAAATAATTCTCTCTGATTAGTCCAAGCTTTTCAGCTTGATCCATCACCAAAGTATAAATGGTTTGTTGTCTACAAGTGTTATGCTTGTTTTTGATCATAAAGAAAAGTTTGCATATATAATTTGCATATTGGTTACTCTCCTTCCTTTCTCGGACGATTTCATTTACTAAATTTGTAAAGGATGATATGTGCTTCCACAGGGACCGATTGTACCTATGGAGTCTTGTGATGTATTGATTGCCTCGGTAGTAGATGAGGAGATTAAGAGGTCGATGTTTGATATTGGTGATAATAAGGCTCCGGGCCCCCAATAGATTCACTTCTGCCTTCTTTTAGTGGCAATGGAGCATTGTTGGGCCTGATGTAGTTTCAGCTATCAGGGAATTTTTTGATAATGGTTAGATTCTAAAACAATTGAATCATACCATTATTGATTTAATTCCCAAAACAAAAGATGCCATGACAGTGAAGGATTTCAACCAATTGAGTGCACAATTGTGATATATAAGGTCATTACTTAATCCTAGCGGAACGTACGACATCTATTGTAGGTGTTATTGTAGATCCAGCTCAGACTGCTTTTGTATCCGAACGTTATATGATAGATAATGTATTTTTGGCGCAGAAGTTAATCTAAGGATACACTAAGAAATGGATTTCACCAAGATGCAAGATCAAGCTTGACATTACTAAGGCTTATGATGTTGTATCTTAGGAATTTTCGGAGGTTGTGCTGACGGGTTTGGGTTTTCCCTCTTTATTTGCTGGTTGGATTGTAGAGTGTGTTACTACTGCGTCCTTTTCAATCTCAATGAATAGTGCATTGCATGGTTTGTTTCGAGGACAATGGGGCTTGAGACAAGGTGACCCTATGTCCCCTACCTTGTTTATTCTTTGTTTGGAATATTTCTTGAGGATGCTTAAATTGAGAACCACAAATACTCATTTTAATTACCATCCGAAGTGTGCTAAACTTAGTATCTCCCATATTGCTTTTGTCGATGATTTGATGTTGTTCTCGAGAGGAGATGCTATCTCTATTAAAGTTCTGATTGATGCTTTGCGTGATTTGGAAGGGGTGTTTGAAGTTGAGTCCCTCCAATTCAAACTTATATTTAACTGGTGTTTTTCGTCGAGATAAGGATGATATTATAGAGTTGGTGGACTTTTCGATGGGAGAGTTTCCTATTCAGTATTTGGGTGTTCCTTTGGCTCCTTTAAAGGTCTTAGTAGCTCAGTTTTCTCCATTAATTGAGTCCATTGAGGCTTGTATAAATAATTGGAGTGTGAAGACGTTATCATATGCTGGCTTACTTGAATTGATTCGATTAGTGGTCCAGGGTGTGTAGTCTTTATGGCGTCAAGCGTTCCCTATTCTAGTATCTATTCTTGATAGAATAACCTCCATTTGCAGGTTGTTTTTGTGGGGTGGTAAGTACTTTAACGTGGCTTGAGATAATATCTGTGTACCTAGAGATAAGGGAGGTGTTGGATTGAAGAACTATAGGATTTGAAATTCGGCGTTACTTTCAAAAGTTTTTTGGAACATTCATCCCAAAGCTGATACATTGTGGGTATGGTGGATTCATCAAGTTTGGGAGTGTATTTATGGGGACTTCAGTTTAGGAGTGGGAATCTCTTAAGCGAGATTCACCTTTGCTAAAGAGGTTAGCTTCGATTCGGGATACCTTGGTGGACAAGTTATATGATCATGGGGAGGTGGTGCGTGGGTTGTAAAAACTTCGTATAAATGATAAACTTTCTTCTGGGATGGTGTATGAGCTCTTATGGGTGAAATGTTCTAAATGGCCCTAGATGCCTTTTATATGGAAAAATTATATACCACCTAAGTTCTTCTTCATCACTTGGCTTAGTTTTCACAACAAATTGCCCACTATGAATAACTTGATGTTTCTTGACATTGATCATACTTGTTGCTTGTGTCATGTTGAACAGGAGACTGTTGATTACTTATTTTTCAGGTGATCTTTCTCTAGTTTTGTTTGGAATGCTATTCGTGATTGGTTGGGATTAGCATGG
>JAOSBN010000177.1:13011657-13024070 GCA_027563595.1 Erythroxylum suave
GTAATGTCTCAAAAAGAGGTGACGTTGCCTGGTTGACTAGAGGGCCCTAACTGACTATCCATTGATCAAGCCAAAAGCGAGTCCGTTGACCATTACCTATTCTCCACAACAGGCCCTGACAGATGTAATCCCACGTAGCTGAGATGCCCCGCCAAATGTGCGACGCTCTTGACTTTGGCAGGGACTCGAGGATCTGCGTAAGATCGAGATGATATTTTGCTCGTAAGATTTGAACCTATAAGGCTAATGGCCGATTGATCAACTCCCAACCCAGTTTGGTCAGGAGGGCATCATTTGTGGCACGAACATGTTTAAGCCCTAACCCTCGTGACTGCTTAGGAGTACAAACAACATTCCAGTTGACGAGGTAGACTTTTCTTTGGCTGGGTATCGACCCCTAGATGAAGGAATGCATGATTTTTTCCAAATCGTCGCAGAGTTGGCATAGCAACCGGACCGTTTGCTTTGTAAAGATAGGAATGGAGGCTAGGACTGATTAGGTCAAGGTGACCCAGCCTGCTAAGGATAACCCTTTCGCTCTCCAACCTGCTAATTTTTGTTGTGTTCGATCTAGGATATATTGGTACGTCTGCCTTTTGGTTCTCTCGTGAATCAAAGACACTCCTAGATATTTGCCCAGGTTATCCGTGCAGCTTACCTATAACATTTGTCCAAGTCGACATACACAGTCAGGAGGGACATTCTTAGAAAAGAAAATTCTAGACTTGTTGCGATTCACCCTTTGTCCTGACGTTTGGCAGAACGCTGCCAATATCCTGGACACTGTTGCGATCTTCGCGTCGAAAGCTTCGCCAAAAAGTATGAGATCATCGGCAAAGAATAAATGCGAGACGGTCGGCCCGATGTGGCCCCACTGAAATGGTTTCCACTGGTCCTGGGCCACTGCCTAGGCAATGAGGTAACCTAATTGCTTCATCCACAACACAAATAAATTTAACGATTTAGGGTCTCCTTGTCGAATGCCCCTAATTGGGTGGAATGGGGCTGATAACGTACCATTCCACGCAACCTGGATTGTAGTCATAGTATAATGACACTGAGAAGGTTTTGGGGAATGCCTATATCCTGGAGGGTTTCTAATAGGAACGTCCAGTTCAACCGATCATAAGCCTTTTCCAGATCCACTTTCAGTGCAAAATAGCCTGTCTTGTGTCGTATGGAATGAATGATTTCTTGATTAATAATAACATTTTCGATTAAATGACGGCCAGGAACAAAATTGCATTGTGTATTGGCCACTAGCATGGCGAGGTGTGGTTTCAGCCTATTGACTATCACTTTCGCGATAGTCTTACAGAAGACTGTGCAAAAGCTAATTGGGTGGAACTGAGCAACAGAATTAAAGGACTGGACTTTAGGGATTAGGACGAGGATAGTGCGGTTCAGATCCTGTTCCCAGATCTCATTCCTGAAAACCTGCTGGATATACTTCACCACTGAGTGTCCCACGACATCTCATTGTTTTTGGAAAAACAGGGTCGTAAAACCGTCAACCCCTGGTGCTTTATTGGGGTTCATACCAAATAGTGCCGATTTAATTTCGGGTGCTTAAACTGGTTGTCCAATGTCCAAGAGAGTCTCCTCTAGTAGTCGAGGGAAGGTGCAAGAAAATTGTACGCTTTGTGTGGACCCCACCTCGGCTATGTATAGAAGCTCAAAGCAGTTCCTAGCCATAGAGCTTAGAATCGAAGGGTCACTTATGGCATTCCCTTGTTCATCGAGCAGACTGGTAATCGTTAGCTTCTTCCTCTTATGCATAGTAAGCCTATGATAATATGTGGTATTGCAATCCCCTTAGGTTAAACAATCACAGCGGGCTTTCTAGTGCCAGAATAATTCTTGTTCACATAAAACCTGGATTAGTTTCCCGCTCAGCTTATCCTCCAGGCCACGAGGTTCTCTATCACCTCCCTCGTCATTACCCTCTGGATATCGTTTAAACATGCTAGGAGCCTGTGCTTGCGGTGAAAAATGTTACCGAATGTAGTGCGATTCCACTGTGTAAGGTGGGTAGAGAACAGATGTAACGAATGCATCATCGCCTTAGTGTCAGGGGCCCACTATGCTGTGACAACCGTAGCAAAATCCTCATGAACTAGCCACGCCAACTAGAAACGAAAAGGCGGGGGGGGTTCGCCTGTCAAAAATCTTTGTCGGGTAAAAGTTACCAGGAGAGGTCGATGATCCGATCCCATAAATGGTAAACGCTTATTCTCCGTTTGTGGGAACAGCTCCCACCATTCCGAGGAATAGAACGCTTTGTCTAGACACGCTTGAATGTTGCCTCGTCTCTAGGTGTATCACGAGCTTATAAATCCCAGGTCTTGTAGGTCACATTGCTGGACCCACTCGTTAAACTCCTTACTGACCACCCTCCTGTGCTGGGATCCCCTCTTCTATCCGCTTGATGTAACTTTGCATTGAAATCTCCCTCGATAAGCCATGGCCCCACAACGGAGGTGCCTATCTCGCTTAAAATTTTCCAGAGAAATTTCTGGTTAATCGTTTGTGGGCTTGTGTAAATTGCTGTGAATACGAATTCCTGCATTCCATAATGGATGCTCGAATGAGCTAGTTGTTTATGCGTTATCTCAATTTTGACTTGAATATCCGCTTTCCATCAAATCCAGATTCCTCCGCTAAAACCTGCAGCTTAGACCCTGAAAGAGAAGTCCATGCCCAGTTTTTTGATTACGCCCTGTGCACTAGGACCACTGATTCTCCTTTCAACGAGCACCACTATCCCCGACGGATATTCCGGTAGGTAGTTATGTAGAATAGTCTGAAAATGTGAGCTCCCCACTCTTTGACAATTCCAGATAAGGATGGACATCGTAAAAAATTACACTCAAAGATTAGGCACTATGGGAACCGATTGCCCCATCAAGTGCCACATTGCTAGAATCTTCTGATCCTTGGATCATTGCATCGTCTCCAGACACTAGTTCTGTTAAAACGCCCTCTATATACTTAACTCCCATCCGATCTAGGCGACTTTTTGAATAACCTACATCGTCAATCATTACAGTACCCTACATGAGGGAAAGACGTCGGAGTTCCTGTTGTTATGATTCACCAAAAATTGATAGACCATGTTACACTTCGCCTTTATGCTGCAAATTCGGTATCCTGCCAGCGGATGTTAATCCTGATTGACCAGGTTAGTTTCAACTTTTTAATACTTTGTCCCAACCTAAAAATGGCAACTTTAAGATGTCAATCGAAGGCTGGGATGATTCTTTATATTATTGCCCGTCTTTGCTCGAAAAGAGTCAAATGAGCAATAAAAGATTAAGCTTGAACGATGTTCTACTTCAATAAACTTGCTTGTGCATGTAAACATCAAAGTACAACTAATGTAAAAGCTTGTATGATTCAATTGGATATCGAAACAACCAATTGAAGTGTTCACGTCAACTGTATGATGCAAATTATTCTATGAACTTTGTTCGCACTTATTTGTCCCCCCTAAAAATGGAGGGTAACCAAAGATTGCCACAAATTATACTGCGCTGAAATTAAAAAAGGAAACTTGTGGAAAGTATGCCCATTTATCATCCAACAAAAGCAAACACGATGCTATCACCAAATCTAAATGAACCCATGAGCCGAATTTTGGGGCAGACTCGCTGAGAAACAGACATTTAATGAACTGGAGTACACAATTAACTACCGCTGGGGAAACCTCAGCATGTTATTTCAGCCTATTCCTTCTTGGTGAATTGTCGTACCCCAAAGGCCAACCCAAGTATCAAGAGGGGCACGAGAAACTGTAAAATCTTAATCACAAATTCAGAGGTCTTATCGTGATTGTAAGGAGGTTGCTGCGGTGGAAGGTAGATTCGTTTTGCTGGGACAGTCGATGCATCTATCTCACCGATCAAGTATTTTGCCATCATATCTCTAGCAGAATCACTGTGGCCAACATCTTCAAAATCATTTGTCCCATCTTTCCCTGTAAAAGCAAAGACAAGCAATCATACTGTTCTCCGAAATGGCTGGAATACAGGCATGTTCTGTTGTATAAAGCTTTCCGAGGATTCATGAGAGGTATCATTATAATCTTACCGGTTGCGGATAATAGAACTTCGTCTCCTCCAGGGTGATCATCCATGAAAGGGGTGACATCATATACCTGTATTTGTGGATGAAAAATTTACACATAAATTGAAGTCATCAACATACGAATAGCCATCTCATGTTCCAATGCCGTTACTTCAGATAGTTACAAAATAAGGAAATGGACAAAGTTCACACATTCGCCTCAAGAATATTTGCACTTCCCTGTAATAAGTGGAAAAAGAAAACACTGGCACCAACTCAGAACTATGATGCATATAATGACCATAAAACAATGAATGTAAAATTACTAGTATTGAGTTGAAAGAGTCTAACAACCAGTTTGCTAACATTCTATGATGTTTTGGGAAATCCTTCTATATATCGGATCCAATGGGTTAATAGAAAGTAGCTTTTATCTTATCATGCATTTTCTGTTTTTTATTTTTATGTTTTTGCCAACTCTAGACAGAAGAACTACATGGTCACAGCATTAAGTCATGGGAAAACAACACCACATAACAGAACATAGAGGATTAAACCAAAATTCCTCGTGTATCTCATCTGATCTGATCGTTAGCAAGCAGCTAGAAGATGCATATGAATAGGATTCTTACTAGAATATAGATAACTTTTAAGGCAAACATTCTAAAAGTATTACTCATGAAGAGAACAATGGCTTAAAACTTCCATTCTAGTCAGCCCTATATGCTTGTGTTTAGAAAGGATTTTGGACTTCAATTCATGACTGATTATTCTATTATAAGAGGAGCACACCTATTAATATGTTTAAAGATGTAAAATTATTCTGTTGTGGTGATGATGGCAGGCAGGTGATTTAAATTGGCATTCTAAAAGTATACAGGAAAAAGAAGCACCATCTGATAGAAGAATTCAATCTGGCTTTATACCTCACAAAGATGGAACAAGCTAAACTACAAAAACAAATCTGCATGTCTAAAGCAACTGATTTGTTCATTGTACAAGAGAATAAATTATCCTCAAACTTCAACACGAACTTAACTCTCCAAAATGACTCAGAGAAAATGGATTAATAAAGAAGAAGGAAATGAAGTCCGATCACCACAGTCAATAAGTTTCAGAATCAACCAGCTAACTAATACCCAAAATTTATGGAGCAGAATAAAGATTAAAGAAAAAAATCAAACCTTGCCAGAAATGATAAGCCAACAGTCTTTGGTCTTGTTGTGAACTGCAACCTCTCCAAAATTGAAAACTTTTGTTTCAGAAGCCATCTGTTTCGCTAAAACCAACAAGGGCGACATAACATTAAAATTACAAAAATAACCACAAATGAAAGCATCAAGATTTATCATAAAAAAGCAGAGATCTAACGGTCTAAGTCAAAACAAACACTGCCCAACTAAACAGCACCCATATAAACAGAGAAAAGGATAATACACAAGATGAGAACCAATACTCGAACAAGTGAGTGAACGAGTCATGGAGGAGATAAATTCTGAAGCAAAAATGGGTCCTATTAGATCCTTACCAAGAGAAAAGGATGAAAAGAGAAAGATCAAGTCTTTGTACAAGACGACGTCTTTTACCAACACAGACTCTCTCTAAAGACCCTTGTCCCTCGTTCTTGACGGCGATCGTGTTCTTTGCATTCTCTACATATTTAAACTTGACACAAGCCATAGGTCATGATCGGTGGCAAGATAACCCCTTTGGTTTGGTATATTTACACAGTTGTCATACGAGAAGGATGCTTGACGAAGGATAGCTTTGGCCAGTAATATATGATATTAAAAATTTCAGAAGTTATTTAAATAAAGGTGCGTATGGCAGTCACCAGATGTACCCATTTTTATGGACCATGGCATTCGGTATTTTAATATCTCTCGAATTGTATTTTTATACAAGTTCCTTTTCTTTTTTAATTTCATCTAGGCAATGGAAAATGATCATATGTTTTAAAAACTTGTGCTGATAATGATTTTTATATTTAATATATGTGTCAAATTTTCTTTCATTAAGTGTTCAAATCTATTCAGCTTTTTTTTAAAAAATGTATACTGCTATCTGTAAACGTAATGATGCCAGAAATTATATCTTAGCTTGTCCTTATTTTTATAAGCTTTGCGTATAGTTTATGGCATCATTATTTGATTGAATAAGAGGAAGGGAGCCATTCCATGCTTTTCTGAAACTTTTTTAGAAGGGTGAAAAGACGAGCATAAATTAAATTAACGTCATTGTCTGTGAGCTTTGAATGAAATGATTGTCAAAGAATGGAAACGAGAATATGGCACCTTTTTAAAGGATGAAGACCACAACGACGGCCAAGCATTTGGAAAATAATTGGAAACCAAACTACCAACCAAGAACTACATAATACAGGACGCTTGCAAACGTTTGAAAAACTACGTCCAATACCCACCCATTGTTTCTGAAATGAATTAAAGGAAAAGGAAAAGACCAAAAACAAAAACAACAGTCATTAACTTTTTTCTTGGTCAAGTTTGTCGACTTTATAGCAAAATCATGTAACATTTCCTTTTTGAAAAAGTGATTAACTTGGTCAAGTTTTTCCTTAAATTTTGTTCAAATAATAACTATAATAAAATAAATACAAGGAGATTCAATTTATTAATAAACTAAGACTTATGGTCTAGCCCAAAAATATATAAACTGACCTGTTTTGTGGTCGTTATGTTACTTTTCTGTTTCATGCACTAGTGATTCATTCTAATTCTGCTTCAAGACCCAAAGTGTTATAGGGTTAAGTTTAAGGTTAGCTAACTCTTAAAGAAAAATGCTCTGCAAGTGCGATCAATTCTACCCAATTGTTTCAGAAAAAAACCACACCTTGAGGAAGTAATGAAAATAATGTTACTAAGGGACTAAAGGGTTGTCTTCTAAAATGGATTCATCCCCACCACCTAGGAGTGAAGAACAACACCTGGAAGTAGCTTTTAGTAGACAATGTTATATAAAGCTTTAAAAGAAGGGACAAATAACGTGAATAACATTATTAAATTTCTGGAGGGATGATACACATATATAAAGACTTCCCAATACACAACAACGTTCAATTGATAAGGTCCTTAATAGTTGGGACAGTTTGGACAATTACAACCACTTTGAACAAATAATATGTTAACTGTCTAAGTAATAAAACGATACACATATTACAATTGGCTATCCTATGCAAGACAAAGGCCAGGTTTCTTTACACCATGCCTACATACAACCAACTAGATTAAGCCACATCACCATTATGAAGAACCATTCAACCACCATCCATACACTATCTGAAAGTTATCCACCAACGTAGCTGCACTTCCCAACATATAATTATTATATAATAATTATTTCCATCCATAATAGCATATGGTTTGATGATTACATAACACCAAAGGAGCCTTACAACTTGCCACAACATGCAACCTTCATGTTGTCAAAGTTCGCAATTGTGATGTTTACCGAGCATAAAAAAGAGGGTCTTACACAACGCCTTTATTATGAACAAGAACAATAACCTAGAAGAGAACCACAACCTTCATTATTCTTCTCATTGTACTCCATCTTCCTCTCATCTGTACACTTCTATTAGCTTTGTATGGTGCTCCTTAATTACCATTACAGTCACAAGATGTAACATACCTCTCCCATAGAGCATATACCCGACATATCGAAGGATATTCAGGAACATACTCCACGAAAATTGTACGTTAAGGCAATTAAATCAATTCTTTTTTTTTTACCTTTTCGTCCATCGCACATAACATAAAACATTTCAATAATCATGTTGATCTATTTTTATTCAAAATCATATGCAGTCTCAAATGTACTACATTTCAAAAAATTTGCATGTACACTATACCACAGTTGAAAGATACAATTTTTGATACAATATGATTAAGACATTTGCAGGTACAATTGATCCCGACTCTGACCTATATCTGAATGTAGAAGTTGTTTAAACTAGGCTAGCTAGATTTCTCTTGGACCTAAAAAATAATGTTGCAATTTTGATGAGATTGCAAACTCAGTAAGTTAACCATCATCGATGCACTCACTCAAAACAGACATAAATATCGCAAGTATATAACACAGTTCAATTAGTATCTTGCAATACAGTTCAATTAGTATCTCGCATCATACATAATCAAATCTCATATATCACATCACTCAGAATTTAGTACCTGATCGTAATATACATAATAATCCAACAAATTCATTATGAACACAAACATTTCATATAGTCATTTCAGGATAATCTAATCATTCATTTGTATCTCATTCATTTCATTCACATATACACAAACATAGCATATCATTGTATCCACACAATTCAGTCATTCTTTGCAATTAATCACATAATACATGTAAAGATATACATATATATATATGCGTTGCACATGAGACTTTACTTTCATTTTTATTGTGTTATGACCGAGTGCCTATTGATTGACCCATATCCTTCATAGATACCGGGCTTATTTTAGGTACTGACCTATATCCCTTGTGGATATCGAGCTTATTTTAGGTACTGACTTATATCCCTTATGGATACTGGGCTTATTTCAGGTACTGACCTATATCCCTTATAGATACCGGGTTTATTTCAGGTTCGGACCCATATCCCTTGTTGATACTAGGTTTATTTTAGATTGGTCATTCCGGCCACAACTCCTTTATCTGATTATACACTTGAAGGCCATGAAATGCATCATTCTATATCATGTGCTATCAATCACTTTATCTCGATATACACAGTCATTTATCACAAACATTGGATCAGAATCTGGCATACAACATTCAGTGTAGTATCACTTATCTCATACACATTTACATTCACATTTATCATTAGACCTTAGTCTAGCACTCATCAATAATATCAAATAACACTTAGTCAGTCAAATTCACATACAATAAGCACTTCTAATACATTCCCGAATAATGGTCTCGTCATACAATTGATGTCCAGAATTATCACAATCAGATGAGTAACGATATAATAATCGACAATAATCAAAATAATTCAATCATAATGAGGAAACATCTAGGTTAATTCACTATACGTATAACTCATACAAAACATACATATAATTGAGTTTACACATCGAGGTTGACTCACAGTGTACTCCAGGTGAGCTATTACCTTGATGATCTGGCAATGTCTGGATGTTGTTGATCAACTTGTGCTTTTATATCATACAATATACACATAATCCACATGTTACTAAGTTGATCAACCATATCATTGTTCAACCATGCAAATGTATATGTATCATGTTCAATGCATGCTCAATTTACTATTCCGGGTACTTATCCCTAATCACATCACTTGACCATTAACAACTTCATTTGTGTATGTCAAGCTTATGCTCAGGTTCATAGATCAAATACTTTGTTAATTTAATAACATCAATCATATGTCCACCACATACATGCTTTCCAATTCTTTTTCTAAGGTTATAAGATCACAAATTATTCAATTCCCATTCACGTTTACTTAATACACATTCTTCTCACTTGAATTTTATTAGCATTTATAAGATCACTCTCATTCATTTCATATTGTCATTCTCACAATTTCATCGGATCTTCATTCTAACAATTTCATCGGATCTATGCCTGTTAGGTAGACCTTATATTCATAGGGTGGACCTATACTTATATATACTGTCTTTCGGAGCAAATTTCAGTCTAAATGGCTAGTGAATGTCCGTTGGGTGGACTTCATGACTGCTAGGTGGACTTCATGTCCACTAGGTGGACATTCTCAGGTTTTTCAGTTTCCCAGCTCCACTCATGTCCGTTTGTAGGGACATCATGTCTGCTGGGTGGACCTTCTCGGGACACTTACAGCAATGTGAGACTTTGAGCTTTTAAACAACAAAATCTCGCATTGGAGTCTTCACTGAAGTTGTAGAACTCAGAGTCAACTTCAAAAGTATACTTAAATGTCTTCAATCCAATATCCACATATGAAGTTATGCCTAAAATACTAAAGTCTGTTCTCAAGCAATGACAACACTCAGTACTCAACTTTGAGCCAAATTTAGAAACCCTTAGAGGAATAATTCAAATTCGAATCCTTCATAAGAATTGTTGCCCTATGTATTTATTTTAATATAAATTAAAAATCATCTCATTTGGATATCTATAAATGGCTAAAGTACTGATACATGTTTAGTGGAAACACTCTATCTAACATATTCCAGCACACTTCATTATCAACCTTACATGCAATTCATCTCCAATAAATCATTATCAAGACATATTCTAACCAAAAAATTTCTCAGAAGCATTAATAGGACATCAAAAATCATTTTTCATGTTTCATACTTTCACTAATTCGGACTCCAAGGTCCTAAAAAATTAGGAATTAATACAAGGGTCCTGTACAGGGATCTATCACAGGCAGTAGTAGGAAAACAAACATAACTCAAGATCTAGTCTCTATTTTCTGAAGCCACTTTCACAGAGGTCAAGCTAAGACCTATATCTACAACATTCATTCTTTGGATTTCTTCAAATTCGTGCTCTAAGGATATGTAAAACAGGTGGGAAGATGAAGAAGAAATTAAAACCAGAATTTTAACTTACCTTGGTAACCTCTCTCCTTCTCCTCTTCTCTTCCCCTTTTTCTCTCCTTCTCTCCTACTTTTCGTTTTTCTCCCCCTTTCTAACCTTATGGCCGACCACTTCATTCTCACTTCTCTTAAATTTTCATTCATTTTCTCTAGAGAATTCAAGAAGGTCATACTAATCTATGTGTCACCATTTCATTGGTCATTCTATTGGTCCATGTGCCACCATTCTATTAGTCCATGTGTTATCATTCTATTGGTCCATATGTTACTATTCTATTGGTCAATGTGTCACTTGCTTTAGGCTCCACATGTAACTCATTTAAGCATCCATATGTCACCACTTATAACGTTTCACATGTCACCAATTGTAAAACTACTCATGTCACCATTTTATTGTTCCATATGTCACAAATCTAAGGTACCACTTGTCATAAATTCAAAGGGCCACTTGTCACAATTATACTCAAGCCACTTTTCATCCATTTAGCTAAGCCGCATTTCACTCATTCCTTATGCCACATGTCACCATTTCATAGGCCTAATATACCCAAATATCAATTTATCATTTTTGCCTTGCTTTTTATCATTTTTCCTAAATTTAGGTGCTCACACCACTTCAATAAATTCCCAATTCACTAATTATAATCATCAAACAAGATTCACGACATAACCAATACACAATTGCATCACAATCACTTAAAATCTTTCATATCCCGGGATGTGTCAATTGAGTACACATACTATCTTTACAATATTTCTAAATCATGATTCATGTGTGTATCTACATATAATGCATACCTATGGAATGTTCTTTATATATTCTCATATAATAATGTCTCAATCTAACAATTAATTCTTAAGTGCAGGAACAGGCTATTACACAAAAGCTTTCTCTCTTAAAAAAAAAAGATTTCTCATCACCTAGTCTCTTTAACCTCAACAACTTATGTCTTTCTTCACCTTGTAGGACCTACAATCTCTAATGTAAACAAGGAAACATATGATCGGCCTAAATTACCTTCCTATTCTACCAAGAACAGATTTAAAGATTAAGTCCTAGAGGACATGTCTGAGCCTTTATCACCAATCTCTGTCATCAACACCTGGTAGCTAATAGCTAAGTCTTAAGGATAAAGGTAAGTTGGACTTCAAAATGGGTAACTTATTAAAGTCAGGATTGTTACTTAATAGTCGTTCTTTGGTGGTTTCTTTCAGACTAGTTCCTTTGAGCTTCTTGTTATTGACGGATGTGTCAATAAACTCTTTGAATCAAGTGAAGGTGATACAATGAAAGTTGGAGTACACTTGGCATTTGAGAATTCAATTTCATTGTCACAGCCATTATGGAGACATTTATCTAAGGACTCATTTATGTCAAACCTAGATCTAGATGTGGTTTTGAGTTAGAGGCCTGCATTTTCATCCAGGTAATTTGGATATGATAAGGAATTTAGAAATGCAAGGCTCAGTTAGTTCTACACCAACCAACTCTTTATCAAGCATCATTGTATACGTTTTACTACTACAGAACAGACTATTAGTTACATTTTTTTGGGAGTAATCGTAAAAAGTGCCTAATTTTGTAGCAGTTTACATATGTCGTCACCAAAGGTCAAATGTTTGGCGATGAGAATATAAACGTCTAAAAAAACACATCTAAAAAAACACGAACTTTTTTACAACGAATTGTTAAGTCAGGAGGACTTTACGATGTTTTAATTTTGATGACAAACTAATAATAATAATGTTAGAAACAAATGA
>JAOSBN010000177.1:13052796-13070654 GCA_027563595.1 Erythroxylum suave
ATAGTTATTATTTCGAAATTTTGGTGAATTTTAGGAAAGTTGTTGAAATTTTGAGGTATTTAAGAATATGAAAAATAATGAAATAAGAGACAAATTATTTAGTGACAATGAATCTATTAATGTGTGACATGTGGACAAAGAGTTAAGTGAAAATTGGTAGCCTTACTTGGAGGACACATGTAACACATGCATTGGAGCATGTGTCAAGCCTTGAGAGTAGTCATTAGGAAAAGAAGATTTCTGCAACTCTTCCTTGGTTTCACCGAAAACATAAAGACCCCCTTCTTATTTGTTTGCTTCATAGAAACTCTCCACCATTAAACCTCTCTTTTTGCTCATTTATGTATTTTGGCTTTTGGTTAAATTACCAACTTTTCACCTTACTAAACAAAAGCTGAATCACTCCAACCCATTTGGGGTTTTCAGTTGTCTCTCTCTATCCTGGACTCTCTCTACCGAAAATTTGATAAATTCTGGAATTTTACTGAAGTATAAACGAACTATGTAATGCTTTAAGTTTTATGACAGTGTAAATGATTTCTGTTAAGGTTTTAACGTTTGTAACTGGATGCATGTGTAAAAGGTGTACATTTTCATGCTTGTGGATTGCTGTATGTGTTAATGGTGTTGATGCATGTGAGGGTGGCGAAAGAAGAAGCAAATTCAAGATATGATTAACAAGATGAAGGCTTATAGTCATTGGAATATGATATATGTAGTATTTTACTGAACATACATCTGTATTTAGGGCATAACTTAATTTGTAAATATCCAAATTAGATGGAGGTTGATTTAGAGTAAACTAGAGACATAGAACTATTTTTTAATGAAAGAATTGAATTCAAAATATGTCCTCGAGAGTCTGGAAATTTTGCTTGAAGTTGAAATTGGTGTTCTGTCAGGGTATGAAAATAGTTTGTGGATTTTTTATTATAAATTGCAGGATGCTGAACTAAAATGCATGATCTTGGTGTCATTGGACTTTCAAAACATTTGATTAGTAGAATATGTTGCCTAAATACCCCATTGTCGAGGTCAAAATGGTCATGCAAATAAGACTTAGAATCTGCTTAAGAAAAATCTGGAAAATTGATAGGTTTATGATTAATTTTATTAAGATGAAGAGGTTTAAGAAAATTGATTAGAGTTTGATGATTTTATGCAAAGCAAATTGGTTTGTGAATGAGTATAAAATGGTGATATGTTTGTGCTAAAGTGATCTAGAAAAATTGAAATAAATTTGGTGTAAAGATGAAAGTGAGGAAATGTGCTGGAATATTATAAACTGGAGAATTTTCATGAATATGCTTCGATATTTTGCTTATAGGTTGATCTGTAGATTTCCAAATATTCAGATTAAACTTGAGACATATTTATACAACTTTCTTGAAGAAGTCGAATTTTAATTCTGTCTTTAAGATTTTCAAAAGTGACATGAAATTGAGTCTTGACTTAGGTTGTAGCACCATAAGGGATATAAATCATATCCTGGTTTTATTGAATAAAATGTATTGATGTAAGTAGAATTAGGCTAGGGAGTCTTCAAAAAAGTTGTAGATTATTCTCTTAGCGTTGAATTGGTATAAAGTTTGTAATTTTTATTGAAAGATATGAGTTGTACAATTCGAGGGTATGATCATGTACTAGCCAAAAGTTCAATATACACAGTCTATGGTATTGTGAGCATAACTCATAGAATACTGAATTAAATTGGATGATCTTAGAGTCATTAGAAACTTAAGACATAGAGGAACAATTGTCTAGAAGAGAGTGTTATAGAAATACATCATTTTCTTGATCTCATTAATTATGCAAAGTTGACCTGAATGAGGTGCTTCTAGCAAAAGCTGGAATAGAAATTGAATGTATGAATTTTGGAACTTTTGAAGTACAATTGATATTTACGTCAGTTTAGTAAGGAAATATACCCTAGAATTTTTCATGAACATGCATCATACATATTCAGTAAACATAAATGAATTCTTAATCATATGCAATAGTAATTTGTATATGTGTTAATTGTTATAGAGGAACGCATAGAGCGACCACTTTCAGATATTGCCGGGACTTCGAGGCAAAAAGCAATAAGGGAGCTTTTATGAGTAATCTTAGACGGTTACACCTTACTTTGTTCTGCTTGTTGAATTTGGTTTATGCTGATTATGTTCTAAATTTTGGACAATGATTGTCCGAGGCATTTGATGCATGTTTATATCATTGGAAGTGCTACTTGCATGTGAATATGATTGACTACTTGCTTTGCACATGAAATGTCTAAAATGACTTTGTTTTGATTTTAAAATTGTTGAGTCCTAGTTGTGGGTAAATAGGTATGCCTAGAAGGGTTTGCAGCTGCTCTTTTGACACTTCGGTGTCGGGACTCTGGTCTCTCCTGTGACACTTCTGTGTCAAGACTTCGGTCTCTCCTGCATAAGTCTCGTTACCCGCTTTTGTAAATGGCTTAACAGTCATCTGATTTTGTGTTCCAATATATATTTGATTCTGACATAAACAAAATTGTATTTTGATTTTGAAGGGTTTATATCCTCTTTTGATATTCAGCTCTGTTAACTATAAAATCTGTTCTGAAATGCATTATGTCTGTTTTATTGTTAAACCAATATGTTAATGCATGTTTATGCTATTACATGATTCAGTATGATGAGTTATCAATTTATATATAGATTAATTATTATTCACTAAATTATATGCTTAGCACGGTGGATTTGCCCCGCGTAGGTTCAGAACGAGGATTATAAAGACTAGGACAAGTCAACCACAATGGCCAATAGAGTCTGAGTCTTGTTTTGATAAAAATATATTTTGAATATATTTTGGCTTGTTTATAAAATGTATGATTCCGAATTGTTGTGAGTTTTTGTAATAACTATGTTCCAACAATGGAGTCTGGGTCTTGTTTTGATAAAAATGTATTTTGAATATATTTTGGTTGTTTATAAAATGTATGATTCTAAATTGTTGTAAGTTTTTGTAATAACTATGTTTCACGCTGGTTTCAGTTTTTGGAAAAAATTTGGATTAAGTTCATGTGATATAATTTATGTATGTTTGGACAAGTTTGGAATGATTTACAATGTATGTTTGCTTCAGTTACTGAAAATACATGTAATGAATGTGTAGTACGTTTTGAAATGCTTCCCTATCAGTCTGTTATTTGTTTTTGTTTGTGAGTCCGCTGTGGCACTCCTGTATCCTCCTAGGGGGTATAGGGGCATCACAAAATATCCACTATTAGGATTAAAGGGATACAAATTGCCCAGTTATCAAACCAAAACCAAGAAGTTAAGCCATTCCCAATGTGAGTTTTGATAAGAGGATAATTAATTTACCTTTTTTCAGCATTTAAATGCAGTAACATCAGTACTCTTTCCTTTCTTTAGTTTACCAAAAGTTAGAGTTCTTGTAATAGAAGTCATTTGTCCACTTAGACTATAGGGACTCCTTATTAGTAAATAATCTCCATATTCTTTTTTCCACTAACATTGTTTGACTCATCTGTAAGGAAATGAGCCCCAAGCCACCTTCCTGCTTACTTTAACAAAGCTTTTCCCATTTGATTTATCCCCTTTAAATCTATCAGCACTTTAAGCCATAAAAAGTTCATAATACATTTTTCTAGCTCCTTGTTGATCTTTCTAGGAAGAAATAGGTGGGAACTCTAGTGAGTATGAAGACTCCTCAGTATAGAAGAGATAAGTAGAAGTCTCCCTGTATATGACAAAGACTTGTTTTGCTAGGCACTAATTTTTTTTTGTAACTTTCCAAAATAGGAAGACAATCTTAGTATCTTAGCTTTTTAAAGGAAATGGGGACTCCTAGGTATTTAGAACGTAAAAAATGAGCATTCAAACATGCTAACAACCTTAACCCTGTAGATATTTCATATCAAAAGAGAAGTATATCATGGTTTTATGTCAATTAATTCTTATCCTTGAGATCTCGAAGAGAATTATGCAATACAAATACAGAAGAAGGTTCGACTCTAGATAACAATATCAAGTCATCTTCAAAGCTTAAATAACTAAACTTTAATTCTATGCATTTGTGATGAAACTTAAAGCTGATGTTGTTTTGGATGCTCTTCATAATAATCCTTATTAAGGATTTCCAAAGCAATCACAAAATGGTAGGGGGGAAAGGGGTTCTCCCTGCCTAATTCTATTAGTACCCTTGAATTTAATGCTAGGATTACCATTTATAAGAATGTCGAAAGAAGTATTAGAAATGTAAACATTAATCTAGGAGATAAATTTGTAAAGGAAGCCAAACCATTCAAGACAATATAGGATAAAGTTCTTACTGGTGGTATCAAAAGCTTTTAAAAATCCACTTTGATTGCACAACTCTTAATGGATTCATTAGTATCATAATCCCCCAGTAGCTCCTAAATCAGTAATATATTGTCAAAAATAGATCTACCTAAAATGAATGCATTTTGATAATGATGAATTAAACTCTTCAAAATACCCTTAAACCTTAACGTAAACAGCTTGGAAATCACTTTATATATAATGTTGCAGTAAAAGATGGGGCGAAAGTCCTTCAATTTATTTGCATTGGGGAATTTTGGGAAGAGACAAATATAACTAAAGTTGAGCTCTTTTAACATTTTACTAAAATATAAGAACTCCTGAATCACCTGCACCAATAGATCTCCAACAATATTCTAGATAGATTGAAAGAAAAGGTCATTGAAACCATCAGGTCATGGAGCTTTTTTCAAGCTCAAACTGAAGAAGTAATTCTTAATTTCCATATAAACAGTTGAATTTTATAGTTCCTCTAACAGATCCTCATTAAGAAGGTTGGAGTGTCTTAACAATTCTATCAAAACTTGGGGACTGAGCATATCTAAATCTTTTGACTAAAGATTCCCTTTTAATAGTCATACACCATTCCTTGAATAGAAATTCTGTCTGTAACTAATTGGTTATCTCTATCAAGAAAATCGTAAGGAACAATGCTCTTGAAGGCCTTGGTATACACCTTAAGAGCCCTAAGTTCTTTCTGATTCAGATCTAAGTTGTTAGGATCCTAATAATGAAGATCCCATAAATCCTTTTAACTTCTCCTTTGCAGCTTGCATCCTTTGAGCGAAAGGAGGACTACTATCCTTAAGAAAGACCTTCAGCTTGATGTTTAACATATTTAGTTTCCTTATAAACTTATAAGACTTTCATCTTAGAATCTAGATCTCCCAAACCTCCCACACTATATCTTGGAACCCCTCCTTATGAATAAAGAATTTAAAGAATATGAAGGGATCTTTGTCAGAGACATTACCATTTAGATCAATAACATCCACAAATGAGTGATCATAGTATAATAGGGAACAAAAATGAGAAAAAGAATTAGGCCATAAACATGTCCCTATCAAGTTTGATCTTAGTGAAACTCCTACCTTATTGTTTGTTGTTCAAATTAAAGTGATAACCAACATATCTTAAGTCAAATACTTCCAACAAGCCTAAGGTGGTCTCCATCTCTTTGCATAGAGCATTGTGATTTACTCTTATCTCCTTGTGCTTTCGAGGGATGAAGTACAGAGTTAAAATCTCCTGCAACAATCTAAGAACTAAAAATAGATGATTTTATAGAGGCAAGGTCATCCAATAATTTGGCTTTTTGGAAAGCAAAATTAGAGGCATATATGACTAACAATTCAAAGGATATTAAGGAATTTAGTTTCTTGCACACCAAATAGATGAATTGGTCAGAGCAGTTTTGATTTATAACCTGAACCTTGTCTTTATCATGCAAAAACAACTCTGACATTGTAATGATGCTGATGATTGGATCCTATGATTCATCTAAGCCTAAAAACTTACTGGATTCTTGAAATCTATGAGCTTTGACTCTAGTCTCTAGTGATCCCAAAATTGAAGGTTTATTTTCCAAAAATAAGTCTTTTATTGCTTGTCTTTTATTAGGTTCATTCACCCCCCTAATATTCCAAAAAAATCATAGCTGAAGTTAATCAAAGGAATTACTAACTTCCTTGGCCTTTTTCTTCTTTCTACCGAATTTCCTATTTGAAGTTGGGGTGCATTTCTCCAACAAATTCTCCATTTGATTGATTTCATGGATTTCCTAGAATTGTTCCTCCGCTAGTTCTTTATCTTTAGAGTCATCTATCATACTGTTGCTGTCTTTCCCTTTATCAATCTTAACCAAAATTTGCTCAAAATGTCTAGATTTCTATTCCTTTACTACTTCTCCTAGTTTTAAAACTTTAGTGAATTCAGAAGTATCCCTTACTACCTCTGTAATGTCCTATTGCTTATTTACAGTTTCAATATCCCTATGCTCCTTTGATTCCCCAATTCCCATTAGTTCTAAGTAGTCTCCTGTCTTGAGCAATTTGCCACTTCCTTTCCATATCTTTTTGCTAAACTAAGGCTTCCAATTGTCGGAAAGTTTGATCTCAACTCTAACTAGCTCCTTAGCTTCATTGAGTTTCATTACAGGGAGTGCTTCAGGAAGTTCTTTCCTTATCCTAACCTCCATACAGATTCTAGCAAAACAAATTCTCTTAAGATTAGTAGTAGGGGAACTAGAGGCTAAAGGTTTACCTACTGAGTTGTCAAGAAAGCTCAAACCATCAAAGGTCTAACATTCCAGTGGAACATTGTGGAAATTGATCCATTTGGGAAAGAATTCTACTCCATTTCTATCCAATTCTATACCAGGAATCAAGTTTTAGACAAACATAGGTTGTCCTCCAATGTGTCAAGGCTAGTTTCCATGATTAAAAATAAGCTATGCTTTTCAGTAAATAGAATTTTATCTAAACCCTTGTCTCCACATCTGGATTGAGCCCAAGCTTGAACCTAAGAAAATGAAGATCTTTTATTTGTGAAGAAACCAATCAAATTGTAAGACCAAGTTTTAACTCCTATCTGTAGTAGCTCCACAGGCAGGATACTGCCCCATTCACTAGGGTAGAGTGGAAAATTTTTGGCTTCTAGGAGGGGATTTCTATTGTTAACACATTCCTTTAGGATTTGTTAACCTCCTTTTGTGGGACTGAATTCTAACCTCAACACTTACCCACTTTTAAGGAATTGTAAATGGAAGGGAAATCAGAGTAGAACAAGCTACCTATATCCTATTGGACCTTCAAGATAGAGGATACTTTTGAGTTTCCTCTAAAATGAGTATCCATTGGACTTTCCTAAAGAGGAAAGCTATCGATGAGTCATTAGTTTCTTGTTAAAAGGAGTAAGTTACTGTTCCAGGAAGGGGAAAGTTACTGTAGACAAAGAAGATCCTAGTATCAATAACCTGATTATATTTGGGCGAAAGGAAATGAGTTTCAACTAAAAAAATGTCGACAATTTTATCATAATAAATAATATTACATCAAAACATTAATTAAAAAAGAATAATAAACATCCGTAACTCTCTAAGCATTATAATTTACAACAAGAGTTTGTGTCGAGGAAACAACTAACTGGAAGTGAAACCTAAAACACAAATCAACTATAAGTGAAATTAAAAGAAGAAGAGAAATGAAAATTTAGAACTTTATTCAATCAAATATCCTCTCAAATCAGATTGATCCTAATTCTCGTTTGGTATAAAATTCTCATCATGGAGAAGAGTCTCACCATCACCATCATTCAAATTTATTGCTCCAAATGACATGTCAATACATTCATATCCAAAATTATCTTTCAAGTCATTCTCATCTATCCTTAGAAACCTAATCTGCCAAAAGATCGATTGGGTTAAGGTAAATTAGATCTACAAAACTACTTGTCAATTAATATTCCTAATAAACAAATAAAATTAAGTTATTAAGAAAATATTTTCATATTAACAATGATAATAACATACTTTTCCGGGGGCTTTAAATTGTATCGAACAAAGGCCAATTTGTTCAATTTTTTGTGTTCAAATCTATTCCTTTTCTTTTTAGAATGGATGAATTTAAATGTTATTCAATTCTTTTCATGCCCTGTTACACCTATACATGGACTAATAATTTGAATAGTAGATCATTACAATTTTGGAACACCAATAACAAATTGATCCAACCAAGCAACTGTAAGACATTAAAAGTAATATTAGAAGCAAAATAAAATGATGATTAATTTCTATCAAGTAACAAAAGTGAAAAATATACTTATATATACCCAAATTTAGCTTGTCTCTTTGACAAATAACAATGGGCATCCCAAAATTACCAAAAACATCTTTATAAACCTTCATTTGTGACTTAGGAGATCTTATATCATCTTATGGGAAATAATTGTTGTAATAGTTAATAGCATTCTCCTATTAACTTCAGTTTTCTTTATAAAATTTGGTCTAGAATAGACACTAGGATTAAAAAATGCCCCAGTTGCAAATTACAAAAAATAAAGTTATCTTTCCCATCACTCATTGATTATTGGAAGATAAGATATGCATAAAGAAGGCCTATTTTTCATATTCTTCTTGATTGCTTCCTTCGCCCTGTAAATGACATCATACAAATAACCTATTGTTGACTTCTCATCATTATGAGCTAGACGAAATACTCTCATTAAAGGCTCACAAACTCATATTACAAATTGATATTGAGACCAAAGTTTGTGATCTTTAATTATGATTTCAAAAACCTCAACTCTAGCATTAGACTTGATATATTGTGATGGACCCACCTATCACTTGTAAATATTTGCCTCAGCTCCTATAACAAAACAATAAAGTGATAAGAAATTAGTCACAAACCTTATTATAGTAGGAAGACAAATTCCAAACATTAGTGAAATCCTTCCATATCAAAATTTGGACCCACGCACGATTATAGATAAACTTGGTCACTTACTTTGCTTTCTGCACAATCTTATCAATGATATGAAAATATCTAGCATCTCTTACATTTTCCAACATTTGGTCAATGTAATATGTAGCATAAGGAGTCCAATAAAAAGAATTATACCAACTTTGCAATCTTTTCCAAATTGTTTTGTAAAAAAAATCATTATTAGTAATGAACTAAAGAATGTTTTATGGCCCAAATTTCATTCATATCTTCATCAAATATCTAAAATAGAGTATCAACATTTTTAATAAGGCCACTTAGTAGAACAAACTAAAAATTTGATAATATGTTCATGTCTTCTATCTGTTAAATAATTACTCATGATTAAACATTCATACGTTGCTGAAATCATTCTTATTTTATTCAAATAACTCTTTATTTTATAGACAGAGTTGCCTAGAAGTTTACATCTATAATCTTCAATTAAAGGAGCCTTATATCTCAGACTGTAAGAGGCAATAACATCTACCATAGGCTGGTAATAATCAAATTGGCTTTAAATGATACACATAAATTACACCACCATATAGCCATTTCCATGTCATATTCCAAGTTGCTTCTTTAGATTGTAAGGCACTACAAATTGAAGGCTAAGCTCTAAGAGTTATTTATGGTGTAAAAAATTAGACACTTGTCTTCTTCTTTTCCTTACATTAGGTGCAACATTCCTTTTTTGTTAGATAGGAACACTACCACTTTCAACATTCCCACAATCATCTTGATCACTGAAAAAAGAACTTTCGTAACTAATTTCATAGTTTAACCTTTGTCTTTATCGTTTTTATGCTAATACTCTTCTAGTAAAGTCTTCATTTGCCATTTCATGTCATGGCTATCTTTTTACAAGGCTTTACTTCACATATGATCCTAACTAAATCCTTCTGGTGATTCCCCCACCTTTTAAATGCTTGTTGCAATACACATAATCAGGTGTGCTTGAACTCCCCTCAATTTATCTAAAAAATAATTAAAGATATGTGTTAAAATAAAATTAATAAATTTTTATTCAAAATAAAATTTTTGTATATAATATCATTACATAACTATACAAATTCAAGTTTTAATTATTAGCTTATCTAGATTCTAGAAAGACTCTTACATCTTTCTTTATGATAAACCAAATTGGAAACATGAGTTTTCTTTATGATAATACAAATCACAAAAAATATTTAAACACTTACAATTTTATATTATGATGAGTAATGAGTATTCTCTCGTAAATTTACATAATATTTTCTACTATGTATTTAACTACTCATAAAATAAGATGACGAATGTGTATTTACTATATTGCTACTCTTAAGATAAGATTAATGTTTGTAATATTATTTACTAATAACAATAATGAACAATATAAAAATGCAAACATTTATTTTTCTTAGCTTAATTACATATAATAAATGATATAATTATACATTAAATCTTATATTTAAATAATTAATCATATGTTAAATGTCTTTTATCCACAAATAATAATTAGTAAATTGTATGTTTCATATAAATTAATAAAAAAAATAACAATTTAAAGAATTAATTATAATCTCACTGTTATGATTATTAAAATAACAAATAATATAACGTGTTTTGAATTATAAAAAATTTGCATTACCTAAATGTTCTTCCGTAATCTATACATAATATTATTTTGATCTCATTTCTTTGTGAATTCATGATTCTTAAATGCTACTGAGCTATACACAATTCACATAACCAAATTTAATTTTGAAGCCTAGGTTGCCCATTGCATATTTTATAAATCATTCATAATACATACATGATGCAGCTAAAACAAATCCTTGCATAACTCACCCTCTTCATACCAATTGTGGCTTTGTAGACACAAATGTTTTCCAATATAACTTGATAAATGATTAGGTCCCTTAGTAGTTTAATATTCCAGAAGAATATTATATATGTTAATTCATAGATTGAATTGTTTTTACTTGAGGTTTTGTATTTGTATTCCAACCTTCCATTTTTGGATGAAAAATGGTTTTTAATTAAAATGCCAAAGACTTGTTTTAATTATTTTTTGTGCTTGTGCTTAGTGATGTAGGTACGGTATCATATTGGGTGGTACTAGTCGAAAATTTTACAGTACCCATTCATTTTTTAACGTTAGTCGATATCAAAATATCAGTGAAATGTCAGGACTAAAATGTAAAATTTTTAAAAAATATTGGAATAAATTGTAAATTTAATAAACAAACCAAACTATTTAAATTCACCCATCGTCCCAACCCCCCCACTAACCCAACCACACCACCTCTTACTACTTCTACTCTCACTCTTATGATCTCACTGTGTTGCCTTGCCTACGACCTACCTTGCCTGCCTGCGTGAAGCTCGCCTCATTTGTGTTCGCTTACCTAGTGCTTGCCTTGTCTCACTGCTTGCCTAACCATCCTCACCTGCCTTACATGCTTGCCTCAAGGTTGCAAATTGCAATTACCAGTCACCTCAAGCCAATCTAAATTTCTGATTCAGCCTTAAACAATTGAACATTTAAAATATGTGTGCAATGTTGTGTTGTTTAATGTGGAGTGATAAGTTAATTCATAATTGAGTAATTGTTGTGGACTTACTAAATTATGACTTATGAGTTTGGAATTGCATTTTGGAAATTGAGGATATCAGATAGATGAGTTTGTTTTATCTTAATTTTGAAAATTAAGGAATAAGATTAAGAATTTTATAATTTAAATAGAATTACAGTATTTGAAATTTGAAATTTTGGATGTGTTTAGTCATTTGTGTTGTTTAGGTTATAAAAATTGGAGATTCAATCATTTAATACAAAACTAAAGTTTGTGTAATTGTTTGAAACTTGATAAATATTAAATTAAATGTTAGTCTTTATTAAAAAATAGGTTATACATATTATAAATTGATTTCTTAATATAAAAAAGGGTTAGTTAATTAGGTTGAATTACGTGATTATATGAATTAAGTTAAAGATGAGAGTTTGTGTTTGAATCATATAATCATACAAAAAAGTTATATTTATGACTATATGGTTTAATTATGTGAGTACACAAATTGAGTTATATATATAATTTTTCACTTATGAGTTCACGTTTAAATTATGTAATCACACAAAGTTATGAGTTATAGTTGAATTATGTAATCATACAAAATGGTTATAATAGTGACGTTATGGTAGAATTATATAGCTAAATGAGTTATTATTATGAGTTGTGACTTTAGATAGAATGTGCTTAATCATCAAATTTTCTTAAGGAATCATTTATATAAGTTTATAAAGGTCAATTACATATATATATATATATATATATATGATATGATTGTTAAGAAATTGTTGTTGCTCTACTTTTTGATAGTATTATACACAACTTGATTTTGATACGAAGTTATTAAGTTAATTTTAATGTCTTTATCTATTTTTGCAGATAAGTAAAGGGAAGTTTAAGTACATTTGTAATTCAATCACTTCAAATATAGGGAGATTCGACAATCCAACTTGGGCTTATGCTAGATTAGTTTCTGGAATGAAAAACCATACTATTTTTTTGTATTGTAACAAGCATTTGAAAGGTAGGAGAATTACCAAATTAAAAAACCATTTAGATAGGATCAAAGGTAGTGTCAATCTTTGTAAGAAAGTGAGTGGCAAATGAAGATTTTACTTAAAGAGTATCAGCATAAGAAAAATAGAAGACAAATATTGAATTACGAAATTGGTAATGAAGTTCTTTTGTTGGTAATCAAGATGATAATGAAGATGATGAAGGTGGTAGTATGCATACTCAACAAGAAGTAAATATTGCGCCTGGTGCTAAGAAAAGAAGAAGATATGTGTTTAATTTTTTTTACACTAAGAACAACTCCTAGAGCTCAACCTTTAATCCCTAGTGCCTTACAATATAGAGAAGTGACTCGTAATTTGGATATGGTAATAGTTAGATGGTGGTATGATTTAAGTATATCATTTAATGTTTCCCAATCTTATTATTATCATCCTATGGTAGATGTTATTGCCTCTAGGATATAAATCTCCTTTAATTGATGACTACAGAGGTAAAATTTTTTAGTAGCTCTGTTTATGAAATAAAAAGTTATTTGGATGAAAGAAGAATTATGTGTGATGGTTGGACAAATATAAGACATAAGGCCATTATTAAATTTTTTGGCTTATTATACAAAAGGGACAATGTTTTTGAAGTCTATTGATGCATCTAGCCTTGTTCAAAATGTTGATACTCTATTTGAAATATTTGATGAAGTTGGCCTAAAAAAAGTATTCAGTTCATTATTGACAATGACTCTGCTTATAAAGCAGCTAGAAGAAGATTGTAAAGCAAGTATAATTCTTTTCATTAGACTCTTTGTGCTGCGCATCGCATTAAATTAATGTTAGAAAATATAAGAGATGTTAGAAAACATTGTTTTCGAACAGTTTGTAGTTTTTGGGGTATAACTCCTGATATAATTAACCAAATTGCATGAAATTTATCTCATTAGAAAACTAAGATATAAGGGAATGAAAGATAATATCATAGGAAAATGTGGGAATTAAAGGAAGAAGAAGGACCAACATGTAATTTTCCCAAAGTCAACTTACAGACCAATAAGATTAAAACATGTTTGTCCAATGGAATCGTAACACATAGTCCAATAGAATTGTAACACAAGGTCCAATAGCATTGCAGCACATGGTCCAATAGAATTGTAACGCATGGTCCAATAGGATTGTGACATATGGACCAATGAGATTGAAACATGTGTCTAAGACTAGAAAATTCATGAAAAGGCATATGGAGAAGGGAGATGGACGAAAATTTGATGGCTTAACTTCATGTTTTTATCCTCTCCATTTCACTTTCTTCATCCCATCATTTTTCACTCGGTGATTCAAGCAAAACCAAAGAGAAAGGGAAGGAAAAGCTTTAGAAGAACTACCTTGCCAACTTTAAGGTTTGGGACTTCACTTAGTTGATTTATATATTTGTGTATGATTGAATAGATATAAAGATTCATTTGGATGTGGAATTGTTGGTGGGATGTCGCTTTGTTGTTATTTTGGTGTTATTTTGGATAGAATTGGTTGAATATAACAAGAGAGCATTGTGTAGTGGAATTCTGTTTAGGGTTTGGTTGAGTCAATCACATTGTTTGAGTCATAACTTAGCCTAAAGACCCCAGAATTGTGTGATTTTAGTTGCATATGAAACATAATACATAGAGCTAAATATCTCTAGAAGAGACTCTGACTTAATGTTGGCTCTATGACCTTGGAAACTAAGATCGAAAAAGGTGACCTGATGCTACCCCTGTTTTGGAGCAGCTTGTGATAGTTTGCTTATATCTCATGACTTAAAAATTCAAATGGTCTAATTTTTAGTGCTATAGAAACTTAAGACATAGAGAAACAATTGTCTAGAAGAACTTATTACCCAAAAACCTCAGTTTCTTTGTCAAAATGACCATACAAAACTGACCCAAAACTTGAGAAAATCTAGAAAAGGGGTAGGAAGGTGAAAAACTTGGTTTTGTGCAATTGATGTCATATATAAGGTTAGGGCTTTTCACCAAAGGTTTAATTAAACTTAATTCAGATTAAAATGAACCTAGATGATGTTGGATTAATGGAGTGAAAGGTAATTGAGTTATGGTTTATTAATGCAGATAATTACTTATAGAATGTGAGGTTAATTAATAATGTGTTTAATGATGAAAAGAATGATATGTTTAAAGATGAATGTGTTCTTAAGAATACCAATCTGTTTCAAAAGTTTTATGTGATGTGAATTGAATATTATTGTTTACAAAATTGGAACTTTGTGTCATAATATGGAATGTGTAAACACATAATGCCTTTAATGGTACATTATTGCAAACATTTATGCTTATAAGGTATGATTAGTTGGATATGCATATATATATGTTCAATATGAGGAAAGCGGAATAAAGATATACCAAAATTTGCTTGTGATTGTGAAATTTGGAACGGATTGTTTTAAAACTGTCAAATCCTAGTCATGAGTAAATAGGCATGCCTAGAAAGGTCCGCAGCTGCTCCTGGACACATTTAAGGTGTCGACACTTCGGTATCTCCTGATAATGACCCTTCGGTGTCTGAGACATAAGTCTCTCTCGATATTGACACTTCAATGTCTCCTGATAAGGACACTTTGGTGTCGAGCCATAAGTCTCTTCTGTTTCAGATACCAAACAGGGTATCTTCTGTTATGATCCCATTACCCACTACTGCAAAATGGATTAGTAGGCTAATTTGTTTTGTATTTTGCTACATGCTTGGTTCTGATATGAGTAAGCTCTGTTATGAAATAACTAAGTTTTGTTCTGCTACATTATACAAACAAGTTTTATTCTGGTATTTTAAAGTTCAATTATGAAATTTGGATATTATTTTCTAATACTTGTAAATTTTGCTCTGAAGCAAATATATCTGTTGTGATTTGACATATTCTGTTCTGAGATACATATTGATTTGATTGTGCTTTTATATGCACGATTAAAGATAGTTTAAAATTTGATTTGATTCTGTATATGTAAATGTTAGACGACTGTTAGAAAACAGGCACTAAATCATATTTTTTTTAGTTATTCCTCACTAAGATTTATGTTTGTCATGGTGGTTTTACCTCCGTGTAGGTTTTGATAAGAAGGTTCAAAGACTGAGAAAAAGACAACCTTAATGGCCAAAAAAAGATGTGTTTTGTTTTGGACAAGATATACATTTGAGTTTGCTTTTGTGATGTAGTTAATGTCTTGTATTTTGATGTAAATGGCCTATAATTACGTTAATACAATTTACTATGACGATTCGGACAACTGGTGTATGTAGTATCATTAACTCCTATACGTAATATCCATCCTCAGTTTCGCTTACTGGTGCAAGAGTTTGTACAACCTTATATATCTATGTATATGTATAGGAATACCCATTTACAAGATAAAATGTATATAAAAAAAAAAAAGGTCAATACATCTGCTTGTAAGGTGATATTCCATCAGCGAGAACGCCATTAATTTTCCCTGAAAATGCGTTGCTATTGCTTCATCATGTCATTCCATCACGAAATTGTTTCAAAGATCTTTCCAGACCACACATATAAAACGATCCTCCAGTTCTTGGCATCCACACTCTTCAGACGCAAAATGAATGGCATTGAAATTTTTGACTAATAAGTAATAATCAATCATCCACCTAGAGAAGAAACACCAAAGCCAAAGCCAGTGACAAGAAATATAAAAGAGAAAATATGGGGAGAAAGGAGAAGAAAACATAGAAAGCACTTGATGCTCTAATAGACGTTGACGCTCATTAGTATAGTCCTTTTTTGAAAAATGATTTTGTATTCATTCTTTACCTCATTAAGATGAACAAACACAATAAGAACGGTTAATCACTCAAACCTTTGTTACCTCATCAAGCACACATCCAATATGAGCAGTATAGGGGCATCTCTTGCAGCCATAAATGTCATGTTTTGGGTTCCTCAAATTCTCACATGCATGACAGTAGTACTCTTTACATCTATCTTCAGTATCTGAACCCATCAGAGAAAGAGAATGAATATGACAACTGCTCTTAACCTCCTTTGGTATTGGAATGCACTCCAGATGCAGGTTAATTTTACACTCTGTGCACCGGTAGAAAGAACTGCTGCAATGTTTACCACACTCATCGCATCCAATGTATCGCGTCTCATCTTGTAGATCTTTGGCCACAAAGTAAAAGAGATCGTGCTTGTGACGGGGGTGTTTGAGGCTGGAAGTTAGGTACTTGGAACATCTAACATGGAGGCGAAAATCACATTCTTTACAGGAATAGAAAACAAGTCTCCCAAATGAAAAATTACATGCATAGCATTTATCCACATAACCCCATAAAGACAATTCAAGTTGATGTGGCAAGTGAAAAGGGTGCTGTATATACTGTGGTGTGTCACAGCATGATTCATGAAAGAAGAATTGACAGCCCCCGCAATGATATCCTGGACCTGAGATCATTGTGTCACACATAATGCAGTATATCTGTGATTCCGCTAGAAAATAGGCAAATGTGAGCTTATGTTCATGACTGAAATGATAGATCGTGGCCTTCCTCTCCTTCTCCTCCATTTTTTTGCACCGATCACCTACCGGAGAAATTGCAGATGCGCATTTGATGTCTAGAACAAACATACATTGGTAGCAGACATAGCTGATATCACCACAGCTAAAGTAACTGCATCCATTACATGTAAAGTGCCTTTTATCATTTGAAGGAAAGAGACTGAGAGGATGAGATGAATGAAGAGAATGCTTTATTTGAAGGGGCAATTCGGCACACTCCTTATGCAAACTAATTTCACAATCTTCACAGCTGTAACCCTTGTCATGCATCCTCTGTTTGCATCCATAACAATATTCTTTCATCCTTTCAGGACAGAAGATCAGGACATGATCATTTTTTAAATCTTTAATCTGGAAAATACAGAAGGTAAAATCAAACATTAAGACATCTTTCGTATAGTCCATGAATTTAACAGAAGAAATTTTTTCATTCTAAAGGGAAGGATCCAAAAATCAGAAGAGTGAACGAATAAATAAAAACAAAGAAAAAATAGGCCTGAGATGTAGACCAAAAAGAGAAAGTAAGGTGTAAAGAAGAATAGAACTAGAGTTATTAAAAGTTCTACTGTTTAGATATTTTGCTGATGTGAAATAGAACAGCAATACCAGATATTATAAGTTCTACTTTGCAGTGGATGGCAAAACTACCAGATTAATAACATGTTTACGCACAGACATAAAAGAACAGTAATAACAAATTTTGCAAGTAAAGTTCAAATTCAGAGGAAAGGAACAATATTATTACAGTATTGAAAAGAGTAGTTAGCATACAACTTATGTCTTTTTCTAGTCAAGTCTACGAAACCAACAAATACCTTAGAAGAGTTACTTAAATTGGAAATTATATGCTACTTTTTCCATTTCTTTCCTAGACAGAAGAAATTACCTGAATTTGCTTCTTGCATTGTGGATTGGAAAACTC
>JAOSBN010000177.1:13070754-13097757 GCA_027563595.1 Erythroxylum suave
AGGATTTGCCGGTGAGTGGTGTGCGGTGTGCCGGTGACAGGGCGTGAGAGCGAGGCTGCGAGAGAGTGAGAGAGTGAGAGAGTGAAGCTTAGAGTAGAGAGAAGAAGAAGAATGAAGAAATGAAGAAAACAGAAGAGAGAACAGAAGAGGGTCGGGGGGGCGTTGGGTTAAATTGCAATTTTTTTTTTTTGCACTTTAGTCCTCCGACTTATTAAAGTTTCCGGAATCGACCGGAATTTCCCGGAATGTTGGGTACCGGCCGGTACCCAACGGAAACACCCGGTACCGGCCGGTATTTGCGGCCGGTACCGAAAACGCGATCCGAATTTCGTTTTCCGGCCGGTACGGTACGTTCCGGCCGGTACCGGCCGGAACGGAACGGAATTCATAACCTTGAGGAATACCCATTTACAAGATGAAAAAAAAAAGAGTTGGTAATCACGTCCTCAACAAAGCATAGGCCATCTAAAAAATGTAAAATAAAATAAAATAAAATAAAAAGATCAATATATCCGCTTGTACGGTGATATTCCATCAGCGAGAACGCCATTAATTTTCCCTGAAAATGCGTTGCTATTGCTTCATCATGTCAATCCATCACGAAATTGTTTCAAACATCTTTCCAGACCATACGTATAAAACGATCCTCCAGTTCTTGGCATCCACATTCTTCAGGAGCAAAATGAATGGCGTTGAAATTTTTAACTAATAATCAGTCATCCACCTAGAGAAATTAAAAGTTCTACTGTTTAGATATTTTGCTGATGTGAAATAGAACAGTAATACCTACAGATAATATAAGTTCTACTTTGCAGCGGATGTCAAAACTACCAGATCAATAATACGTTTACGCAAAGACATAATAGAGCAGTAATAACAAATTTTGCAATTAAAGCTCAAATTCAGAGGAAAGGAACAATATTGTTACAGTATTGAAAAGAGTAGTTAGTATACAACTTATGTGTTTTTCTAGTCATGTCTACGAAACCATCAAACACCTTAGATGCTACTTTTTCCATTTCTTTCCTAGACAGAAGAAATTACCTGAATTTGCTTCTTGCATTGTGGATTGGAAAACTCAGCAAAGACAGGATAAGTTACATGATCCTCTCGCTCTTTCTCATCCTCTTCTTGTACTTCAGATTGGTATTCTGCTTCCTTAAACTATATATAAGACAACACTTAATTTGTGAACCTTATACCAAACAAAACAAATGTTGTATGGCTTCTAACTTCTATGTTTGAAAGTTTAGAAGTAATTGCAGAATATTTTTTCGAAGGTAAATTTGTCTAGAATATTGCCAAAGAAAATAAAGACAAAAGCTGAAAATGGTCCTAGGAAAGCACAGAAATGAGGTTACCTCCAGCGACAAAATACATTCAATATGAGCAGTATAAGAGCATTGTTGACAATAATAAGCATGATACTTTGAGTCCCTTTCTTTTTCATAGGCAAAGCAGTAATCTTCTTGGGACTCATCAACATCAACACCAACCAATGGATCCATAAGTGTGAGAGAATGCATATGGTGGTCTGGCACGAGGATCGCAGGAGGAATGGGAATGCATTCTAGATGATAACAAGAGTTGCAGTCCAAACAAATGTAATAGCAACCTTCACAGGCTTTCTCACAAATATTGCATGGAACATATACTAATGTATGAGGTATATGATCCGCCACAAAGTAATAGAGATAGTGTTGGTGACACTTATGGTTTAGAGCACCTACTATCTTTAGTGACTTGATAGCACATACAATATGTAGGCTAAAATCACAATCGAAACACAAATAAGCAAGTCCCCAATAGGCATGCCGACAGGCATCGCACCAATTTTTACTACCGGTAACAAATTGGATCTGTAAAGGATCAGATGCATGATATGGGTGTCGTATTTTTTTCGGAGCTTCTGCACAAGATTTATGCAAGTAAAATGAACAATCAAGACAACCGAAGACAGGGCCTGAAAGTAGGAGTTCACATCCATCGCATTTATTGGGAAGTTCATTTCTTGAATTGAAGAGATGGACTGCGTGATGATGGCCGAAATGGTGAAATTTGGTTCTCGCAGAATGAAGTTTTGATCTTTGTTCATCTTTCGCGCTAGTATAAAGAACGCATTTGAAATCAAGTCTGAACTCGCACTGGTTGCAAGAAGCCATAAAGAATTGAGAAACATCTCTACATTCATCACAAATAAACTTGCGAATTCGATTTCTTTGATAATCAAGGACGAGTTGGTGTTGTCGGTGAAAAGGGTGTTGTATTTCGCGTGGAATTACTGCACATGCCTGATGAAGGTAGAATCTACAGTTAAAGCAACCGTATACAAGACCAGAGACCATGAACGGCATTCCGCAACCGCTTTTGCATTCTTTGCAATCCATACTGTTCATTATTTCCATTTCCCGGTTGAACTTGAAAAGTGCCAGTTTATGATCGTGACTGAAATGAGAAATTTCAGCTTCTATTTGTGGAGGTCCCAAAGAGCAGTCTCCTGAAAATAATTGACACTCACTAGTTGATGAAAGAGCACATTGGATGTCCAAGTTGAACTGGCATTCTGAGCAATGATAGCCAAAGCCAAGACAAATATTCCTACACTTATCATATATATAAAACTGAAAATCTCGAGCGTTTAGAAACGTGGGGGTTAATAAGAAGGTTTAGAGAGTGAGGAGCCTGTAGAGGATGAACTAGCTCGGATGGCAACGAAGCACATGATTGATGCAACCAGAAATCTGGACAAGTCTCACAAAAATAAGCTGGACCATCAATTAGGTTGTAGCAACCATCGCAGACGGGAGCTTCGTCATATCCATTCAAAGTTTCATTTTCCTTCCCCGCAACATCCTCCAGCTTTTCTTGTTGATAACACTGTGAGCTTACATATTCATTCTCTTCGCATCGAAACACTTCTTGTTCTTCTGATAAAAGCAAATCTGGAAGCTTTTGCGATATCTCCTTGAAATTCGTCTCGCTTTCTTCGCAAAAAGTCAACGCATGTTCATGGCTGAAATGTTGAAGAATCTCCATATGATTTGAATAGATGGCTGAGAAGGGTATGCTTATTACTCAAGCTATCAAATTCCAGAAACGCAGGCGTACCAGAGCTTTACTAATCGCTTCCAATTTGGGTCGTACAGAAGAGAACTTTCTGACCGTTTCTTAAAAAGGTAATTCATCGTCGACCACCGCTTCGACCCTACGTAAAGAGTTTAGAATATAACACTGATTTTATTATGTATCCCGGATCTTTTAGGAAAAGGTAAAAAATGAAGAAAATGTGGAACATCTTATTTTAGTTTCATCTTGACTTTAGAAGTAATTTTCGTGGTCAAAATGCATTCCAATCTCTTGGGACGTTCACGAAAAATGTTCACCGACACGTGGTTAATACCTTTTTACAATTTTCTCAATATATAAGCACTCTTAATGGGTCAGAAAACCTGTATGTTTACATATGATATGAGCAACTGTAGGAGACCTGAACTTTTATATATAACTTCTATATCAAGCTTCTCCATTACAAGCCTGATATATATCTGGTCTACACAAATCGGGATTCATTTTCTTCCTAAACTTTGATCTATTGATTTAAATCATTTATTTGGTCACTTTATTACCCTTATTTGGATCATATTACGTAACTTAACCGATAGTTATTGAAAGTCAAAAAATACAATAAATAGTTGTCCATCATAATCAAAAAGGACAAAATTGTCCAACATTCTCTCCCTTGGATAATCATTAATTGTAGTTTTTTTAATCAAGTTTAAAAATAGTTTGAAAACTCGGTTAAGTTGCACTGTTGTATTAAAAATTAAAACATTTGATCCAAAGATAATGAAAGTCCAACATTTCATCCTGTAAGGCTTTTGAGACCGAAAAATATCAACCACATGTGTCATGTGTGACACAGGTCCAATAAAATCACGAATATCTAATATCTTATCAACATGAATGGGAAAATGGAGTGTGATAAACTAGGATGATACATGTATGATCTAATACGTATCATCTTCGATTATAGATATTGATTTCTCCAATTTCATGCTAAATTGCAGCAGAACAATCCTGTTTTCTCTTACTAGATGCCGAATAACATTAGATAAAACCTTTATTTTCTCCAACTAAATGTTAAACTACATTAGATCAGAACCTTTATGGGATTATACCTTATATCCTCCTATGTCATATCAAATTTATGGATATCCGTACTAAACTATATGTGTCTAAATGACATAAGCTCAAGGTCAATCTTTATATATGCCCAGTGACCTTTAAAATGCTTAAGATCAACACAAATCTTAAGGCTTTCATATGTATTATGACTATAAACAAGATCTCTTATTACTAAGGATAAAAAGATGATCATCTATATGAATAAATATCCATAATATCATAAGACATTAAAATGTACATACATTTAAAGAACAAATACAATGATCCCTAACTATTGCTGTCTAAGGATCTTAACAAGCCCATATCGGATACATGTTTAACAAACACTAATGGGCAAAATCCTTTAGTCAATGGATTAGCTAACGTCTCCTTAGTCCAGATAAGCTCCACTTCGACGTCACCTTTCTGAATTAACTCCTTTATGGTCAAGTATTTAACCTCTAAATGCTTAGACCCTATGATATTCTTGTTGTTGTAATTGAACAATAGTACTACAACAAGATTATTACAATACAACCAAATGGGTCTAGCTATCGAATCTACCACAGACAACTCAAAAATCAAGTTTCTGAGCCAAACCACCTATGTAGCAGCTCCATAACATGCAACAAACTCTGCATGCATGGTCAAGGAAGTTACCAGTGTCTGCTTGACACTCTTCCATGATACTACCCTATTTGCCAACATAAAAATGTACCCTGAAGTGAATTTACGATCATCAGGACACATAACAAAATCGATGTTTGTATACCTTGTAAGATTTGAATCATTGACTTTTATGTATGTTAACGTATAATCCCTAGTACCTTTTAGGTATCTCAGCACTTGTTTAACTACGTTTCAATGGTCCACACCTGGATTAGCTAGATATCAACTTAACAGTCCAATAACAAATGCAATGTCCGGTCTAGTGCACACCTGGGCATACATCAGGCTACCAACTACACTAGAGTACGGGACATTCCTCATAGCCTCTCTCTCAACTTAATTCTTTGGACACTATGCAAAGATAATCTCTCGCCTCATGAGAGATAGCTGCTACAATAGGTTTATATTTAGCCATATTAAACCTTTGTAGCACTCGCTTAATGTATGTCTTTTGTGAGAGGCTCAATGAGTGTTAAGATCTGTCCCGTGAATTTGTATACCAAGGACAAAAGATGCTTCATCTAAATCGTTTATGTCAAAGTGTTTGGCCAAAAATTTCTTTACCTTATACAACATAGTCAAATCATTTGACATGAGCAAGATATCATCCACATATAGTAATAAGAAGATAACTTTGCTCCCCCTGACCTTATAGTATCAACATCTCTCAACTTTGTTTTCCATAAAGCCGAATGAGGTCAAAACCCCATCAAGCTTTAGGTACCATTGTCTAGAAGCTTGTTTCAAACCGTATATTGATTTAGTCAACTTATAAACTTTGTTAATTACATCATGATCCTGAAATCCTTTAGGTTGCTCTATATAGACCTCCTCATAAAGTTCACCATTCAAGAAAGCGATTTTAATGTCTATATGATGTAGCTCTATATCATAATGAGCTACTATTGTCATAATCACTCTAAATGCATCCTTCAAGGGTACATGAGAGAAGGTAATATTTAAGTTAACTCCTTCTCTCTTAGTGAATCCCCTAGCATCTAAACGTGCCTTAAATCACTCAACTTGACCTTGTGTGTCCTTCCTAATCTTAAATAAGCACTTGCAACTGATAGGCCTGTAATGTTGAGGTAAATCAATAAGCTCCCACACCTTATTATGCCTCATAGATTGCATCTCATCCTTCATTGCTTCCCACCACAAGTCTACATGGGGTCTAGAAACGACTTCTGTAAAAGTAACTGGATCCATAATATGTCCTATGTTATAGTCTTGCTCACCAAGATAGACTATGTAATCTGATGAGATAGTAAGCCGCCTTTCTCTGGTGGATCTGCACAACTGCATAGGTTCTTGTACCTTAGAAACCTCTTCTATAATAACCATCTTTCCATATTGAGGGTTATGACATCCTAGACCATTGTATATTAGAAATAGATTTGAGAAATTGTGAGATGCATTGCATTCAAATGCATATTATTATTAGCATACACATATGAATTATGATTTTGCACACGTTGCAAAGATTGTTTATGCACTTAATTAACATATTCTGGGGTATAAAAGGTTTTAAATGGTTATAATGTGGATTGTTATGTCTTGAATTCTGGTTTGATTGGATTCCAATTATTAATTTGGAATTTTATTTGTTAAAAAAATTGGGAGATTTATGAATTAATATGCATTTTTGGACTAGGAAAATACCAAGTGGCAAGATAAATTGACGTATGGCAGTAGAAATAAGGGACACGTGGCATTAGGATTAATTGACAAATGACTTAGATAATTGGGTGACAATTAGCTTGGAGATTATGAGACAAATGGACTAGTTATTAAAAGACATTTGGAACCATAAGAAGAGGATATGTGGCAACTGACAAGTGTCATAACATTTACCACACACCTTAACCCACGACACTCACATAAGACATAAACATCTTTGTCTTTCATTTTTTTTGCTATATGCTTCTTCTTTCTTCTCTCACTCACGACACTCTGACCTAACCATCAACGTTGAGTTTTGCTACAATCTTTCACCTTACAATCTAAAGATTTCATTGTTTTCTTCTTATTACTAAAAACCTAATCTTTTCCCATCATAAAATGATGATGATCGTGTAAGCTTGAAGGCTAGGGTTACTTGATGATTTGAGGAGTTTTTGAGCTAACCAAGTAAGTAAGATATGGTTCTTCATGGTTTGTTTTAATAGAAACATATACGATGATAGTTTAAGGATAGATTGATAGTGTCAATGGTGTTGAATGAGTGCTGGAAATTTTGATGAACAAATGGATACATCATGTTTTGTTTTTGTGTAAATGATAATCAATAGTTTATGAGTTGTAGTATGGGTGATTCTGAGTTAGAATTGAGGTGAAAATGATGAGGAAATGAAGTCTAAATGATGAACTATGCATAAGATGTTTTGGATATAGTATGTAAGGGTTAAAATCCGGAAAATTTTGAAGAGAAATGGATGAGAAATTTTTGTATGACATAACCCACGATCGTGGGAAGGCCTCCATAATCATAGGAAAGGCATTGGATGTGAACTTTTCTCTTTTATGTGATTAATGAACCAACTAATGATAAGTTACTTCACTTTGGTGCATTTAGACTTGATTGAGGCTTAAAATGGATCTAATTCGATGTTGGAATAGTTGATTAAATGTTTGACATGTTTAAGTTATTAATTGAGGTCTTAACTTAAGAATGGATTGTTGATATCAATGTATCTAAATCTGGAAATTTAGATTTGTTAAAAGAATAAAGGTGTTCTTAGGAATGCTAATGTGTTTCAAAGGATATGAGTAAGGTGAATTAGGTATGAACGAATGAGAATGTGGATATTATGTGATTATATAATGCTAGAAAGGGAATGATGAATATATGATTGATGAATTTAGAATAATCAAGTTTACTTGAGGTATAAACCTAAGTGTAAAGTAGACATATATAAGGTTTGAATGATCAAGACTTATGATTTAAGGATGCATACCTGGGAAAGTCAATTGAGCATGCATTGAACATGACATATACATATGTGTATGATTGAATATTTGTATGTTCGACCAATTTAGTAATGTGAAAAATGTGTGTATATTGCATGATTATAGATGCACAAGTTAAACGCTAGCATCCAGATATGGCCGGGTCGTTGAGGCAATAGCTTATTTGAAGCGTACTGTGAGTCAACCTAGATGTTTTCTCACTAGGATTGTTTTTTTTCTGTTTAAATTTTAGCTATTGAACTATTATTGATGTGATTGAGATAATTCCAAAAATTGATGGTATGAGGAGTTTGATATTTGGGATTGTGTTGGGAGTATGTCCTAAGTGAATGTGAATCGGGAAAAATATATGTAAACCAAATGTTGAATGTCGAACTTAGATCTGATGAATATGAAAAATGACTGTGTCTATAATGAATGAAAGATATTGATTGCATATAATGAGAATTGACGTATTTCATCACATTCTTATGCATGATCAGATAAAGGAGTTGTGACCGGAGTGACTAGTGAAAAGGAGCTTAAAGCTCAGAAATGCACATAAAGAGCCATCAGTTATTAATGAGTCCAGTATCCAAAATAGGTATGGGATAGTTATGAAATGAGCCTGGTGTTCACAACGGGTACAAGACAATAGAACGATGTTAAGTCACAACAAAGTAAAACAGAAAGTGGAGTCATATGTGCATTTTCATATACAATTTGATATGTACCATGTGCACGATTGAAATAAATTATTGAATTGTTCTGAATATAGTGAGATGAAAATTGTACTTGTTAAACATGATTAATATGATGATTTATTCAAAATTGGATAATATGAATTGCTTATGAACTTGATCGTAAATTGTCCTTATGTTTTGATATGAGCGAGCACATCGAGGATGGTTCGCTCACTGAGTTCACAAACTCATCAAAATTGCAATGTTGACTTTTAGGTACGAAGGAGACTTAGTTTATAAGGTGATATAGTAGAAGTATACTACTTGCACTTTTGGGATCAAGAAATAGCTCAAAGATCTGGTCAGCTAATATTGACAATTTTAGATAGAATTCTTTTGTTTAGTTCCTCATCTCATGTAAAACATTTTGTAAAAGAGCAAGAAGCTCTCATATGTTTTTGTTGAGGTATAAATATGAATTATAAAATGAAATGACAATGTATGTAAATTATGTTTTGTTATAAAATGGGAAAATTTGATCTTTGAATATTGGTGTTTATGTATGATGTCATAATAAATTGATGTTACTACTATAACCTACCACTATCATAGGGTATGTTCTCGAATGTCCTCTAGATGTCGGGTATGTGCCTTATGGCGGTGGGTTGTTACAAGGTTTTGGTATCAAAGCATGATTTGGCATCCATAGGGGCATATAAGAACATTTAGACATGATATATAGTGAGAGACTTATATAGTAATCACGATTATTGTGTATTATATGTCATCCACTATAGGAGATGAAGTTGGAGAGTCAGTTGACCTAGAGCCTGTATGAGCCAATAAAGAGTCTCCAGTACCTAGGTCTGCCTAAATGCCTCAGAGAATTCCTAAGAGGAGAGAAAAGAGGTATCATAAAATTAGGAAGTAAGGGGTTGTAGACTTTTATAGAAGTACAGACCCTGCAAAGACAGAAGGTTGGTTAGAGAGAACAAAAAGGGTGTTCTATTAGATGGACTGTGAGTCACATGAAAGGTTTTACTACATAGTCTCGTTATTGCAAGGTCTAGCTTATCAGTGGTAGAAAATTGTTCCCGACAGTACCTCCCGACCTTGTAGTTTAACATGGGAACAAGATCTATTTAGATAGGAAGATGAAGGAGTTTCTAGATTTGAAGTAGAGAAGTCTCATTGTAGCTGAATACGAGATACGATTTAATAAGTTAATGGGGTATGCCACTGTTTTGATTCCAACTAAGGAGGATAATTTTAGACGGTTTGAAGATGGACTGAATGTAAAGATTAGGACGAGATTGAGTATCACTAATTTGGATAGTTTTACGAAACTACAAGTTGCCTCAATCTGAGTTGAACAATTATTAAAAGATGAATAAGGAGAGTACAGACATAAGTTTATAATGAAGAGATATGGTGAGTCTCGAGCCGATTTTGGCAGAAGGTTCAGTAAATGCCAGAATAGATCATTCCAATCACAGTCTAGATCGAGACAGTCTTGGTTTAGACCAAGAGGCAGTTTTGTACAGGCTAATAGTAATAGAGGTCCAGTATTTGGGCGGATGTAACAGATGCCTAGCTATGAGTATTGTGGGAAGAAATATGGTAGAGAATGTTGCAAGATATAGGGAGATAGCCTTCGTTGTGGCTCTTTTAAGTGCCATATTAGAGAATGTCCTACAACTTTTGGGGTATAGTCTAGAGTGAGAGAAGGATCAGTGACTGAAATGACTGTCTAGCAAAGTAGAGCTAGTGGATTAGGAAAGAGAGGCAGAGATATAGGCATAATAAGTTCAACTAGTCTTATTGTCAGAACTGAGGTGTGAAGTAACCAACCGTAGTCTTAGGCAAAAATCTACGTTATTACAAAATAAGAGGCCCATAACTCCTCAGATGGTGTAGCAGGTGTGTTAAATGTCTTTCACTTTAAAGCATTTGCATTGTTAGATCCAGGATCTACGCATTCATTCATCACACTGCATCTGGCATCTAAATTTCATTGTGAAAGCGAGATGTTAAAATATGGCTTAGAAGTGAATACACGAGTAGGTAGTACTACAATGATTGGAGAAGTGTGTAAAGGGTGCATGATTCGAGTTGATCAGGCAAAGTCGGAAGCTAATTTGATAGGATTACAATTGAAAGAGATAGACCTCATCTTAGATATGGATTTGCTTACTGCTCATAGGGCTGTGATGAACTGCTACACTAAGGAGGTGATTCTTGAATCTCCTAATCAGCCGAGAGTAATATTTTGAGGTGTTAGCTAAGCAGTGTCAACCAGATTGATTTCATCGATGTGTGCTTTAAGACTAATTTGATGTGGATTTGAGACTTATCTAGCCTATATGATTGATACCCGAACTGAGCAGACAATATAGGATATTCCTGTCGTTAGGGATTTCCTAGATGTGTTAACTACTGAATTACCTGTAGGAATGAAAATAGGTTCATATTTGGTTTAGCTAAACGGTAGATTTCAAAAAACTTTTTCAGAAATCAAAACATAGCGAAAGCGTAAGCATCAAATCAACATGCTTTTAATCCATACATGATACATCATAAAGAAAATAAATAAAATAAAAAACTAGATCGAAATATTACTGACTCCTCGATATAGTTTTGACTCCTTGTTGATGTCTCCTCAACCAATCCGATCAACCACTTGTTCTTCTTGTATAGCTTGGCTAATAAGATCCTTTAGTAGGAAGAAGAAGAAAAATGAAGGATTTTTTCTTTGCTATATCTGGCTGGTTGGGAGAAAGAGGAGAGAAAAGTCAGCATCATCTCATTTAGACAAAAAGCTAAATGAGCTATGTCCTTTCAACTACAACACTTAGACAGTTTTGCTTATCATGTCCAAGTTCATTTTTGTAGCTCATTTATGATTCTTCAAAGCTGAGTTTTACATTTTAAAAAATAGCCAACAAAACCATTTAATAATAAGCATGACCAAATCGTACATCTTTGTAGAATTCGGTTTTGCTTATTTCTTTTTATAGATTTTGTTTCAATTCAATTAATCTAATTAATCAAATCAAAATCCAGCCCAATATTAAATGTTCCTTTGGGCTTATAATTAACAATTAATTAGTATAAGCCCAACATTTAATTACAGGCTTAAGACCTAATTTAATTAACTCTTAATTAAATTGTTCCGGTCTTATTGGCTCGAATCCAATTTGGCCATTTCTCTCCTTTCTGTCTCATTTTCTTTTCGGTAACCTCCATTTATTTTTCTTACTTTCCTTGATAACCTTCCTAAAAGCCAATCTAATTGGACTTAAATAATTCAAGCTTCAATAAGCCCGGAATAAATTTAATCTCATTATAATTAATTCCGACTTGTTAACCAAATGTCATTCCACTAAAGCCAATTGGCTGAACTCTTAAATTACTTAAAATTATAGGAAAACGTGTTTCAAATTTATTAATTCTATGTCCAATCACAAACTTTATTATGAAACATATTATAGCCATCTGTACAATAAAGGTTAAAATTACCGTTTTGCCGTTATATTGGTTTTTCCTTCTAGATCTTCCATTTCAGTCTACATGGTGATTAACACACAAGATCTAATCTTAGAGTTAAGACTTGATGGGTAGCTAGTCCATCAAAATACTGGGGTCATTTTAATCACCAATCTCCATTAGACATTTAGAAGAGATGATATCACTATAAACCCTTTATTTGAGTGAATGTTCCCTGATTCATATTTCAATTAATAATTCCAACATGCGGACACTAGATTGGTGCCTTGTAAAAATCCATTCCGATCATATCAACAATTATAACGAAATACATATGAGTTTACTACTCATCAATATTATGTTTCGTAATACACAAATGCTAAGGTGTATGTTTTCAGATTAAAATAGTGGCTTACTTTATTCTTTAAAACATACACGATTCTAGATTCATTTAATAGTGTTATTATCGATAGTTAACTACTATCATTATTTGAAACTTGTCATTCTCTTGAAGTAAACTTCTTTACTTACATGAAGGTAAATCACAACACTACAGTCTAAACCATAATCAAGCGATCGACTTGATTATTCGACTGTGAATCAATAAATTTAGATTCTAATAATATATATGTTTCCCATACATCTCCATATATATGTATATTACTTACAAAGGAACCTTGGTACCTTATGATTGATTATATTATGCTTATACAAATAAAACCAAACTTTTTTATTTTATTAATAATACATTTTTTATTACAATATTGTAACTGGAAGAAAATTAAGTTATATGTAAATACACTTTCTTTCCAGGGTACTATACTTACATAACCCTAACATTACCAGGTTTAACCCCAGATTGGCAAACGAAGTTTACTATTGACCTTATTTCAGGTACTGCTCCTATATCGATTCCTCTGTATAGGATGACACTTGTGGAACTAAAGGAACTTATGACTCAGTTGCAGGAGTTATTGGATAAGGGTTTTATTAGACCTAATGTGTCACCTTGGGGAGCCCCACTTTTGTCTGTGAAGAAGAATGATGGGACTTTAAGATTGTGTATTGATTATAAGCAGTTGAATAGGGTGACAATGAAGAATAAGTATTCGCTGCTGAGAATAGACAATTTACTTGATCATTTATAAGGAGCTACGGTGTTTTCAAAACTAGACTTGAGATTAGGGTATTATCAACTAAAGATAGTAGAAGCTAATGTACCAAAGAGTGCATTTAGAATCAGATATAGGCACTTCGAGTTTTTAGTGAAACCTTTTGGGTTGACAAACGCTCTGGCAACTTTTATGGCATTGATGACTAAGGTATTCCAACCTTACTTAGATCATTTTATGATTGTATTTATTGATAATATTTGGTGTATTTGAAAAGTAGAGAGGAATATTATGAACATTTGAGGTTAGTCCTACAAATAATGAAAGAGAAGCAATTGTATGCTAAGTTCAGTAAGTATGATTTTTGGCTTGATTAGGCAATATTCTTGGGTCATATAGTATCTAGACAGGGCATACAAGTAGACTCAAAGAAAGTTAAGGCAGTGATGAAGTGGGAAGCTTCGAGAAATGTGTCTAAAATTTAGAGTTTTCTTAGACTAGCAGAATAGTATAGGAGGTTTGTCGAGGGGTTCTCATTGATCTCAACCCCTTTGAAAAAAATTCTGAGAAAGAATGCACCATTCAAATATACTGATGAATGCCAAAGGACTTTTGAGGAGGTAAAGCATAGGTTAACTACAACATCGATGTTAGCTATTCCATCTGGATTTGGAGGTTATGTCGTGTATAGTGATGCTTCTCACCATGGATTAGAATGTGTTCTGATGTAGTATAGTAAAGTAATTGCATATGCATCGAGACAGTTAAGGTCTCATAAATTTAACTATCTGATTCATGATTTAGAACTTGCTGCAGTGGTATTTGCTTTGAAAATTTGGAGACATTATTTATATGGTGAAACATTTCAAATATTCACTAATCATAAAAGTTTAAGGTAATTGTTGACTCAGAAGGAGTTGAATATGAGACAATAGAGATGGATTGAATTACTAATTGAACAATTGAGTATCACCTAGGTAAAGCTAATGTTGTAGCTGATGCATTAAGTAGGAGATCCAATACTAGTGTGGCTCAAGCTCAAACCTCGAGGTCATCAAGCCTAGTACAACTAAGAGTGTTGAATTTTAAGCTGAATTTGGGGTGAATGACGCATTGTTGGCTATGTTGAAGCTTAGACCAATATTACATGAAAGGATCAGAAAGGTTCAAAGTAAGGATCCAGAATTTATGAAGCTTATTAAGAAATTAAAACAGAATTTGAATTCTAAATTTAAATTGAGGGATGATACATTGTAGTTGAAGCAGAGGTTATGTGTACCTGATGTGGTTGATTTAAGAAAAGAGACTTTAAAGGAAGCACATATAGTAGTCTATGCTATGAGATGTGCAATACGCTGAAACAACATTTTTAATGGCCAAGGATGAAGAAGCAAGTGGCAAAGTATGTTACTAAATATTTGACTTATCAAGATATTAAGGCAGAGCATCAGGCTCCAGCTAAGAAGTTAGAGTCATTGCCTATTCCGGAATGGAAATGGGAGAGGATCATAATGGATTTCATTGTGGGTTTGCCGAGGGTGAAATCGGCCCATTTCTTACATGTGAGAGAATAATAGACTGGATCAGTTAGCGCAAAAGTATGTCAATGAGATAGTAAGATTATAAGAAGTTCCATTGTCTATGTATCATACCGAGACCCTAGATTTACTTCAAGATTTTGTGATAGTTTACAAGCAGCTTCGGGTATAAAGTTAAACTTTAGTACAACCTTTCATCCTTAGACAGATAGACAGACAGACAGAGTAAAAGAACAATTAAGACTATTGAGAATATGCTCAGAGCTATTGTTTTGGAGTTCCAAGGAATATGGGATCAATATGTCGCCCTTATTGAATTTGCATATAATAATTGTTATCACAGTAGTATCGGTATGGCATCATATAAGGCATTGTATGGCAGAAAGGGTCATTCGCCTTCTTATTGGGATAAAGAAGGTCTAAGGATTGTTGAAGGCCTAGAGTTGATTAAGGTTAAACTGATTCGTAACAAAATTAAAGTAGCTTAAGATAGATAGAAAAGTTATGTGGATCATCACCGGAGGTATATGGAGTACGGAGTAGGAGATAAGGTGTTTATGAGAGTATCACCTTGGCAAGGAGTAAAAAGGGTAAGCTAAGCCCTAAATACATTAATCCATGTGAGATTACTAAGAGAGTTGGACCATTGGCTTACAAGTTAGTATAACAAATAGATATGTCTTAGATTCACTATGTGTTTCATGTTAGTATGCTCAGGAGATATCAGTCAGATCCTACACATGTGTTACTAGCACAGGAAGTTGAAATTACTAGTAATTTGAGTTTTATTGAAGAACCAATTAAGATAGTGGGTTATCAGAATAAATAATTGGGAAACTGAGTGATCCCATTGGTTAAATTCCTTTAGAGAAATCATTCGAGTGAAGAAGTTACAAGGGAAACTAAGGAAAACATGAGGAATCAATACCCCCATCTGTTTAATCAATCCGGTAAGAATTTTGAGGGAAAAATTTCTTAAGGGGGAGAATTGTAATAACTTGTTTTCCCATATTGTTTAGGACATAGGATCCTAGACCATTCTATATTAAAAATAGCATTGAGAAAATATGAGGTGCATTGCATTCTCATACACACATGAATTATGATTTTGTATATGTTGCAAAGATTATTTATGCACCCAATTGACATATTCCAGGGTATGAAAGGTTTAAAATGGTTATGATGTGAATTATGAATTATTATGTCTTTAATTCTGGTTTGATTGGATTCCAATTATTAATTTGGAATTTTATTTGTTAAAAACATTGAGAGATTTATGAATTAATATGCATTTTTGGACTAGGAAAATGCCAAGTGGTAAGACAAATCGATATATGGTGGTAGAAATTAGGGACACGTGGCATTAGGATTAATTGACAAATGACTTCGATAATTGGGTGACAATTGGCTTAAAAATTGAGAGACAAATGGACTAGGTATTAAAAGACATTTGGAACCATAAGTAAAGGACATATGGTAAGTGACAAGTGTCGCAACACTTGCCACACACCTTAACCCACGACACTCATACAAGACTTAAACATCTTTGTCTTTCATTTTTTTTGCTACATGCTTTCTTCTTTCTTCTCTCACTTACGACACTCTCACCTAACCGTCAACATTGAGTTTTTCTATAATCTTTCATCTTACACTCTAAAGATTTCGTTGCTTTCTTCTTGTTACTAAAAACCCAGCCTTTTCCTACCTTAAAATGGTGATGATCGTGTAAGCTTGAAGGCTAAGGTTACTTGATGATTTAAGGGGTTTTCGAGCTAAACAAGTAAATAAGATATGGTTCTTCATAGTTTGTTTTAATAGAAACATATACGATGATAGTTTAAGGATGGGTTGATAATGATAATGGTGTTAAACGAGTGCTAGAAATTTTAATGAACAAATGGATATATCATGTTCAATTTTTGCGTAAATTATAATCAATAGTTTATGAGTTATAGTATGGATGATTTTGTGTTAGAATTGAGGTGAAAATGATGAGGAAATGAAGTCTAAATGATGAACTATGCATAAGATGTTTTAGATATAGTATGTAAGGGTTAAAATCCAGAAAAATTTGAATAGAAACGGATGAGAAATTTTTGGATGACATAACCCATAATCGTGGGAAGGCCTCCACGATCGTGGGAAAGGCATTGGATGTGAACTTTTCTCTTTTATACTTCGGTGCATTTAAACTTGATTGAGGCTTAAAATGGACCTAATTCAATGTTGGAATAGGTGATTAAATGTTTGACATGTTTAAGATGTTAATTGAGGTTTTAACTTTAGAATGGATTGTTGATATCGATGTATCTAAATCTAATAGTTTAGAGTTGTTAAAAGAATAAAGATATTATTAGGAATGATAATGTGATTTAAAGGATATGAGTAAACTGAATTAGGTATGAACGAATGAGAATTTAGATATTGAGTGGTTATATAATGCTAGAAAGGGAATGATGAATGTATGATTGATGAATTTAGAATAATCAAGTTTACTTGAGGTATAAACCTAAGTGTAAACTAAACATATATAAGTTATAAAGTTTGAATGATCAAGACTTATGAGTTAAGGATACATACCTAGGAAAGTCAACTGAGCATGGATTGAACATGACATATACATATATGTATGAATGAATATTTGTATGTTCGATTAATTTAGTAATGTGAAAAATGTATGTAGATTGCATGATTATAAATGCATAAGTCAAACACCAGCATCCAGACATTGCCGAGTCATGGAAGCAATAGGTTATCTAGAGCGTACGAGTCAGCTTAGATGTTTTCTCACTAGGATTGATTTGAACCTATTAAATTTCAGCTATTGAACTGTTATTGATGTGATTGAGATAATTCCAGACATTGATGGCCTAAGGAGTTTGATATTTGAGATTGTATTAGCAGTGTTTCCTAATTGAATGTGAATCGAGAAAAATATATGTACTCAACATAATGTTGAATGTTGGATTTAGATCCGATGAATATGAAAAATGACTATGTCTATAATGAATGAAAGATATTGATTACATATAATGAGAATTGATGCATTTCATCACATTGTTATGCGTGATCAAATAAAGGAGTTGTGATTAGAGTGACCAGTGAAAAAAAACTTAAAGGTTAGAAATGTGCATGAAGAGCCACAGGCTCAGTTAATAATGAGCTTGATATCTATAATGAATATGGGATAGTTATAAAATGAGTCTGGTATCCACAACGGATACAAGACAATAAAACAACGCTCAGTTATAACAAAGTAAAAATTAAAGTGGAGTAACATGTGCATTTGCACATATAATTTGATATGTACTATGAGCATGATTGAAATAAATTATTGAATTTTTCTAAATATAGTGAGATGAAAGTTGTACTTGTTGAAACATGACTAATGTGATGTTTTATTCATAATTGGATGATAAAAATTGCTTGTGAACTTGATTGTAAATTGTCTTTATGTTTTGATATGAGTGAGCACATCGAGGATGGTTTGCTCACTGAGTTCGCAAACTCATCAAAATTGCAACGTTGACTTTTAGGTACGAAGGAGACCTAGCTTATAAGGTGATATAGTAGAAGTATAGTAATTGCATTTTTAGGATCAAGAAATGGCTCAAAGGTCTTAGATAGAATGCTTTTGTTTAGTTCCTCATCTCAAGTGTAACATTTTATAAAACAGCAAGAAGCTCTCAGATGTTTTTGATGATGTATAAATATGAATTATGAAATGAAATGAAAATGTATGTAAATTATGTTTTGATATGAAATGAGAAAAGTTAATCTTTGAATATTGGTGTTTGTGTATGATGCCATAATAAATTGATGTAATTGCTCTAACATGCCATATCATAGGGTTTTTTCTCGAACGTCCTCCGAATGTCAAGTATGTGCCCTATGGAGGTGGAGTGTTACATCTTCTTAAGTAATATAGGTCCTTGTGCTTACATAGGCATGGTACTCAGACCTTCATCCATTGGACCTAACTATATGAGAGGCAGATACGTAATAATTGTAGTATCCATCCTGCTATCTCCTGGAGGATGTGAGGATCCACGCTTATCATGGACATCGTATTCCAGAAAATTAGTCATCTGCAATTCCACTATTCTGATCCCTCCATCTCTACAATAAAATCTATAGTTCTTAAAGTGGTCAGGATAACCTACTAAGTAGCAATGAATGGAACAAGTTTGTAATTTGCCCTTATAAGGATTATATAACTTTACCGTAGCAGGGTAGCCCCATATACGAATGTGTGCAAGGCTTAGCTTCTTTCCAACCCAGAGTTTAAAAGGCGTCTTTTGTACTGACTTACTTGGGACTCTATTCAAAATGTACAATGTTGTCTTAATGGCTTCACCACAAAGGTATTTGGGTAAGTTAGTCCTGCTTTGCATTTACCTCATCATATCCTTTAGGGTACAATTGTGCCTTTCGACCATACCATTTTTCTCATGACTATAACATAGTGAACTGAGTCACTATTCCAACTAATTCCAAATACCTGGAAAACAAACCCTTTTCTTGTCTTGCAACCCTATGTCCGCCATAGTATTTCCCTCCCCTATCAGATCTGACTATCTTTATTGATTTTTTCAATTGGTTCTCAACCTCAGTCTTAAAGATCTTGAACTTATCAAGAACTTCAAACTTTTCCTTAAGTAAGAACACATAGCCATAGTGGGAATAATCATTTGCAAATGTTAGAAAATATCTAGCATTCCATGATGTGACTGTATAGGGACCACTAATGTCTATATGTATGAGGTCCATTAAACCAGAAGCATGAGTTGACCCCTTTTTCTTTATCTTGGTCAACTTACACCTACAACAATTGATACATGTTTCCAGATCACTAGATTCCAGAGTTGGGATAATGTTATCCTTTATCAATCTCTCAACCCTCTCCATGGAAATGTGGCCAAGACGTTTATGCCACAATATGTACTATGTTTCTTTTATGAAGGGTCTCTTTTGAGTAATAGGCTTAGCAACATAAAGAGAGGCATACTTTATGAGCAATACACATTCTATATAATCCGTAAGATAAGAAGGCAATTCCGATATATCTTATATTAATAGAAATATTTACAACTGAAATATCAAATACAAAATGAAAGCCCCATTTATCCAAAACTGATACAGAGATCAAGTTCTGTCTAAAAGATGGTATATAAAGCGTGTTTGTAAAACTAATACAAACCCAGTATTGCGGTTTCAGCCTACATCTCATACAAAAAAAGTCCACCTCTTCATTGTTGATGACTATCAGCTTCTCCTCTAATTTAGTAGGCCTTTTCCATTATAGAAGCAACATGATTGGAAGCTCCATTATCTAACCACTAAGAATTTGATGTGGTTATAGCTATATTAGATTCATGAATCATATAGGCCGAGGAGTTACTTAACAGTTCTTGCTTAACCTTCCACAACTTATACTTCGGGCTATCGGCCTTTTTATGCCCCTTCTTCTTATAGAAGAAGCACCTCATACCCTTTATGTCATATGGGCCCTTAGCAATGCTGGACTGTCTAGTCTGAATATGCGGAGAGGGTTTGGGTTTCTTAACCTTACCCTTGGGTTGTTGGGGCTTAGCCTTCCCCTTACCTTTTGCAACTACAAATAGGGCTATATGAGGAGAATTCTTAATCTTCTCCTTAACTACAACATACCGAAAAATCAAGGCATTGATTTCCCAGGCCTCATCCTAAGAGATGTAAGAGGTAGCCAACTTCTTAAACTATCGAGGGAGAGTATTTAATGCTTGATGCATTATAAGCGTATCAGAAATAGGTACATCTAGTGCCTTCGGCTTACTCTGAAGATGAACCATCCTGATAATGTACTCTCTAACGCCTCCTTCTCCTATATACCTCATGGAGAACAAACTTTTAATCAAGGTACTTCGCTCCGCATGAGAAGACATCTTGTACCTTTAGGAAATGTTATCTATAAACTCTTTTGCTATGACCGTATCTGGTAATCTACTGAGCAGATGATCTGGGATCGATCTCTTGATGGTCAAATAGCACAGTCTATTTGACAACTCAGAGATTGCCATTGCTGCTTTATCAGCTTCTGAGCTGATATCAGTAAGTGGAGAAGCCCTCTCGATATGAATCGCTATGTTGACATTAGCCATCTCCAGGGCAAACTCAAAATCCTTCTTCCAATTCTTAAAATTGAAACAATTTAAAGTCCCAATCATGACAACATTGTTGTTTACAGAAAAGGTGAATACAAAATAAAAGAGACTATGTAAAGATCATTATAAATGTAGGATAACAACAATACTTAAAGCATTAAAGTAGTATCTATATCGAGAATCCAATCACACATATTATGAAACACCTTTGGGCTGAATACGTAATATGACCCCCTATATAAAAACGATCAGAGTACAAACCATCATCTCTTATGACACTACCACCTTTGGGTGACTAAATCATTAAAGCAATGACTTTCCTCCATCTAATGCCTTTATGAACATCTCAAAACCTTATAAAAGGCCAACACCTTTGGGTAGAATAACCAAACATAAGGATAGAGACATCCCCTAAGATGTGAGCAGAACAATACAAAATATTGACTTGAAAGGCCAATTTGGTGACTACATCCTCATCAGCACCCTAGAAAGTCCACAACCATAAGGGATATATCTTTATGTCATCCTTACATTCTATATGATCATAATGTATGTGAAAATAAGCTATAAATGCAAAAAACCAAATGCACAGTCAAATAATCACATACTAGTACTAAAAACATCATCTTTAAACTTTATTTGAGACTTTTATTTTAAAAAATTCTCAATGATAGTGACTATTGTACTTTTCCAAATACCAAACCTACCATATGAGACATAAAACTTTAAGTATGTCCCTTATGCAATTCAGAGCATGAAAATACATTCAAAATCAGCTTGAAAAAGCTTTAAAACCTTTTTCCAAAATCTAATTATCAACGTAATAACTCCCAAAAATTGAAAATTCACTTTAAAAATTCCCCCGACCTGGAAAATGACCCAAAATGACATGGGGCAACTTTGCGGGAATTCTGATTTTTAAAAAAAAACTGGTGCTAATGTTAGCATGCATCAGTAGCACTATAGCGCTAATGTCAACACAACACTGTGTTGCATGACAAGCGGAACAATGCTCGCCAGATGCATCTAGCGCGTGCTTAGCACGTGCCCCCATGCACACATGTGCTTTCACACATCCGTCACCCCGTGGAGCCATGTGGGAGGATGCATTGCATGCACCAACCAAACCTCCTTATGGCGATTACTGTAGCACCGTCCGCATGCGCCTGACAGTGCAATTACCCTTCAATAGGAAGGACACTTTTTGGTGATCTCAGAACTGATTTTCACACTTTTTGGTCCATTTTCAGCCCATTTTTATAGCTAGCCTTATGTATAACTTTTTACGTAATCATATACACAAAAAATCAAAAAACGAATAAAAAAACTTATGAAAACCATAATGGATGAAAACTGAAAAACCTTTGTTTCGACAACTCAATCATGTAATCGCTCTGATACCATATCTAACACGTAGCATAGACTTTATTATATGTCTCGGATTGTTCATTTAAGGGTTTTAAAATGAAGGAAATGCAGAATACCCAATTTAAATTCCATCTTGACTTCTGAAGTGATTTCATGGCCAAAGGGAGCTCCAATCTCTCAGGACCTTCACAGAAAACATTCACTGACATGTGGTTAATGCCTTATAATAGTTTTCTCAATACATTAGCGCTCTTAATGGGTCAGAGGATCCATATGCTTATGAATGATATGAGCAACTGTAGAAGACCTTAACCTTTATATATAGCTTCCATATTAGGCTTCCCTATCATAAGCCTGATATGGGTCTAGACCACACTAATCAGGATCCATTTTCCTCTTAGACTTCAACACATTGATTTAGATCATTATTGGGCCACTTTATTACCCTTATCTAGATCAAATTATGTAACTTAATCGATAAATTATTAAAATGTCGAAAAATATAATTAATAGTTGTCCAACATAATGAGAAAGGACAAATTTGTCCTTCATAAAAGACCAACTAAACATTTATTGACTGATAAACCAAACGTTAAATACAGTAATGATCCTAAAGACACTCCTTAACTCTAGGAGCAATACAAACAACTAGTAACAACCCTTAATTAAAGCAACAACTAGAAAGAGTAAATCAAACAAAGAAATTAGCCAAATGAAAACTGACAGCAGCTAAAAAATAGCACATGTGATGCTAATACGCCCCTTTAAGTTAGACAGAGAGGGACAAACTAACTTGGGAAAATGACGATCAAAGGTAGGCTTAGTAAAGCTTTGGTAAGTGAGTTCGCAAGTTGATCAACTAAATGGATGTCTACAGCAGTAACAAGCTTGCGATGAACTTGATCTCAGACATAATGAAAATCAACAGCGTTATGCTTCTTGCGATTATGAAAAGCTAGATTTTCACAGATGTATGTAACTCCAACGTTATCATAGTAGATGACAGCGGGTGATTGAAGAATAATGCCAAACTTAAAGATAAGGTTATTAAACCAAGTTGTTTCAGCTAGTGCACTTGCTACAGCCTGATACTCTACCTCAGTGGATGATCGTGCAATTGTTGATCATTTCTTTGACGACCTGCTTATAGGATTTAAGCCAAGAAATTGCAAATAACCAGTAGTAGAGATGCGATCATTTACATCACCTGCTCAATCTGCATCAGAGTAGACTACTAGATTCATGGCGTTACTTTTCCTCAAAATAGAGACCAAAGTCATAATGCCCTTAAGACACGTGAGAGCCCGTTTAACTACCTTCCAATGTAGTTGGGAAGGAGAATGCATAAATTGTGATAGCTTGTTCACAGAATATGAAATATCTGGCCTTGTGAAACTTAAGTATTGGAGTTTGGCAACAACTTATCTATACTTTGTAGCATCTGCAGGTGGATAACCATCAAGAACATGATATATTTATGAAAAACTCATGGGTTTCTTGACTGATTTACAATTGGACATATTTGTCTCTTGGAGAATATCAGTAATATGTCAAGTTTGAGATAGGAAGAGGCAATCTGAATGCCTTAACACTTCAACACCAAGAAAGTAATTTAAAGGACCAAGATCTATAATAGAGAAACGAGTGGAAAGAGATGGAATGACTTGTTAGACCACTGTAGTATGGCTTCTAGTTACTATAATGTCGTCGACATAAACTAGAATGTAAATGTTGATAACAAAATCCTTCATGATGAATAAAGAGCTATCAAACTCAGATGTAAAGAATCCTATAGAGAGAAGTTGTGCTTTGAGTTCATTTTACCAGGCACTAGGGGCTACTTTAAACCATAAATGGCCTTTTTAAGCTGACAAATATTAAAAGGATATGATGGATCTTTAAAACCTAGTGGTTGAGTCATGTATACTTCTTCGTCAAGACTACCTTGAAGGAAAGCGTTATTGACATCAAGCTATCAGATTGGCCATTAGAATTGAACAGCAAGAGACAGAACCACTCTAATCATTGTTGGCTTAACAACAAGACTAAATGTGGAATGATAATCAATCCCTGAACATTGTGTAAATCCTTTTGCTATAAGTCGAGCCTTGTAGCGATCAATAGAGCCATCTAGTTTTCTTTTAATCCTATAGAACCACCGACAAGAGACACCATTTATAGAGGGGTTAGGAGGAACAAGTATCCATGTTTGGTTTTTCGTCAATGTTTCAAACTTTGTTTTCATAATTTGTTTCCACTGTGGTAATTTGTTAGCCCGGATGAAGGTTCGTGGAGTAATGTCAGATTGAACTTTAGACATATAATCAAAATTGGGTTTTGGTTTCAAGATGTTATTTTGAGAACGGGTAACAATGCGTCGAATTGGTGAGTTGGGGAAAATAGAAGTAGTGGGATCTGATGTAGCAAGTGGAGTAGTAGCGGAAGGAGGTGAGGGTTGTGCAAAATCTATTAGTGGATAGCATAAGTGGTTAAGGGATAAACAAGTGACCAAATCTGTATCAGAAATTGAGTTACGTATAGGAATTAGATCGGGAAAATTTGAAATTGGGTTGGGTGGTGTAGGTGATGGTTGGTTAGTTTGAGGTGAGCTAAGTTCAGACAAGTCATCCCATGCTAGCTATTTAAAAGAAGCAGAAATATTAGTAAATATTGTTTTGAAAGGAAATTCATTTTCTAAAAAAATCACATCACGAGACAAATAAATTTTAGATTTAATTAGATCAAAACATTGATGAAGAGTGAGAGAAAAACCTAAGTACATACATGGTGTGGATAGTGGTTGAAGTTTGTCTTGAGAATACGGTTTGAGCCATAGATAGCATAAACAATCGAAGACTTTTATTGATTTGTAATCTGGTTTGGCTTGGAATAACATTTCATAAGGTGAATGATTGTTTAAGGTGGATGTGGGTAGCCAGTTAACGAGATATAGGACATGGTGACAAGTAAAAGTCCAAAGATTAGATGGCAAAGAGGCTTGATAAAGTAATGTGCGTGCAATTTCAATTATGTGACGGTGGCATCGTTTAGCAATAGAAACACATTATGGAGTGTATGGAGGAGTAATGAGGTGTTCGATACCATTGGAACTAAGGTGTGAACTTAGAATTTGAAACTGACCACCCCCCATCAGTGTAGAAGGACAATATTTTGAAATTGAAATGTTTTTCCATGAGAGGAAGAAAATTTTGAAAAATTGTTTTGACTTCTCTCTTGTGTTGTAGAGTGTAGATCTATATGTATTTTGCATATTGATCAACAAATATGCATAGTATAATTTTTTGTTAAGTGAAAAAATAGGGGATGGTTCCCAAAATTCACTAAAAATGGTTTAAAAAGGTTTGGAACATGACAAAGTAAGGCAGGCAAATGGTTGTTGATGAGATTTATTTGATAAACAAGAATTACAACATGTTAAAATTTTCGATACTGAAATAAGAACAGTAAAATTTTGCAAAATAGATTTTAAAATTCTAGCATGGGGATGGTTGAGCCTGCGGTGTTAGGTTTCAACAGAGTTCGTTGTGGAGACTGTGTGAGTTGAGGAGAAGGTGATGAACAGATAGTTGTCCACTCATACAACCTATTTCTATTTCAATCGAGCACTAGGAGTGTCTGTGTTTGATTATCTTTACAAAAGTTAGAAACTGAGATTAAATTGTGTTTGATTTGAGGAGCATATAGAGTATTATACAAATGAAAAACAGAGTTAGACGCATATAGTGAAGTTGAACCATTGTGAGTAATTGGTATTTTGTTACCATCTCCCATTGTCACTTCCTCCATGCCGTGATACTCAGGCATATTATGTGGTTTAGTGTTAATGTGATGTGTGGCCCGTGTCTAGAACCCATGGGTTTGCAAATAACTGAAGTCCAATGACAAAATTTGCTTTGGCCTCAAAGTGATTGTGTGATTTGGAGCGGCATCCTGAGGCAATATAACTAGGGTGATTGCATAACTAGCATTGAACATCATTGTTGTAGGTGTTGATGTTTTGTTGGCGCCATTGTGGTTGTTGATTGTACTTGTTGTTAGGACACCATGTAGAAGAGTTACCATTGCTGTTGTTGGTGGATCGTCGAGGATTCTGATTGTTGTTGGTTCTGTTTGCTACAACAACTGTTATTGGAGATGAATATTGTCGTTATTGATGTTTAAGAAAAATTTCATAGTCATGGAGCTTTTCATAGTGTTTAGGATATTCAATCGAAAGGCTACGATTGCGAATTGCTGCAGATACTTCACAAAAATTAGGACCAAATCCATTGAGAAATTTGACTTTGAGTTCAGCTTCAGCAACAGGAGAACCTGCAGTAGCAAGTTCATTAGCAATGGTGCGGATTTGATGAAGATATTCAGAAATACACTTTTTGTCCTTTATGACACGATTGAGTTGATCTCGCATGCTGTAAATTCGGGTGTGACTTTTATTTGCATAAGTGGTATGAAGAAGGTCCTATGCTTTCTTGGCATTAGATGCACCGACTATGGTGGATGCAATGGTGCTGTCAACAGAGGCCATCATTGCTTGAAGCGAAGGAGGTGTTTAGAAAACAACTTATCAGCTCTTTTTTAGCTCATTGACTAAAAGTTATCTTTTTAACCATTTTAAAAAGCTATTGATGTGTTCGGTGAATGGCTTATTGGTTGACTTATTTAACCCCAATAGGTTGATTTCTAAAAGCTCCATAAGAGGAGCTTTTGAAGTTAACTGTTTGCCTAATGACAGTATTGCCCTCCACTTTACTCTCTGCTTTTGCTATGTGTGTTTTCAAAGTTAGCTTTTTTTAATCGTACAATTATGTCGTGAAGTTTGGAAGAATATAATAAAGGGGTTAATTAAACTTTTTAATCTTTATTTAATTTT
>JAOSBN010000177.1:13107731-13133160 GCA_027563595.1 Erythroxylum suave
GTCATTTGATTTCTAGCAAGGGAATTGAAGTTGATAAAGCTAAGATTGAGGTAATATCTTCGTTGCCTTATCCTATCCGTGTTAAAGATATAAGATCATTTTTTGGTCATGTAGGATTCTACAGGCATTTTATAAAAGATTTTAGCAAGATTGTGCATTACCTCTTTCAAGGCTTTTACAAAAAGATGTAAAATTTGACTTTGATGATTCGAGTTGGGATGCTTTTGATGAGTTAAAGTCTCAACTCATTTCTCCCCCTATTCTGGTTTCCCTTGATTGGAACTTGCCTTTTGAGCTTTCATGTGATGCTTCTAATTGTGTTGTAGGAGCCATGTTGGGCGAAAGGGAGGAGAAAATCTTAAAAGCAATTGCCTATGCCTCAAAAACACTAGATGCAGCTCAAATGACCTACACAACAACAGAGAAAGCTGTTTGCAGTAGTTTTTGCTTTAGAAAAGTTTAGGCCTTATCTGTTAAATTCTCATATGACTATTTTTATTGATCACGTAGCTGTCCGATATGTGCTCAAGAAACCACAATCTAAGCCAAGATCGATAAGATGGGCATTACTTCTTCAAGAATTCGACATCGAGATAAAGGACTGAACAAGGGCGGTAAATCATGTAGCCGATCACTTGAGTAGGCTACCTGAGGTTACAAGGGGCGTAGAATCTTTTGAACTCACTTATGATTCTTTTCCTGATGTAGTTTTATGTGCTTTATTCTTAAAAGAGCCTTGGTATGCACATATAGTTAACTACCTTATGGCTGGACTCACCCTTCCTCTTATGTCTAATTCTCAAGCACAAAAGCTTAAGATTGAAGCAAGGAATTACATTTGGTATGCTCCTTATCTATGGAGAATATGTAGTGATCAAGTTATAAGGAAATGTGTGCCTAATGAAGAATTTGATGCCATTATTTCAGCTTGCCATTCTATGGTTTATGGAGGGCATTTCAGTGCAAAGAGAACATTTAGAAAAATGCTGGACTCTGGTTTTTACTTGCCAACCCTATTTAAAGATTCTTTTACATTTTGTCAATCTTGTGACCAGTGTCAACGTTTTGGGGGGTTAGGTAAAAGGCATGAAATGCCTCAGCAGCCTCTACTGTTTTGTGAAATATTTGATGTTTAGGGGATTGACTTCATAGGTCCTTTCACTCCATCCTTTGGTTTTGTAAATATCCTTCTAGCTGTAGACTGTGTGTCCAAATGGATAGAGGCTGTGCCTACTAGAAAAGATGATGACCAAACAGTGTCTAAATTTCTTAACTCCAACATTTTCTGTAGGTTTAGGATTCCAAGGGCTGTGGTGAGTGATAGGTGTACACACTTTTGTAATAGGGTAGTCGATAATCTGTTTTCAAAATTTGGTGTTACTCATAAAGAGTCTCCACTGCATATCACCCCCAAACCAATGGTTAGGCTGAAATATCTAATGGGGAGGTGAAGCATATCTTAGAGAAGATTGTGAAACCATTCAAGAAAGATTGGAGTTTGCGCTTAGAAGAAGCACTAAAGGCTTATCGGACAGCCTATAAGTTACCGATCGGGATGTCTCCATACCACTTAATTTATGGTAAGGCTTTTCATTTGCCAGTGGAGTTGGAATATAAAGCTTATTGGGCAGTTAAGTAGTGCAAAATGGACTTAAAATCTTCTAGGATGGAGAGAAAGTTGCAGTTGCAAGAATTGGAAGAGTTGAGGCTAGCGACGTATGAGAACTCTCGACTCTATAAGGAGAAAACCAAGTTTGTGCACGATAAAGGCATCCTGAGGAAGGACTTCAAAGAGGAAGATAAAGTGTTATTGTTTAAGGCTCGTTTCACTTTTAAACTAAGGAAATTTAATACTCGTTGGGATGGGCCATACAGAGTCACAAAAGTGCACGACTTTGGCATAGTGGAGCTTCTACATGAAGAGATTAGAGCTAAGTTTAAGGTGAATGGACATCTTTTGAAGCTTTACCATGAGAACCAGAAACCTCCATAAATCTCAGGTTGTTTCTTTCCTTCTCTTGTTTACTTACTTTTTCCTTGTGATTGGTCATGACATGCTTGGTGCATTAGTTTGTTGAGTAAGTGTGGGGGAGAAACTAACCCAGTAGGAAAGGTAGTTTAATTTTTAGTTTAATAGTAATTTTCAATTCAATAACACCCCCTTTTAGTTTTTTCTTTGACTTTATTTTGCTGTGGTTGATCACTCTAAAGCATAGTACATCTTCAAGTTTGGAGAAGTTGCGTATTGTTAATTGTGTTGCATTTTCATTCTTGAACTTATTTAGTACCTTACAACTCTACTTAATAACTTAAAGGTTTTCTAAGTATCCAGGTTATGTTTTATGTTTCTTTATCATGTTTTTTATTTCTTTGTATAAATTTTCTGTCTATTTCTTTGAGTTTGGGTTACTTTCGCCGTGGATAACTTATGGTTTCACTGTGGCAAAAGTCTCCACTTAGTTTCTTCCTTTTGGGAAATTCTCGCCACAGCGTGTATTCCACGTCGCCGTGACGATGCACTCCTATTTCGTTCCATTTTCTCTCGAGTTATTTTCGTCGCGGCGACGTATTCCTATTTCTTCCATTTTTCCTTTTGGGACATTTTTGCCACGGCAACATTGAATTTTCACTACCGAAAAGATAGAATCTGGGCAGGCTACCCTATCATATCTTCGATTTTTATTTTTCATATTACCATTTTACCCCCATATGTCACTCATCCATTCATTTTCTTTTCCTACTCTCTTCGTCTTTTCACTATTCTATTTTCTTAAGCCTACCGATTCTCCCCTTTACAACCCTATTTTGCCGTGGCCATTCTTCTCAACCCCGTCCTCCATTTTTTTTATTCCTAATCACCTTCACTCTTGATTCTCTTTCTGCACAGATTTCTCCTCATGTTTGTAAGTATCTCAATTTCCCTTTTTCATTGATTGTTATCTTATGTGCTATTGATATTTCAGCAGAGCAGTTGGACATATCGTCCTCTCTGGAATGTTTTTCCATGGCGAAGTGGATTATGCCCTAGTGAAGTTTTGATTTGTTTTGTTCTTTAATAAATTTGTTCATTTGTAGGCAAATGAATTGAGCAAAAAGCCCTACCCCTTCTAGTGAACCTGACTCACTTGACAATGAGTACACATTGAGGAATTATATGAAAAAGTTGATTCTAGATGTAGGGAGCTTGGTGTTTAGTGACATTGGCTATGTGGGTGGTGGGAACGATGTTGTTACAGTTAAAATGCAACCAAGGACGAGCCTCTGGTCATAACTCGAAGTGTTTAGGTAAAGCTTGATATAGCATGGTCGATGCCAATCAGCGCCCTCTTGACAAAGGGTGCTAGCAACATCGGTCAGAAAGTAGTTATGGATAATGGTAGTAGTGACAGGGGGGAAGATCAAAGTGGTGGCAGATGTTGGAGGTGGTGAAGGCATGGGGCTCCCCAATGCCACGAAAGTCAATGGCTAGGCGATTATGGAACCAAGCATAGGTGTAAAAATGACGAACGAATTTTTCATTACTTAAGGTACGGTCCTTAACCAAACCAGTTAATTGGGATGCATGGAGTTGCTGAACAAAAGGGTTGTCTAGGAGGATTAGAGGAAAGGTTCATTGTTTAATAAGGGGTAAACACCAAGCTCCCTACATCTACCTCCTAATGACCGGCTATCAAGTCAATATAGCTAACCCAATTTTCAATGGCATTTATTAATAAATCCCTACATCATTTATAAAAATTTCCATTTCCATTTGACCCTTATTTCTACTACTATTCATCAATTGTTCTGCCATTTGGCATTTTTCCTAGTCCAAAAATATCCTTAAATCTAGAAAATTTCCAAATTTTGTCAAAAATTATAATTCACTACTTATCCACTCCAACTCAATTGATATCACATATAATTTACAATTCCCAATATAATCATATTAAATATCAATTATAACCAGAAAATGTAAAATGAGTGCATATATAGCCATTATAATGTGTTCAAAAATTCAAATTCACATGGGTGTATGCTAACATTATGCATGAGCATGAAATGCAATTTCCTTAATCTCTCTTTGATCTCACACGTACTAAATTTTAGGTTTCCAACCTTTACTATGGGAACCAGATGTTACAACCCTACTCATCCTTAGTGGAGCCATTGTGAGAAGAAAAACTACAAAAATGAAAGAGAGAGAGAAATTTGTATTTTAGAGAGAGAAAATAAAATCCCGCCTAAATTCTTATATTTTTAAATGATTGATGCATGAAAAGAGTGAAGCAATGTAAGATTAATGGAAAAGGATGAAGAAAATACCAAGAATTTAGTTGAAAAATGAAGGGTTTTAGAGAGGGGGAAGAGAGAAAATCATGGGTGAGTGAGAGAGAGTGTGAAAATTTGAAAATGGGTGAGAGAAAAATGAGGGAGGAAATCTTTATTCAAGATTCCCACGTGCGTGGGAATCCCTAGAATTAGTACGAGCATGGGATTCCTCTAAAAAAACTTTATGGAGAGGATTCCCACATCTGCGGGAATCATCACAATTCCCACAAACGTGGGTTTTCTCTCCAGAAACTTTCTAGAGAGATTTCTCCTGACTGTAATTCCCATGTTTCGAACGTAGAAATTGGTCATCCTCGTAATTTCAAACCTTCTTTTAAGCTTATATGTACTCTCCGTGATCCCAAAACTTACAAACACATCAAGATAAAATCATCAATAAGAAATTTGAAAAGAAAACAAATTGAATTCAAACAAAATCAACATGAACATTAATCAGGCTCAATTAAAAAATGATCCAAACAAAATCAAATCAAAACTAGACAAAAACATTCACAAGAGAATAGCATTCTTGGGTTGCCTCCCTCGCAGTACTTTGTTTACTATCGGTATCTCGACTTCCCCTTATGCTTATGGTAGCTCAAATGATTGATTTGGTACCCGTACAAAAATTGATCTCAAACTTTGTAGATGAGTTGCCACATTCTAGATTCCTCCTTCAATGTTTTCCTTTCTTCTCCTTCTTCTACATGTTTGTTTCTTCAAGAACACATTCCCAAGATCCTCAATACTTTCCCATCCTCCTTTGAGTTTAGGTTTTTTTATATCCGTCAAGGGTGGTGTAGGAAGATAATTTTTCTTCGATACCTCAAATGTTAACTGCTCCTTTCCTACTCTCAGTATTAACTTGCCCCCGTCAACATCAATGATTGCATGAGCCGTAGCCAATAACAGTTGCCCCAAAACCGTAGGAGTTTCCTCATCTTCACTAATATCCAGTATGTAAAAATCCATGGGGAAGGTAAACTTATCAATGTGTAGTTGCATATTCTTGATAATCCCCTTTAGTAATTACACTGTTCTATCAGTCACTTTATTAATGTCTTAATAAGCACTGGCTCTTCTAGACCCAACTTCTGACTGAATGAGTATGGCATGATGTTGATGCCAATTCCCAAATCCACAAATGCTCAATCTATCTTTACTCCATTTATTTTACAAGGAATGAAGAAATCTCCTAGATCTTCTTTCTTTTGTGCTATATATGGGCCTTATTCTAATATGTGCTTGATAATCTCTTCCTTTAATGAGTCCTTTAACATGAGCTTTTTCTAGAGTTGATTTGTTATATCGGTCATCTTGATTAACTCCTCATCCTTAGAATTCCTAACTACTCCATTTGAAGATGACTTCTACTGGGCGAAATCTGATGTGGAAGTCCAAGTTGAAGCTTCCTAATCGATTTGCTTACTGCTCTACTCAAAAGGACTTTCAATGCTGTTTGTTCTTCTTGCTTGTCTCCGGCTTTCTCCGCATGTTCGCTTCCTTTCTTCTCTATCTAGTAATGGCCATAATTCTCTCCTTTTAGATTCACCTTAGTGTTGCTTGGTAGCTACCTACATTTCAAGAAGATAAAGCCTTAGCTAGTTGGCTTACCTGAACTTCCAGATTGTGGATGGTTTGTAACATTTCGTTATCCATGTTAAGACTAGAATAGTAAATTATGATAAATTACTAAGAAATTAGGAAAATACACGTCATGTATACGTTAAATGTGTCACACACATTTTTACACATTCATATGATTGTATATGCATTCATTGACATTTGTCGGGTACAATTGTGTTATTAAAAGGTGAATTGTGAATAATTTTTTTGAGCTAAAAATTTATTTAGAGAGTCACATTATTATCATTATTATTTTGGAATTTTTAGTGAATTTTAGAAAATTTTTTTAAAAAATTGGAGTATTTTGGACCAATTATAGTTGTGACAAATGGCTAAATTGTATTGTGACATGTGGCATCCTTGCACGATGACACATGGCCCACATGCAAGGAACACACGTGGTTAAGTGTGTTGCTAGAGAGAAATTGTTGTGTCTTTATGTTTTTGTTCTTCACCGGAAACAACTCACTCTTCTCTAGTCCATCCACTGAAACATCAAGTCTTAAATTTTTGTGTTATTGATTCACTCTCACCTACTGGAGATTTTGTGGAACCAAGTAAGTTGTTCTGATGGTATTTCTCCAGTGTAAATATATACATGCATGCATGGGTTTTGAGGATTGAAGTTTTGGTGATGAATGAATTAACCGAAGATTTACAAACCATGGATATGTTGTTTTTACATGTTTGAGGAACCATATGTTGTAAGATATTGCTGCGGTGAGTTGGAGCTAGAAGAATCAATGAAATTGTGTTTAGGAAGAGTGTAAAATTATGGTAAAATGATGATCTTAAACTCTATATTTTATTGTACATGCGTGAATATTATATAATTTTGTGTTGTGTAAACAGTAATGAGTTTGGAATGAGTTCTCAACTAGGGGACAAGCTTAAGTGAAGCAATGTTATAGGGAGTAGTATGTAAAGCGTAATGCAAAGCTTATATGGAAATGAAGTGTTTGTAGGAAAAAAAATGAGTGTGCTGGAAATTTGAGTTTACCAAATATGCTATGTTTTTGCTGTAGGGAATATATGAGATTTTGGATTTATGGTTGTTGAAGTGTAAATGTGATTCTGACTTATTTAGAGAGTGATTTGAAGTTAGAAATGCATGATGAAAAAGTTAGAAGGGTTGTGTTTAGTCTGGAGAAAAAGTTAAAAGGGTTACAAAGTGCAGTTGATGAACATGCTCAGTTTATATGCATTAATGTTTGGGAAATGTTGGGTGATAGATTTATGTGAAGTTAAAGTTTAAGAAAACATAGAGTATAATGAGATCTGGTGTTTTGAGGAGGAAAATGATATAAAACGTGGGCTATTGTGATGAAAAAAAAGAAGAAAGATGTAGAAAATGGAATCTACTAACGTGAACAGTATAATGTTTGTTATGTATGTATAAAATTTTGGATCTTTGGATTTATTTGTGTTAGGGTTAAGTATGATGGAAGTAGAAAAAAAAGTGGTTTATGTAGCAGATGCATTAGCTATGATGTGTAGGAAGGAAACTAAAAAAAAAAGAAAGAAGAAAGAAGAAGAGGAGAAGTGCAGTTCGGTGATCTAGGTTTGGTGAAGAAGATGAAGTTGGCATGCTAGAGAGAGAAAAGGTGATGGTTTATATGTGTGGGTTAAAAACTAGAGTATTTTATTGAACAACCCTAAGTCTTTTGCTTATAACTTTTTCATCCAAACTCCAAATAATTTGAAACTTATACCTATGTATTCCTAAGACATTTTTGTTTCTCTCCATAAAAATTTAGAGTTATCTGAATTGATTTAAAAGTGATTGAAAGAATGAAAGTGTGGAAGTCTGCTGGAATGTTATGAATTGGACTTAGGTCCGATGATTGTGAAATCTTGTCTGAGCATTTGTATAAGATTGTGATATATGAGATATTAAAAAATTGTTGCATTTCATAAAATACATGCTCAGATAAAGGCGTTGTGACTTGAGTTTCCAATATAAAGCACTTCCATGTAGAGTTTTGCTCCATGATTTTCTAATTTTGTACGGAGAGCTATGCTCCGTGATTATGTTTGACTGAGCCCTATAGGCTGATATTTGTATAAGTTTGTGATAGGCACTCGGTCACAACAATAAGAAATAATGTGAGTGTCATGCATATAATATTATAAGACTGAAATTTATTGAATGATTTGCAAAGTTGAATGAGTGATAAATTGATGTGATTTATTTGCTATGCTTAGCAATGTGAACTGTGTGATCCTATGATATACCATGTTGTGTAAACATCTGGAATGTGTGTATGATCTAAATGAGTATCTATAAAATATGTATTATGTGTATGTGATCCGGTGAAATCATCAGTGATGGTTCACTCATTGAGTTTGCAAAACTCATACAAATTGCAATGTGGTTTTTCAGGTACGAGACAGGAGACCTAGTTCTTTAGACAGGACTAAAGGACCCTTTGGATTTTTTTATGGCTCAAAGGTTTGTCAGCTGGTTCTAAGAGTGTTGTGTGTTGTATTTTGTTGTTTTTGTTAGAACCTGTATGAGGTTATGTAAGTAATTGTCTAAAGGAAATAGTGTAAATTTTATGGATTAATGCAATAAATGGTTTTTAAAATTTGCTGACTTTTAAATGATGTTAGTTAATGCCATGTGTAAGTTAGAATTGTTTTGCTATAACATACCATTATCATAGGTTAGGTTCCTGAAAGTTTGGGTATGTACCCTATGGTATTAGGATGTTGCATGGTTGACACGTGATTCTTTAAAATGTGATCAAATTTTGCTTCCATCCTCTTCTAATTTTCCCCTAGCTTGCGTGCATCCTTTTACTGCTCTCCTCTTGTGTTTCCAGTTTGGATCCTAAGACTTCCATCATCTTATCCATTTTTCTTTCCAATGTTTCGAGTCGATCTTACTGAAACCATAGCAGCCCTTGTGATCTTTGTTGGCTACCTGCATTATTGTTACTCCAAGAAAAGTTCAGGTGGTTTTTCCAACCCGAATTATATGTATTTAAATATAGATTATTACCTCACTGTGGCTAGCCTAGGTAACTTACCTGTTCGGTTCCACCAGCTCCCATTAGGAAACACTCCGCTAAGATATGATTGCTCTCCTCATATAGCTTATATTATGCTTGCATCACCTTCACTACTGAGGTAGATGCTCCTTGCATATTATTCAATTGCTTCATAAGTGTCGTGATCTGAGCCTACAAGGCAGTAACTGAATCAATAGGTATTATACCTTTTTATTCCTTCTGGCCTTGTCTGCTCCTCTCCCTTGACCACATGCAGCTGTTGGTTGCTAACTCTTCCAACAAATCATATACTGCTTCCACTGTCTTCCTCATTAGTGAACGTTCGACTGCTGCATCAGTTATACCTCTTGTGCTCAGATTAACTCCATTATAGAATGTTTGAAGCAGAAACTCCTTTGGGAGGTTGTGATGTGGGCAGCTTCTTTGAAGTTCCTTAAATCTCTCCCAAACTTCATGGAGAGATTCTCCGTCACTCTACTCGAAATTTGTTATCTCCTTGATAATCCTCATTGTCTTTGTTACTAGGAAGTACATGGTGAGGAATGTTTAGGTGAGCTGCTCCCATGTCATGATCTGGCCTGAATTCAAGGAATTATACCACTCTTTAGCCCGAACCTTCAACGTGAAAGAAAATAGTCTCAGCTTCACAATATCATTAGACATTCCTTTGAATATGAATGTGTCATAGATCTCCAAGAAGTTTGCAATGTAGGCATTCGAATCCTCATTGGATAGCCCATTGAATTGAACACTATTTTGTAGAATGTTAAGTAGCGCCGACTTTATCTCAAAATTATTCGCTTAAACTACTGGTGTCACCACTCCTTGAGGACTAAATCCTAGCCCCATGAAGTCCATCAACGTTCGTTTTGGCCCTCCTTGCTCTTCTTCTACAGCCATATCTTAATTCAAAAAATTTAGATGCTTCGCCCTTCTTATTTTTCTTTCATGTTTCTTAATGTTGAGAAATTCATTTTCTATTGCTTTTTTTGTCCTTCATGTGCTCCTTATATTCATGCACCTACAATCATACAAGGAAAAGTATCAAAAACTCTTAAATCAAAGTAATCTAAATTAAACATGATGCTCAACAATCAATCCCCGACAATGACTCTAAAAACTTGTTGATGGTAAAATCTATCTACTTGTTTAATGCTCAAAATTTACAAGTGAATGGGTCGGGACTTGTAGTTAAAAAAGAGAAGATATCGATTCCAAAAGGATTGATGCCTAGGCACCGCTTAATTTAGACTCAACTTTGTTTAAGAAACAAAATTGTTAAATTTGAATAATCTGGAAAATGAAATTAAAATTAGAAGATTAATGTAAATAATGAACAATACCATACTTGCAGAAAATCTAAATTCAAGAATCTAAATGCTAGAGATTACTTTTTCCCTATTTTGTCTCCCTCCTATTTTATTGATTGAATTATGTCTCACCCTAGATTTCTAAATGTACTAATTAACCTCTCTTAAGGCATAACTATTTTGAATTAACGGGAATCGATTGAATGATCTCTCAACCTACCTAATGACTTTACTGATTCAACTAGTTATTAAGCTATTCTATGGGTGATCAATTGAATAGTCAAGATCTCCTTTCTAACTATTCAATTAACGTGATGATTTCTAGTTTACAAGTCTCCAACTCTCATTGTACAATCCTACATGAATCTTATCTCACTCACTCTCTTGATTTTTAGCAAGATGATAAGTAAGAACAACAATCAACAAAGATAGTTGCATTCAATTCAAAAAATAGGAGTTCTAACAAAATAGTTCCAAAGCAATCCCTAAAATGAATTAGCCTAACATGGCCTCCATAACATCATCAACATTCAAATAAACCATCTTTACAAAGATTAGAGGGAATAGAAGTGACATAAAATTGAATATGAGAACTCCTTCTTTTCTTTGCCAAAATCTAGAATTTGGTGTTAATGTTCTATTTTACCCAATCTTGATGATGATCCTTGTCTTCAATCCTTCCTCAATGCTCCAAACATGTGTTCTTCACTCAAGGATGGTGTTTTTATAGAGGGGTGTTGTCTCCCTTGAAGATGGAGGCTTAATTGTCTTTAAATAGCTAAAAAACCTAGGTTTAATGAAGCCTCGCCGATTGCCTTCAAATTACAATTCCCACGTTCGTGGGAATTTTCCTGATTCACACTAGCGTGGGAATTGGTCACAGACACTCTTCATTTCTTCTGTAATTCCTACATCCAGTGGGAATTTACATGATTCCCATGAACGTGGGAATTGGGCACAGAACCACTCTTCTTGTCTTCTCTTTGATCTTTTGTTCAATGTCCAAGTTGCTCCCTCTTCTTTCCTACACAAAATAGTCAATTCTTACCCTCAATTAGCATCAAACACATAAGAACAACAATGGAAATCAAACTTAATGAAAACATACAAAATGAATCCTAAATTAGAATAATAAACAACAATTATACTATAAAACACATGCCAAATTCCTATAAAAACATAACCTAATGCACACCTATCAGTTCCTTGGATGCATAGCGCACATTGGTGAGTGATTTAATCTAGAATTTCTTTCTTAAGTGTAACCAAGACTAGTACACACAATTCCTGAACTGGTATTAACTTAACATTACCTCTCAATAAAATGCCCTTAGAATTTTCATCTTATGTCCACACAAAATTCCTTTTTCTATTCTTACTAATAATTCGTTTAGTCACAACTTTGCTAACTTAGCCATACATCAAACCATCTATTTAACATTATCAAGATTAACATATACTTAGATTACTACTAATGAAACTTTTAAATGGGGTTCTCCACAAAACAATTGTTCTCGTATACTTATGAATAGTAAACATCTCCTTTTTTATTGCCTCTAATTATAAACAAAACTCGATAATATCTTTTCTTGTATTTCTTATGCCTCATATAGACTTCTTAGCTTTCAAATCTCAAATCCATAACCACTAGTGAACTATTTATTGTACCTTTATCATTTCCCATCATACTTTTTGGAAACAAATCAATCATTTAAGATCATATCTTAAGAAACTAACATAATGTCCTATTCATATAAAAACCATTCAATTACCTCAGAGTTCAAATTTTATTATCTCATAATGCAAAATTGAGCTTATCAAACCTTACTCTCTTCAAGTAAGGAGTACACCTCATACTTCCACTATGTAACTATGATTTTCAATAAAAATCTCTTTACTTGTCCATTTCTAATACTACAAAACACTTATGTAATTTCAGATACCTCAGAACTCAATTTGGGACTTTATAAGTTACTAAATTTTTTTAATAATCTAAAATCTCCACGTTATACTTATTCAAAGGTCTCATACATGGTTCTTATCATTTTCCCAATTGCCAAAGATAATTATTTGTAAAATAATAGCTCTGAATTCTAATGAGACAATTTTCCATTTTGGATTAAAACTTTTCACTAAAATTTCCTTAAAAATTTTACCACCATTTTCACTCATCTAATTTTTAAGAAATAAAACAATTGACTTACATCAAAAGAACCTTAAAATAACGAATGTTCAATCCTTAGAATTGATATACTAATATATGCATAATTGAAAGCTTGCATCAAATTGATCATTGTTCAAAACTATTGTTCAAAACAATGTCATCCATAACATTACTTTGTACGAATCCATAAATGATTTTGCAATTAAAATAAACTTGACGTTAAAAACAAAATTTTATGCTAAACGGATATTTATTCTAATCAATCACTCTATAAGATCATAACATTTAAACAGATCAGAAGTCAATCACCAATTACTTGTGTCAATAATTAATCCTCAACTAATTTAATTGTAATAAGGAATTTCACCCTCCAGATATATTCACAAATTACTTTTCCAGCATTAAAATGCTAAATAACCAAGTAAACTTATGTAATTATCAAGTCATAGAACTGAATAACTTGTATAGTAATTTCTTAGTACTTTTCTAGCTATCATGGTTGATATGCTAAGAGATGGCAGCATTCTACATTTCCTATGGGATACTATATCTAACCTCCCTTGTGTACCAATCGTAACTTCCTTTAGAAGCAAACCATATTGACGTAATGCACTATTAGTCAATTCCCTTCCTAGTATGACTTTATAGTCATAGATGTCTAATAAGATCAACTCATTAGAGAGCTTCTAATTCTAACTACTATGTAACTACCTCTATGAACATTCTACATTACTGGCATAGTTTTAGTGAAACTAGTAATTATCATATGGAAATCTAAAAATGCCAATGTCACACTAATCGTTCTAACAAAATCTATTAGAAACATAAGAGTGCATAGTGCTGAGGTTTATCTAAATACATTTATCATTACTGGAACTATAATCATACCTATCACTATACCAGATGTATCCTTGACATCTTACTGGGTTACTGCAATCATCCTAGCTTATGAAGGTGGTCTCCTTCCACATTAGCGACACCTTGGTACTGAGTTTGTTAGACCCCATTTCTGAAGCCCAACATCAGATATGGGATCATGAAGCTTGAGTGTGGAGGGAGGCTTAAAAATTTGGAGATTTGAAAGAAAAATCCTTAGAAAGCAAAAGTGAGCATCACTGCGACGAACATGGTGGTTTCCCCAAAGGGAAAATATTGGAAAATCCCCCAAAACCTTCAGGAATTACGCCTTGGAGAGTGATTGAACTTTGCCGCAGCAAGCCTGAAATGTTTACCTTCGCTGCGGCAAACTTACCATGCTAACAAAATAAAGGACTTTGGGTTAATTACACCACGACGAGCTCTTAGCTTTGCCGCAGCGAAAACCCCTATGGCAGAACCCACAACCCAAACTAGTTCTTAAAAAATTAATCTCATTTCTGTAATTAAATACTTTGCGAAAAAAAGAAAAATCATAGACGAATCCAAACACATATTTTATTTATAAAAAAAGACATAATTTTTACAAAGCTTTAATGGCATTTCAAGCCATAATACATCAGTTGAGTTTGAAAACCAAAAATACAAAATACATTTAAACTAGCAGAACTTGAAATGAAGCTAAAGCCTTGAATTCCTAAAAAATCTAACTAAAAAAAATACAAAATTATGCTAATTCTAAGTGATGCCAAAACTCTTGACTTACACGATCTCTTGCTCATCACCTAAAAAGCTCATGGGTAACAGATTTATAATCGATAAACAAGCAAAAACCATTTTCAAAACTCATTGCCACTATACATGTTGGAAACCACAATAATTTCGCATTAAAAAAATCACTAAACACTTATTTCTCAAAGTTCTCATTTTATCAACCAGTTCAAGAACTATTATAAATCATGTATACATCAAACTTGATAAAATTTCAAAAACACATAAACACATCAGAATGGTTTGGGTAAATCCATGAACATGACGAACTACACATTTCCACTTAATGGTCCTGTGTAGTCGTAAAACTCGACGTACTATCGCAATTCCACATTGAGGTCTTATGTAGACGTAAACATCAGGGAGTTCATGAAGGAGCTCCGTGCCACTTGCAGGTAGGCGGGAGAAGCCCTTTCTTAGTCAACATACACGTGACATTCTTGAATGGATTACACCAAACCCATATAACACGTAATTCATGAATCAAAAAGAGTTTTCCCAAATGGAACCTTGATGGAAACTTGTTTTTCATGCACATGAGATCTTTAAAAATTTTTTTCCAAAAAGCCTGATTTCCTTTTAAAAAAGAATCATTTTCAAAATCTTTTCATAAATCATTAACACAATTCATGTAGAAAACATATAACAATTTCACAATCCAACCAAGAGCAAATAAATGCAACATCTATGATGCAATTGAAACCATTTAGCTTCCTTGATTCAAAGAAAAACAATGAGTGGCTTATTTACTCTATTATAAAAATGTACCCACCTTGAATTCCTTGCTTACAAACTTGCTTAGGGATGTCTTTACTCTTGCTTCTCTTGCCTCTCTTGCCTTACTTGATTTCCTTAAACAATAACCAAAATTCTATTCAATTTGGTTTAGAAATCGGAAAGTCATACCTCAACAATTTAAACTATTTCTCATGCTAAAACAAAATTCTATATTCGAATTCCATCCCGAAATTGAAATTCTTAGAGACTGAATTTAGACTCTATTCCTTCATAAAATTTGTACCCTATGTCTATAGTTTATAACAAGTCAAAAATCAGTCCATTTGGGTAACTACATCAAAAGTTATGCCCAAAATACCAAAACATGTTTTGTGCTGGAAAGTTAAGTTCACCGCGGCGAAATTCTCTAGAAACCTACTTCGAGAACGTGTTTTTCAACATTTCTCCTCTTTCTACTTCCCACCTTTCACATATAACCCATATTAATCTTAACCCATCTTTTCTACTTCATTATCAACTCCTTTCAAACCCAAAATCATTCACAACAAATTCATAATCTACTTTTAATCATTAACCAAACACTAAAACATTCACATAAACCATTTATCAACAACTTCCTACACATATTCACTTTATTTTCACTTCTAACCAACCATAAATATGTTTCATCTAACAATCAAGAAGGGTCATTGCTCATACTTACTTGATTAGCCTCAAAGTCTTCAAATTCTTCAAGAATTTCCAAACCCTAGCTTGTTTTTCTCTTCTTTCTCCAGTTCTCTTTCTTCAATTTCGTTTTCTCCCTCTTCTAAATGCAAGACAAGTCTTCTTTCTCCCTTTTATACTCTTAATGATTGCACAATGTCCATTGTGTCCCTCCTTTAATGCTTTAAGGTTTTTAAGCTTAAATGATCTTCCCAAAATACCCTTTATACAAACTTACCACCTTAAACTTTAATTTCCTTAAACTATATCGTATTATCTTACTCACATTAACATGCTAATTAACTCTAAGTTAAAATAATCTAGCAAGATCCCAAATTTTATTCAAATCATGTTTAATAAAATAAAACAAAATTCTAGGCCCAACATTTCTGCCCCTCTTAAAAGAATTTCGTCCTCGAAATTATTACCCGAGTCATCGAAGAGGTATGGATACTTCTCTTTTAAGGCCTCTGGTGGCTCCCATGTGGCCTCTTCTACCGAATGGTTTCTCCATAGGACTTTTACTAGTCAAACCGTTTTGTTCCTGAGAACCTTTTCCTTGGTGTACAAAATCTTCACCAGAATCTCCTCATAGCTCAAATCATCTCTCAACTGAACCTTAGTGGTCTGAATGTTGTGGGATGGATCCGCCCTATATCTCCTCAACATGGAAACATGAAAAACATCATATAATTGAGACAATTCCTGTTACAATGCCAACCTATAGGCTAGCGGTCCAATCCTCTTCAGAATTTCATAGGGACCCACATATCTCGGGCTCAACTTGCCTTTCTTGTCAAACCTCATGACTCCTTTCCAAGGAGATGTCCTAAGGAAGACTTTCTCACCGACTTCATATTCCATTTCTTTTTAGTGTGCATCAGCGTAGCTCTTCATTCCATCCTAAATTGCCTTAAGCCATTGCTTAACTAAGTTGACCTTGTCCACTGTCATCTGAAGTAACTCTGGCCCTATTAGTTTCCTTTCTCCTTCCTCGTCCCAGCATATAAGAGTTCTACATCTTCTTCCATATAGTGCTTTATAAGGAGCCATCTGAATGCTTGAATAGTAAGAATTATTATAAGCAAATTTGACCAATGACAAATGCTCATCCTAAGCCCCTTTAAAATCCATCACACATGCCCTAAGCATTCCCTTTAGGGTCCGAATGGTCCTCTCAAATTGACCATCTGTCTGGGGATGAAAACAGTGTTAAAATTTAATTTGGTTCCAGAGCCTCTTGTAAGCTTCCCCAGAATCTTGAAGCAAACCGAAGATCTCTGTCAGAAACTATACAATCTGAAATCCCATATAGTCTCACTATCTCATCAATATACTTTTTTACTAGTACATGCAGGGAATCAGTCTGTTTGATTGCCAGAGAATGGGTTGACTTCATCAACTTATAAACAATAACCTATATGGCATCATGTTTCTTACTAGTTTTGGGCAAACCCATCAGAAAGTCCATAGTCACCCTTTGCCACTTCCACTCAGGAATGGACAATGGCCTTAACCTTCCAGAAGGTGCTTGGTGTTCAACTTTGACTTGCTAACACACTAGACACTTACTTGTATATTCTACTACGTCCTTTTTCATGCCTTTCCACTAGAAATGTTCTCACAAATCCCTGTATGTCCTGGTGCTACCTGGGTCCATAACATAAGGCGCATTGTGTGCCTCATCCATTATCTCATCCTTCACCTCCTTGACATTTGGGATACATAGTCTTCTTCCTACAACCATAAGTCCATCATCCCTCACTACCACTTCAGACTTCTTGCCATTCTGAATTTCTTCTCGGAGATTGCTTAATTGTGCATCTTGTGCTTACAATGCACCTTAAGGAAGTGGAATTTCATCTTCTCTCTGTTGCCCAGATCAAATTCCACTTCCTTAAGGCCACAATCCAACTTCGCCTGATACTTCTCCATGGCATCCGTTCCAAGTATAACATTTAAGTTCTTTAGGTCTAGAGGTAGGAGGTCCACTACCAGTCTAGCACTACTAATGAAGAGTTCACAACCGCTATATACTTGACTGATTACCACATTCCTCCCTAGAGGTGTACTATCATGCAAAGGACTATTCAAAGGCATTGAATTCACAGATGCAGCATCATACTTGCAGAAACAAATGAATGCGTGGAGCTAGAATCAATCAAAACATATACTTCAAAATTAAGTAACTGAGTCATACCTGTGATAACTTTAAGTACGACTACAACTTCCTCCCTTGTCATGGAAAACACCCTTGCTTGGGCCTGACCCCTTGGCCTTCCTAGAGGAATAGCCTTCCTTACAGCTCCAGAACTACCCATTTCAATCACTGGCCTGGTTACCACTATTTCTGCTCTCCTTGGGGCTTGTAACTGTGACCCCTCTTGCATCAGTACCTGAGGACAGTCCTTGATCATGTGTCTCTTCTCTCCACATAGAAAGCATGCTCCCTATAACTTAAAGCACTCTCCTTGGTGAAGTTTCCCACGATACTCACATTGGGGGTTTGTGTATCTACTCCTTCCTGTCCTTCCAGTGCCTCCCATATTTGAGGCTTACCCTGAAACTACCTTTGCTTGCTTGTTCTTAGCAGAACTGCTATTTCCCACTTCACTCTGTGTGTGGTAACTCTACGTACTCCTCTCAGGCATCGGAGCACTCATGCCTTTCTTAGAAGACTGCTCCCTATTCTTCCTCTTCTTGCTTACTTCATTCCTTATATTCTCCAATTTCTCTGCCTAGAGTGCAGCATCTACCAACTGTTGGTAGTCAAAAAAATTATGGATCAAGACTTTCTTCTTGATCCCCTAATGGAGCCCTCCCTCAAACTTACGAAACTTATCTTCCTCATTCGCCACAATGTTAGCTACATATCTAGAAAGATGTGTGAAATTCAGCTTATCCTTTCTCACACTCATGTCCCTCAGTGTGAGATTGAGAAATTCCCTAGCCTTCTCTTGAATATAGACCCTCGAGAAGTATTTCCTCCTGAAAGCTTCCAAAAAGTCTCTCCATGATAACACTGGAGGTATATCCTGACTGTGGGGCACTGACTCCCATCAATGGAGCACATCCCCCTATAACAAGCTGACTGTATAGTCTAACTTCTCTTCATCAAAGCACTTCATCTGTTTTAGGACTCTTTTAGTCCTCTTCAGCCATGCTTTTTCCTCTTCAGGGTTAGTAGTCCTGTTAAAATCTATCGCTCCATATTTGTGAAGCTCGTCATACTGTCCACTTTTATTTACTGAAGCTTGCATCGGGACTTGTGACCTTTGGCCCATGGCATATATGAAAGCCTGAGCGAAGGCCTGAAAGAATTGTGGATCTATGGTAAGCATAGGAGGAGGAGGTGGTGGCACTTTATATTGCACACTAGGTGCCTCAGAATCAGGAGCAGAGTGTGTCCACGCATCTTGCAGGACATAGGATTCATCCATGCTCCCTTAGCGAGAGCAAGATCGAGTCATAGCTCCTCGAGTTCTCTTTTGAGTCAGCATAATCACTCTTTCAATATAGAACCATTGAAAACCTTTAATTCATCCAAAACAATTTTCAAAGTATACAAAATAGTTCAAATCGTATAAAACAATTTCAAATCATGTAAAACAATTTCAAATCCTGTGAAACAATTCAAAACAATGCAAACTGTTCATTTAAAACGATGCATGTCCATTTCATATCCTAAACTACCCATTTCATGCCTAGGATACCCTTCAACCTAGTCACAAACCTAGACCTAAACCTAGTCGCAAACTTGGACCTAAACCTAGTAGCCAACCTAGACCTAAACCTAGTCGCCAACCTAGACCTAAACTTAGTTGCTCTGATACCACAACATGTTGGACCCCGTTTCTGAAGCCCAACATCAGACATGGGATCATGAAGCTTGAGTGTGGAGGGAGGGTTAAAATTTTGGAGATTTGAAAGAAAAATCCTTCGGAAGCAAAAGTGGGCTTCGCTATGGCAAACATATTGGAAAATCCCTCGGAACCTTTGTCACGGCGAGTGATTCAACTTTGCTGTGGCAAGCCTGAAATTTTTATCTTTTCTGCGGTGACCATTTGGTCTTGCCATGGCAAACTCACCACGCAAACAAAATAAAGGACTTTGGGTTAGTTACGTCACGACAAACTCTTGGCTTCGTCATAGCGAAAACCCTTATAGCAGAACCCACAACCCAAACTAATTCTTAAAAACTTAATCTCATTTCTATAATCAAATATTTGCGAAAACAAGAAAAATCATAGACGAATCCAAACACATATCTTATTTATAACAAAAGAAATAAGTTTTACAAAGCTTTAATGGCATTTATAATTGAGAAACAAGAAAAAACCATTTTCAAAACTCATTTCCATTATACATGTTGGAAACCATAATAATTTCGCATAAAAAAATCACCAAACACTTATTTCTCAAAATTCTCATTTTATCAAACAGTCCATGAGCCATTATAAATCATATATGCACCAAACTTGCTAACATTTCGAAAGCACATAAGCACATCTGAATGGTTTGATGAACTACACATTTCCACTTAATGGTTCTATGTAGTCATAAAACTTGACGTACTATCACAATTCCACATGGGGGTCTTACGTAGATGTAAACATGAGGGAGTCCATGAAGTAGCTCCATGCCACTTGTGGGTAAGCGGGAAAAACCTTTTCTTAGTCAACGTGCACGTGACATTCTTGAACGGATTACACCAAACCCATATAGCACGTAATTCATGAATTGAAAATAGTTTGCCCAAATGGAACCTTGATGGAAACTTTTTTTTTCATACATATGAGATATTTAAGAAAAAAACATTTCCAAAAAGCCTGATTTCATAAACTTTCATCTTTTAAAAAAGAATCATCTTCAAAATCTTTTCATAAATCATCAACACAATTCATGTAGCAAACATGTCCTAATTTCACAATCCAACCAAGAGCAAATAAATACAACATCTATGATGCAATTGAAACCATTTAGCTTCCTTGATTCAAAGAAAAAGAATGAGTGGCTTATTTACTCAATTATAAAAATGTACCTACCTTGAATTCCTTGCTTAAAATAATGCTTAGAGACGTCTTTACTCTTGCTCCTCTTTCCTCTCTTGCCTCACTTGATTTCCTTAAACAATAACCAAAATTCCATTCAATTTGGTTCAGAAATCGGAAAGTCATACCTCAACAATTTAAACTATTTCTTATGCCAAAACAAAATTCTATATTGAACTTCCACCCAGAAATTGAAATGTCTAGAGACTGAATTTAGACTCTATTCCTTATACAATTTGTACCCTATGTCTCTAGTTTACAAAAAATCAAAAATTAGTCCATTTGGAAAACTACATCAAAAGTTATGCCCAAAATACCAAAGCATGTTCTGTGCTGGAAAGTTGAGTTCGCCGCGGCTAAACCCAGAAGTTCGCCACGGCGAAATTGTCCAGATACCTACTCCGAGAACGTGTTTTTCAACATTTCTCCTCTTTTTACTTCCCATCTTTCACATATAACCCATGTTAATCTTAACCCATCTTTTGTACTTCATTATCAACTTCATTCAAACCTAAAATCATTCACAACAAATTCATAATGTACTTTTGATCATTAACCAAACACTAAAACATTCACATAAATCATTTATCAATAACTTCCTACACATATTCACTTTATTTTCACTTCTAGCCAACCTTAAATATGTTTCATCTAACAATCAAGAAGGGTCATTGCTCATGCTTACTTGATTAGCCTCAAAGTCTTCAAATTCTTCAAGAATTTCCAAACCCTAGCTTGTTTTTCTCTTTTTTCTCCACTTCTCTTTCTTCAATTTCGTTTCCTCCCTCTTCCAAATGCAAGACAAGTCTCCTTTCTCCCTTTAGAACTCTTAATGATTGCACAATTTCCATTATGCCTCTCCTTTAATGCTTTAAGGTTTTTATGCTTAAGTGATCTTCCCAAAATACCCCTTATATAAACTTGCCACATTAAACTTTAATTTCCTTACCCTAAATCATATTATCTTACTCACATTAACATGATAATTAACTCTAAGATAAAATAATCTAACAAGACCCCAAAATTTATTCAAATCATGCTTAATAAAATAAAAAAAAAATTGGGGCCCAACAGAGCTCCTAGTATTTAGGGAATCTCTAAACATTGCTGGTGGTTTGGTTACCTCTGACTAGATGATATTCCTCGTCTCATCCTTTTGTCCCCAAACCTTTTAAATTTTTTATTACTTTAGCTTGATCTAACCAAATTAGGGCACTTTTGGGATGTCTACTCTCATCAAATGGTTTTGCGCCTAACTTACAAATACGCTAGACCAAACTTGCTAACAGTACTAGGGCCTCCCACGGCTAGCACATTACCACTACCTATATTTGTATTATTCAATCAAGTTAAAAATAAAATTCCACTTGCAGTTATGCCAGTCTTAACTATTCTGGATGAGGTTAATTCATAAAGGAAAACATTTATTGAGTCATCCCTATGCTTGACCTCCTAAGTTGAAGATACTTCTAGTACTGGAGCCTCTGGTGTGCTTAGGGATCCCTAAGGTTTCGGTGATGTATAATGTTGCATATTTAACATTGGAAAATTTTAAAATCAGATGTATGAAAAATAAGAAAACTATCAGGGTTGCCTTGTTCATAAAAACCACGTAAAATCTCATTATAAAATCAAATCATATATAGAAACAACCTTATTTCAACATAGGCTCTGACACTACTTAAAAGGACCCATCCCGGAGCTTTGGGAACTCGAGTGGAGCCCTCCTCATAACCCCACGTGATAGTTGTAGATTGCATCGTGTTTTTGTGTGTAGTCCATTGGAGTTACGTAAATATAGTGCCTTGGAAAGCAATTGCATTTACTTATAACTTAATTTTCTTCCAATTACTTTTGTAATAAAAATATTTATTATTAACAAAAAAAGAGTTTTTTTTCTATAAGCATTATAAATCTAGTAATAAGGTACCGAGATTCTTTTATAAGTAATATACATATACATAGAGATGTATGGGAAACATGTATATTATAAGAATCTAAAATAATGGATTCACAGTTGAATAATCAAGTTGGTCGCTTGATCATGGTTTAAACTGTAGTGTTTATGGAAGTAAAAGAGTTTACTTTAAAGGAATGATGAGTTTCATATCATGATAGTCGTTGACTATCGATAATCGCACTATTAAATGAATCTGGAATCAAGTATGTCTATAAAGAATAAAGTGGACCGTTATTTTAATCTTAAAACATACAACTTAAGCAAACGTTTATTATAGACCACAATTTTGATAAGTGGTCAACTCATATGTGTTTTATTATAATTCTTGATATGATCATAATGGATTTTTACAAAGTATTAATCTAGTGTTTGCATGTTGGAATTATTAATTGAAACATGTATTAAGGAACATTCACTCAAATAAAGAGTTTATAGTGAAATCATCACTTCTAGATGTTTTATGGAGATTGGTGATTAAGTCATTAGTTTGATGGACTAGCTACCCATCAAGTCTTGACACCAAGATGAGATTTTGAGTGCTAATCACCATATAGAGTAAAACGGGAGATCTAGAAGGAAAAACCAACATAAGGGAAAAACTGTAATTTTACCCTTTATTGTGCGGATGGCTATAATACAATTCATATTAGAGTTTGCAATTGGACACATTGAAACATGTGTTCTCATAATATTTAGTAATTCAAGAGTTCAACTAATTGTCCTTAGTAGAATGACATTTTCTTAATAAGCTAGAATTAATTCTAATAACATTAAATTAATTTTGGGCTTATTGGAGCTTGAATGATCTACGTCTAATAAGATTCCCCATTTGGCTTCAAGAATGGTTATCAAGCTAAGTAAGAAATATAAATGGAGGTTTTAAAGCCCATGATTGAATGTTGGGCTTATACTAATTAATGGTTAATTAGAAGCCAAAATGAACATTTAGAAATGGGCTAGGCTTCGGTTTAATTTGATTAATTAGATTAACTAAATTAAAACAAAGTTATTAAAGATAAATGGAGATGGAATTTCTTTCTTAATGGGTATATGCGTAGCTGCACATTTAACATTAGTTTGCTACATTTAAGATGTTTTTTAACATGCTTTATCTCATTAAATGGAGTCATAAGCTTATCATTAAATGGTTTAATGGTGGTCTTTTAATGATAGCATGTAACCTATTAGCATTCACTGGATTTAAGAAGAAAGAGCTACATTTGGTGGACCATCTTCCTTCTTTCATCATCATAAACAGAAATTAGTACGCCACATTTAGGTTAATAGTCTTTCCATATTTTCATCTTAAAGACAAATGAGAAGAATCTCATTTATTGGCTTCTTTATGATTGATTAGAAAAGAAGTGATGCATTTGATGCAAATCTGTTCTTTCCTTTGAGTTTAACCGAAATTGAGAGTGCGTAAAAAAGGGTTCTTATATTGTTTTGAGTCTCTCTCTCCTATCTTGCATGAAGAGCTGAAAATTATGTGAGAGTTTCTCATTTTTTGGTTACTTTCTTCTAAGAAAAATCTCCTCCAAAGTTTTCTTTTCCTTTCCCACCAAAGGATCTTGTTAACGAAGTTGTCATAGAAGAACAAGTGGTAAATCGGATTGGTTGAGGATACAATATCAAGAAGAGGATACATTGTCGAGGATAGGATAGCACAACAAAGAGTTAAAGCTATAGTGAAGGAGACAGTAATATTATCCATCTTGTGATTACTCAAATGATTTTCCTTATACCATATCATGTGTGGCTATGCACGTAGATTTGGATATATTGCTTCCGCTGAAATTTTGTTTTCTAAAAAGTTTTGAAATCTATCGTTTCTTCCAACAATTAGTGTCAGAGTCATTTTAATTATGCATGATTTCAGTTCCTATATTTTATGCAGGGGTTGGCAATCTTTTTTTCATGCTGTATATTTTTATGTGAAAGAAATATATATGGTGTATGTTTTGCTCTCTTAGTTGTCCATAGATTCTATAGTTACCTTGTAAGTTTTGTTCATTTGGTTTATAACAAAGAGGGTGGCCTATCATCATCATGTTTCCTCCTTGGTTTGATCTTTATGTTTTCTTTGATTATGTAATGTACAAAATCATGTAATGATTAAATTGAAGAAGCCATGAATGAAGAAATGAAGAGGTAAGGTATAGGTTTTTTTAAAGTGTATTGGTAAAGTTTTGATTGCTAAAAAACCAAAGCGCTAGAATTTTGTGTTGACAAATTTTTGGTACCCAACAAGTTTCTATTTTGATTAAAAAATAAGTGATGTTTTTTCTTTGGTTTCGTATAGACACGTTTCAGTTTTGATGGAAAATAAGTGCTAGATTTTTTGTTTCATATGGACAGGTTTTGGTTTTGATACAAAGCTAGTGCTAGAATTTTTTATTTCAAAATGGAAAATTCGTTTTTATGAAAATCCAAACTTTGTTGAAAAAGAAAAGCCATTACACACTCTTTTCTAAATGGGCTGGGTCATGTGAGCAAAGAGTTAGAACCGGAAGATGTAACAACTCACTCCTGCAAGACCCGAACCCGACATCGATGGTGATATCTGAGTCCGTACCTCGCAAGATTGGTGTGCTAGAGCACTAAAACAATCAAAAGTCGATATAATTTTTTTTTACAGTCGCAATTTGGGCCCATTTTTATTCAGAAACATTTTCACTTACAAGACAAAATGTCGATTGGCCCATTCAAAAAATAAAACATATTACACTTTGATCAAGCTCTTTTGCAAAACGAAAATACACAAAATACAATAATTTGCAGAAATTACAATTCAGAGCGAAAACAAAGGGACACAATGCAGACGCAAACTGATCCCGACCTCTTCTTTCACTCACATGCAATAGATATACTCCCGCTGCCTAACGGGGTATTCTTCTGAGTCC
>JAOSBN010000177.1:13146063-13172661 GCA_027563595.1 Erythroxylum suave
AAATGAATTGAGAATCCTTATGAATGTACCAGTTTCGGGAATTGGGAAATTCATTTCCTCGTTAATTTGGGGATGACCTCAAAATAAAAGGCGCAAGCCACTATCGTACAGTTCAGTTAGAATTCGGAAGCCTTCTATGAATAATCTAATTAGGTTTCAACTCATTGTTTAGTTCTGTATAACACTTCCTTACCAAATATTCAGAACTGTTGGATTAGAATGACAGAGTATTGTTGAATTCAAAATACTAGTTGTTGCAGAAACAAGTAGCTAACTGGGGTGTTACATGTTTCCAGCAGTTTATGTCTAAATATCTGAAGCAGTCGCATCCATGGAGATTCCTCTTCCATACCATGAGATGACCGCCCAAGCAAGACAAAACTCATCTCTTTGCTGAAAATGAATTCATTGAAGTTTGTATTTCTTCTAAAGTCCGACCCTTCGTCTCCGGTACAAGTTTAACCACAAATAGAACAGTTAGGCCACAAACACTTGAGAAAATGAAGAACGTTCCTGCAACCAAAGCAAATTCCAATGTTGGTAAAAGCTTTTGTTGGTGTATGCGTATTTTTCCAACAGCTTTTACATATCATTCAGCCATACCAATCCCAGGTGTAAGCTCGAAAGTCTTACCTGCTGAACTCCAATTCATTAGGAAGTTGAAAGCATAGGAAATAATCCAAGAACCTAACCAACTAACAAGTGTCACCAGGCTTCCAGCTGAACCTTTCATGTTAATGGGAAACACCTGAAATTAAAACATGTTTACAAAAAATATTACAAACCAAGGTCCAGAAGCAAAGTGAAGATGGCAAGATTAATCAAACATGAGATCAACTCACCTCAGACATTATTACCCAAGGAATTCCTCCCATTCCTATAGAAAATGATCCTGTATATAGCTGATGGCAGGGTTGGTAGATATTAGACCATCTCGTTAGAACAATGAAAAAGAGCTTATCCAAAAGTTTGGCAGATAAAACCTTTCCTAACACAAAGTTGTATCATGCATAGAAAAGCTAAAACTTCACACAATATATTTCATTGTTATTCCAATGCTACCCTGATTTAGGAATTCAGGGACCTGGTCAGAGTGAAATGCATACTCGATAGAAGAGGTATAAAATAAATGACTAAGCATAGCCTCTTACTTCTACGAAACCAAGGATGTGACCATCTGTTATGATGCACTTTTATATGAATTAATTTCCTAAGAAGATTGAGGGTAAGAGTTTGGCATCAGAATTAGTAGAGAGGTTCTGAACAATATGAGTCAGATATGAAACCGTACACCAAATTAAAATCTACCTTATTGCAGTATGGTACATTTATAAAAGAGAAACAAATGCTTGTCTGTCATTACCAGGACACCAGTAAGTGCGAAAAATGGAGAGAACCCCTTCCCTACATGAAGGTCCTGCAAACAGAAGCTTTCCACTTTAGAAAATCTACATAAAGAGAGCAAATAAATAATACATAGAGAAAGAACCTGAAACAAGAATGACAAAGCTGCAAGAAAGCAACCCAGGCATGTTCCAGCCGCAGAGACCTACAAAAATCAGTAGACTTCAGCATAGGTCACAATGTTAGATCACCAACTTGGAACAATAAGGATGTTAACCATCAAAAGCGGTCTTCTCCCAGAGATATCCATCAATATCACTCCCACTGCTGTCATTGGGACCTGAAGAAAACAGTTTTCATGACCACTACTTGTAACACACAATAGGGAAACATTGGTTTGAGACCGGATATAAGCAATGACCTGGACAACAACCATTGCAATAGTCCCAACACTACCAGAGAACCCTGTAAAAAAAAATAGTTACACATAAATAAAACCTTTTTGATGATTGTTTGCATATCTGTTTATAAGTTACACATAAATAAAACCTTTTTGATGATTGTTTGCATATCTGTTTATACCTGCTGATTCAAATATTGAAGTTGCATAGAATGCAATGCCATTGACCCCTCCAAATTGTTGCAATGCCATCAGACCAACTCCAACCTTCAGAAAGTTCAATTATTTATAAAATTTATTTCCATTGATCATGTACAAGGAAAATGTCATATCCTAACTCCCCTCCAAAAAAAGAGGGAAAAAAACAACTCACAATAAGGGAATGAGCATATTTCCACTGGAACAATTCCAATATGCTACCTTCAGATAGTCGTTGAAGAGTTTCCGTGTAATCCTGTCAACAAGCAAAGATATTATGATGCCGTCGCTAAAAATGAACTTGAAATATGGAAAAGAGAAAAGGAAACTAAAAAAAGACAATATTAAACTTTTTTTTTACATCACAACTAAAACCTCACTCTGATTTCAGATGCTTCTTCAGAAATATCAGCATTTGCCCCTCTAAGGCGCTGTAGTGCAGCTTCACATTCCTTCCCTCGTCCAATATTTGCCTGCAAAGGTTATTTTGCATGGAACCTTAGTAAACAGACACGGGAATCCCAATAAATTTCTAGAAATACTTACCAACCATCTAGGAGATTCTGGAATGAAGGATAGACCCAGAAGCTGAAGAAGACATGGAATTATTCCTGAAGCAAAATAAATCGAGTATCAGTACCTTCAGGCTAGATTAAATCACCACACAGAAAATGGAGAAAAGTATTACCAATGAGAGCCAAAGTACGCCAGGAAACAAAAGCTCCAATTAGATATGTCACTGACACACCGCAACATATCATCAACTGCAGAATGAATTAGTGCTTAGTGCATACTTAAGCAAAACAGTTTATAATCAATAGCACAAAAAGCTAGTTCTTTGACATTACTTGATGAACGGCTGTAAATCCTCCTCTAAGATTTTTGGGTGTAATTTCAGCTATGAATACGGGTACCTTTTGTCACGGTAAAGATAGATATTTTATTCTACGCGAACAAGTGAGCTTTCCAATAAAAATTGTAACAGTCTTATAGGATTACCACATAGGAAAGAAGACCCATGCCATATCCCACCAATAGTCGTCCAATGTCAAGCAACCAAGCAACCTTTTGAAACCAAAATAAAATTAAATGCATTTACGGTTCCACTTGCCAATCATACAGAGCAAGCACAAACTTATGAAACTATGGAATGGAAGAGGAAAAAGTGAAAGAGCACCTTCGAGACTGATATTGCAAGCCAGCCTGCAATGCAGAATAGTTCTGATAAACCCATTGTCTGCTTCAACACAACCAAAACAGAGAAGATTAACAACTTGGATTTCTTCTCCGACGGAAATTTGCTTAAGCTAGTAAAACAGGGGATTAAGAGACTTACACCTCTTCGACCAATGTAATCTGCAATCCTGCCACTCATAATCGCACCAATCATCGCCCCAATTGTTAATATTGAACCAAAGACCGAATACTGCATTAACAAGTCAAAATTAAGCAACTTAAATTAGTTTCTGTATTAATCTCAAGGATGAGAAGGACAACAAAACCGAAGAGATAAAGAACAAAAAGGAGACTAAGAGTTCAATTTGATCTAGCATTGCAATCTGCTGAAATATAAAGTTCAAAAATCGTTATGTTGAAGAATAAGCAACAAAGTAAAATGTTACTGTTCTTTCAAACAAGTCTTTCAGGTAGAAAATAAATCCGTAAGTACGTCCATCTTTACTTTTTGGATACAAGCACCCTTTACTGTCCCCAAGAATTTATGGGTTTAAGGAGGCACAACACGAAAGATACACTGACTTACATTAACTTTATGCTTTAATATAGCTTAGCTTACCTCTGCAACAGAAAGGGACAGTTCACTAGTGATTCCAGATTGTGAAGGCGAGGAATATCCCACCTGCGATTGAGCGCCATTAGTTTCGTCCAACCAACCCAATAAACTAGTTAATCATCCATAGAAGGGGTATTCTCAAAGTGCTTATCTACCACTACTTGGTACGATAGGACTGAAGAAAATTTAGAATCTTGCTGGGTTATGTTTCAGAACAAGCAATCTTTAAAATTTAACTACTTACGGCTGATCCAAAAACATATGAACCGGACACAGCAACCAGGGTGCTTATGACCACCATAGTTGTTGCTGAAGAAGCTTCGCTCCGCTCAACTCCTCCTCCATCACCACCATGCAGTTGAGGACTTTCTTTGACAAGCAGAGGGCCTGATATTCCTCCCTCCTCCATGTTATCCTCAGCCATAACTTTGATGTTTTCAGACAACATGGAGAAACAATAAAAGCAAAAACAAGAAGAAACTAAAGTACCATCAAGTATCTGAAGTTCGTAACTGTTCTAAGAGAAATGGAGTGAAGGAAATGCATAAAGTTTAATACTGTAAACAAGTAGCAGAGGAGATTTGTCCCTTGCCAGGATTAGATTTGGATATTGAAAGTGGGACTTTCATTTATCAGTAAAACTCATTAGATAGAATACATTAGATTTGTATGGTTAGGGAATTTATAATTTATGTACTCATCTTTTAATTTGAATAACTTGGTTATAATTTGTTAAGTGTAATTCGGCTATAGTTGTTGTATATATAGATAAGGATTAGTTCATTAAAAGAATACAAACTAGCCAAGTGGAACTGTTCCATTAAGTATTCAAGACGAGAGGTTGAAAGAAATCGAGATTCATCTTGGTCAAATTTTTTGAGTTATCAGAAAATCAAAGTGAGAACTTCGTACCATCTTCTTTGAGTTATTCTCATTAACTCTTTCCTCAATGTTATTAAATTATATATTCAAGGAAAGAGTTAAAAATAAACATAAATCTTTCACGATAGATTTTTGACATTAATTCAGAATTGTTTTTATAGTATAAGATTTTGTTTAATCTTGTATTCTTTATTTTTTTAAATTCTTTCCTTTTACATGTATTCACTGCGAAGTAACTTACTCCGGTTCAACTTCTACTATGCAAGCAACTGACTTCCCCGAACATGGCTGAGGAATGAGGGCCCCCATCTTGTCGGCTGTTTTGTCTCTTGGTCTCGTCCTTTTGTGTTTGTCGTTTTCCTCATAAGTTTGATGCGTATATAAATGATAAACAAAGGTTTTTTTTTAATAAGACGGAGGTTGATATGGCTCCTTATTATTATCATATAGTAGTTGCTTACCTGAAATAACTTTTAATAAATAATAGATAATTAGTATTTACAAAATGTCAAAAAAAAATCGATTCCTATAATTAAGTTAATTTAATAGAAATTAAGGGTTTTGAAAACTTTAAAATCAAACAAATAAATGAAGGAGAAGTTGCCTCACACGTGCACACACCAGAGGCTACTATGCGAGCCCTTGTACTACACTCCTTCCATGTTTGACAAGACGTGTTCTGGAGAACAGTGGACATGTGATTCACACGCGCCAATCGTTTTCGAAGACATTCACCAAAAACGTCTGCAGTTCCTCGTTTCTCCAATATTCCCATGGTCACCAAACCTTCGTGTAACTTTTGCAAATCTCTAACTCCTTGTCTCTCCAACTGCAGCTTTAGTTCTCCATCTCCAACCAGCGCTTGTCTTCTCACTGTCGCAATAAAATAGGGAATAACGAATCTAGCATCTTGTCCCGTAAGAAGGTGATTTGTTCCTGTTCTTCCTTTGTCACCCTTGTGTCCTCATTTTCTTTCACTCTATGAACTGAGACTTCCTTATATTCTTCAAGCTCTATGTCCATTTTCATTTGTTCTTCTTCTTCTTGCTCTTTTAAAGATTCAACCACATCAATTTCCCTGCATGAGTCTCCCTCCTCCTTCTCTTAGTCTTCTACAAGGTGAGATTCAGCTTGTTTTGGTGCTGGTGTTCCTAGCTCTTTCTTACTCCTAAGTGTGAGAACCTTCCATTGCTCTCTTGGATGTACTTCAATGTTCCTCAAACAAATTTCCACACTTATCTTGAAAAATTCATTGGAAAGTTATCTCATTAAAGCTCTAGGTTGTGAATAAAAGAGGCATGACCTTCCGTTACTTGCTCAAACTTCTCTTTTAGGCTCTTCTAGGCCTCTTTCATGTTCATGAGCTTATCCATGATCTTGTCCAGTTTAGAATCCCATGAATTAGACTCATCTTGCTAAAATCGTAATAGGTCTTTATGTGCCATATAAGTCCTTACATTGTAGACCAATAAAAATCTGGGTAGTGCTACCAACCTCGATTGTACATATTTAAATAAAGATGATGACTTCCCTTACTAAATTGTGTCTCATTGAAGTCCGCAAAGGTCCTTTGCTTCTTATAATATGTTTGCTCCATCATCATTCTTTCTATCTCTTCTTGACATTGAACTTTTGCGGATTCCTCATTGTTATCTTGCGATGTCCAAATTGATGTGTCTTCTACCTTGCACCCAAGCTTCTTTCTCTTCTTTCTTTCTTTTTTTCATTTTTAATTAATTTCTTATGATTATATACCACACTCACAAGAGATGGTGAAAATTCCTTAGACTAAAAGAATTCAACTAATCCTACTAACTCCCCGGCAATGTCATAAAAACTTGTTGAGTAAGTTTTAATCTTATTTAAAACCCTCAAAGTATTGCAAGTGCACAAGTCGAGGGTGTAGTATGTGAGGTGTTGATCCTTCGACAAGTTATTGAACTAATCTAATTATAGGTTATCTAAAGCCTAAAGAATTATTAAAAAGAAAATAAAATATCATAGAAAAGTAAACAAGTGAAGATGATTGATTGGAATTAAAAAAAATAAAATTAACTCACAAAGAATCAAATTGAGGACCTCCAAATTAATAATGGAAATCGCGCAAGGGAGATTAGTCGATTATGAGAAGAGAGATTTATCCTATCATCAAATGATAATATGATTACTTTTGAGTTAATATAGTATCAGTCCTAGATTTTCGAAGTATGGATTACTCTCTCTAGAATTATAATCATTAAACCTTAAATCATACCCCTAATTGAATTATAGAATTTGCTATCTTTCAATTAACAAAAAGTAAAAAGTCACTTGGAAGGGTCGGAATAGATAAAGAAGATGGTAGCACTACGAGCCCTTCTTCTCCTTCTTCCTTTCTCCTCCTTCTCTCTTCTTCTTCCTCTCTCCTTGGATCTTTCTCAAAGTGACAGAGGTTGGAGCTCCCTTTAGGGTTTTTTTTCTCTTTCTTTATATATCGTTTTTCATTTTAGGTAAACCCTAAGGTTTTTCTTGAGTCCAAAAAGTCCTAAATGTCCCTCGATAAGTTGCGCTCGGGAGGTTGTCCATGCTATCTGTCATAATCGTGGCCCAAGATATCGGCTCTCTGTCACGATTGTGGCAGCAAAGCCTCCATACTTCTATTATGATCGTCGGCCTAGGCCTTACTTTTGGTTTCCTCCGAATTATTTCCATTCTTTGATATTTGATCTGAAACATACACAAAATTTATGCTCAATAGCATGCTCTAACCAATAAAACATTCAAAGCACCAATGTCTAACTAAATAACATAATCCTAACCTAAACATGCACTAATTATTCAATTTAACAACTAAATGCACTGTAAACCACCCACTAAAACATTATGTCACCTACCACTGTCAACCACCTAGTAGTGAAACCTAGATTCTCAGAATGACTAATGAGTCAAAGTTAGACACCTATAAACATAAGTCAATAAAACCTCATAGGAATCAACGATAAAATACTCTTCCAAATTTTAAAGAACAAAAGATATCATATGCCTATAACACAACAAGATCTATCTAATGTAAATACATAAACTAGGGTAATATAATGCCAATTAGGAAAAATGAAATATATAAGTAGAGGAAAAGTTATATTCATCTAATAAAAACATGCAAGAAAACCCCATTGTCATACCTAGCTGGCTTTGTAATCGTCCTTGATGTGTTTGCTAAAAAAATAAACATATATCATTTCAAAAGAATAATATAAATGCAACTTGTAGTGCTAAATTTTATACAAATGCATCAGTTTATAAGCCTCAACTAACCATACTCATCATTCTAACACACGTCTATATATTACCTTCATCCTTTTAAAGCCTTAAATCATGTAGTAAATAATATTTATCGATCCTTGAATAGGCACATAAGAGGGAGTGAATAGTAAGTTTTCACTTTTTGTTATATTTGAAACTAATTAATGAACCACTTACCTTAATAAATGATTATGACAATTCTATAAATGATAATCATAAAATAATCATAATAATAGTTAAATAGAGTAGAGAAAGAGAGTCAAGATTAATTTATAGTAGCTTGACCAATCAACCATTGTGCTACTTCCACTTCTCAAGATTCACTCTAAATGACTTCTTTCTTTAATGGGTGAAGAAGAACTCTCCATATAACATCTTTTTTGCCATGTATAAAGAGTAACTCTTACAAAACTTATTTAAGCTTAAAAGAAGCCCTCATGATGTGTAACCTAAGAAATTTCTCTAATCGCTACACTAAGACAACTATATACAACTTACAAACTCACTTTCTTACTCACACCATTGAAATAAAGCCCAATTTTTTAAGCATTGCTCACATATACACATATATATTATCTATCCTTTTAAGGCTCTTAAAATTTTTTTAGTAAACCCAAGTTTCTTCTCATAACTCATATGTAGTCTATTTACACTCAAGATAATTTTATTTTTATTAAAAATAGTCATTATAATGGTTAGTAATAGTGGACACTATAGACATTTTTTGTTCAAGTGGAGCATGATATAGCTTAGGTGTTAAAGGAGAAATGTCCCTTCTTTCATTTCAATTTATTCACTAAGTTGAAACTTAACACTTGTTTTCTTAGTGATTTCATGGGCCAAGGCATTCTTAAATAAATTCTGTTGTCAACTATTATAGTATATTAATTGACCAATAAGGTCACAACTCACAGTACGTTGTAAAATGATACTAACCGGATGAATTACCACACTGGTCAATCAATTTATCCAAAATCTTGACACCAGTTGTCCAAATCCTCATATTGTTATCCAAACTTTTTGAAAGAAAATTTTTAGAACTTTTCAGGGTTTTTCAAAGACCAAAGAACATTATGTTGATAAAAACTTCACTCCAAATTATTTCAAAAGTTTTCTAAGGTTCTTTAAAATCTTCTTTTATTTTCACTTGATTAGGACAAAGTATATGTATTATACTCTATATGCAAAAGATCTTGCGATAATTAAGCCCCTAACTCATTGAAATTACTAATAATTTTCTTAAATCTAGACATGCTTTATTCTTCCTTGTTCTTGATTATGCACTTCAATTCTTTTAAAACTCTCTTAAGTTATATATGTGCTCTACTTTCCGTATTTTGTTTATCCTTTGGTTGCTCAATTGATTCAATTAGCTTCTTTGCTTACTTTAGCCTTTTATTGACCTTGATCTTTCACATATTAACTTACTAATATTACCAAGTACAAAATAATATTTAGTTACAAATTTTTTATTATCAAAATTATAGAGAACCTTACTTTATTTAGGGCATAGACAATCCTTCTAGACAAAAATACAGGAAGATTATATCATACTTAACGTAGTTAAATTTAAAAGAATTTGGGATATATTTGACGAGTAAAATATCTGAAACCTTACTTCACTCGTAAGATTCCATTTACCCACTCTCCACATTCATATTTTGTTCAAAAGGCAATAATATTGTTGTAAAGAAAATTAGTACCATAAACAATGTGATGAAAACAACAACAAATTAGTCTCTCGCAATTGAAATGTCTTATCTAAGATATACTTATGAAAATAAAAGATTTTGAGTTGCCTTAAATGATTACTAAAAGCAAAAGATATTTATGCGAGTTTCAAATTTAAAAGGCAAAGTATAAATGACATTTTTAATATTACCAAAAACAAATATGACAGTTTCATTGACTTTCGATGCCTTGGCCCCTCACAAGTCAAATATTGTGGCTAAGGTAGACTTTGTGTTTTGGCCATATTAGGTCAAAATCTTCAAGCATGCTTCTGGTGAGATTTTCAAGTGCAAAGATTGTGGAGAGATTGAAGGAATTTGACAAAATTCTTTGGACGAAAGCTCAAGTTCTACATTATAAATAGAGACTTAAATTGTTGAGTCTCTTGCACCAAAAACCAATCCTTCCATTCTTTCTTTAGTCCTTTTGTATATTTGATAAGGTTTTAAAAGCCTTTTGTTCTAACCTTTGTACTTTTGTATACATTCTCCACATATTAGTAAAATTGCTCACCCTCCAGCCGTGGACGTAAGTCACATTGACCGAATCACGTAAATCTTTGTGTCCTGTCTCAATTATTTCGCCTTTTCTTTATTTTTCGTTATTAAGATTCAGGCTATTAAATTCAACCGGTATTCGATTTCAAAGCATTTTCCTTAACAAATTGGTATCAAAGCTTCTCTTATTGGTCTAACTTACTGTATGCTCTGTGGTTGCCACTAAAGTGGATCATCCACATTAGAAAGTAACTTAGATTTTATTGTGAGTCTAACGGGGTCCACTGCCTCGGTTTTATCTTGTGGGGCCCACTGCCTCAGTTTTGTAAACGGAGTTCAATTTTGTTTGTGGTGTCCAAGTCTCGACTTTGCCTATGGGGCCCGTGTTTAGTGCTTTTGTGGGGCCCTTTGTCCCGATTTTACTTGTGGGGCCCACTTGTCAAAAAATAATCGGAATATCAAGTTTTAGCCATCATGACGATAACGAAGACCTCTATTGAAAAGTTTGATCAGAGTATTAACTTTAGTATGTGGCAGCTCAAGATGCAGGCCATTTTAATACAAGATGGGTGTGAGATTGCACTTGATGGAGTGGAGAAAAAGCCAGCAGATGTGACATTAGATAAATTCATAGATCTAGATAAAAAGGCTAGATCAGCCTTCATATTGAATCTCTCCAATGAGGTTTTACAGGAGGTTGCTAGTGAAAGCACAGCTAAAGATATGTGGAACAAGTTGAAAGCCATGTACATGAAGAAGACGGTGGAAATCGACTTTATTTGAAACAGAAGTTGTACATGTTGGGGATGATAGAAGGTAAATCAATTCTTTCACACCTGGATAAATTTGATTCTCTTATTTTGGATTTGAAGAATGTAGATGTAAAAATTGAGGATGAAGATGAAGCCATATTGTTATTATGTTCCCTTCCCCCTTTAAATATTTTCGTGATACTATGATTTATGGGAAAGAGTCGGTCTCAGATAATAGTATTGAGTCTGCATTAAAGTCTAAAGAGCAGATTGATAGGGACATCACTGGGGAGACTAGTGGAAGTCAAGTAGAGGGACTATTTGTACGAGGTAGATCTGAAAATAGAGATTTTGAAAGAAGTAGATCCAAAGGTAGGTCAAAATCTAGACATAAAAATAAAATTTATAATTATTGCAAGAAAAAAGGGCATATAAAGACTGATTGCTATAAATTTAAATATGAGGAGAAAAATAAAATTGGGCAGAATAATAGCTCATCACCGAAGCTAGTATAGCGGCAGATGAGAATGAGGGAATTATCTTTGTAGCCATAGAAGATAAAGTCAGGTCTAATAAGGAGTGAATTTTAGATTTGGGTTGTTCTTACCACTTGAGTCCTGACAAGGAGTGTTTTTCTACTTATGATTCATTGGATGGTGGAATTGTTTTGATTGGTAATAATGCTACTTGTAAAGTTGTTGGTAAAGGTACAGTCTGGATCAAGATATATGATGATATCATTAGAACACTCATTGACGTTAGACACATTCCTGATTTGAAGAAAAATCTCATCTCTTTGGGCACTCTCGATTCTCAAAGATGCAAGTTCTCAGTTGAAGATGGAGTTTTGAAAATTTCTAAAGGTGCTCTTGTATTGATGAAAGCTTGCAGGTATGGTAGTTTGTATGTTTTGTAGGGATCTACAGTAACAGGTACTGTAGTAGTCTCTACTGATGGTGACATTACCAAATTATGACACATGCGTTTGGGACACATGGGTGAGAAAGGCTTAATATTGATAAGCAAGAGAGGCCTACTTCGTGGCCAAAGTAATGGTAAGATGGACTATTATGAGCATTGTATCTTTAGGAAGTAGAAACGATTTAGTTTAAGTTCTCTAGCTGTCCACAAAACTAAAGATACTTTGGATTATATTCATTATGATCTTTGGGGGTCCTCTTGTGTTCCATCTAAAGGTGATGCCCGATATATGTTGACTTTCATTGATGATTATTCAAGGAAGTTTTGAGTGTATTTCTTAAAACACAATAATGATGTTTTCTTAACCTTTAAGCAATAGAAAATTTTGATTGAAAAGTAGACAAGAAAACATGTCAAGCGATTGCAGATAGATAATGGTTTGGAATTTTATGGAGGTGAATTCAATGAATTTTGCACGAATGAAGGAATTGCTTGGCATCACACCGTCAGAATGACTCTGCAACAAAATGGAGTCGTCGAGCCTATGAACCACACTCTTTTGGAAAGGGCTCAATATATGATCTCTAATGCAGGGTTGACACTTGATTTTTGGGCAGAAGTCATTACTACAACTTGCTACATTGTTAACCGCTCTCCTTGTGCTCCTCTTGATTTCAAGACTCTAAAGGAAGTTTGGTTAGGTACTCCTGCTGATTACTCTACTTTAAGAATATTTGGGTGTCTAGCATATATGCATATAAGTGAGGAAAAGTTAGAGCCTAGGGCTAAGAAATGTATTTTTCTCGGTTATGCTTCAGGGGTAAAAGGATATCGTTTGTGGTGTCTTGATCCTAAGTCACCTAAATTTGTAATTAGTAGGGATGTTACATTTGATGAGTCCTTTATGATGTATCCTAAAAAAGAGTCTTGTAATCCTTGTAATTTAGAAAAGGAGGATAGTATACAAAAGCAAGTGGAGTTAGAGATTGGTAGTTCAAGTCCTTCACAGACATCTTCTACACATCAGACAAATCAAGTTGATGAACCAAATCCTGATCAAGATGAACCAGTAGAAGAAGAACATTCTATAGCTAGAGACAGACCAAGACGGGAGATTCGACTACCACAGGGGTACGCAAATTTAGTTGCATATGCATTATCAGTGGCATAGGAAACAGGTAGAGATGGTGCACCTTCCACATATATGGAGGCAGTTTCAAGTGTTGATGCTACTAAGTGGGTGGTTGTTATGAACAAAGAATTGGAATCTCTATACAAGAATGATACTTGGGTTTTAGTGAAGCCTCTAAAGGGTAAGAAAATTGTTAGCTGCAAATAAGTCTTTAAAAGAAAAGAAAGTACGTTAAGTGTTGAAAATGCAAGGTATAAGGCACGCTTAGTTGCAAAGGGCTACAGTCAGGTACAAGGTGTTGATTTTAATGATGTTTTCTCACCAGTGGTAAAACATAGCTCTATTCGTATATTACTTGCATTGGTTGCCATGTTTGATTTGGAATTAGAACAACTTGACGTCAAGACTACATTCTTGCATGGCGAATTAGATGAGTAGATTTATATGAAATAACCTGAAGGTTTTGAAGTTACAGGAAAGGAAGACTAGGTGTGTTTATTGAAGAAATCCTTGTACGGATTGAAGCAATCTCCAAGATAGTGGTACAAGAGGTTTGATTCATTTATGTTGGATCATGATTTCTACAGGAGCATGTATGATAGTTGTGTTTACTTCCGGAAGTTAGATGACGACTCATTCATCTATTTGTTGTTACATGTTGATGATATTCTCATTGCTACCAGGAATGTCACAGTTATTCACCATTTGAAGGCCTTATTGTATAGTGAATTTGAGATGAAAGATTTGGAAGCAGCAAAGAAAATTCTTGGCATGCAAATAAGACTTGATCAAGGAGCTAGTAAATTATTCTTGACCCAAGAGAATTATCTCAATAAAGTTTTGGAGAGATTTGACATGCGAGATGCCAAAGCAGTTAGTACTCCTCTTGCTAGTCATTTTAGACTATTTACTGCTCAATCACCACAGCCATAGGAAGAGGAAAATTATACGGGTTTCGTGTTCTAGTGCCATCGACAGTATTATGTATGCAATGGTATGTACTCGTCTTGATATTTCACAAGCTGTTAGTGTCGTTAGCAGGTATATGGCCAATCATGACAAAGAACATTGGCAGGCGGTGAAATGGATTCTCAGATACTTGAAGGGCACTTCAAATATTTTTTTGGAGTTTAGTAGAACCAACTACACTTTAGTTGGTTTTGTAGATTCAGATTATCCCAGTTATCTCGACAGACGCCGATCTCTAATAGGTTATGTATTTTGCATTGGAGGTTGTATCGTTAGTTGGAAAGCTACTTTACAACATGTAGTGGCTTTATCTACTACTGAAGCAGAATATATGGCAGTTATTGAGGCTATGAAAGAAGCATTATGGTTGAGAGGTTTATTCGACGAGTTATCTCTACATTAAGGGGTTACTACCATTTATTGTGATATCAGAGTGCTATTCATTTGACGAAAGACTAAATGTATCATGACAGGAAAAAGCATATTGATGTGAAGTATCATTTCATTTGGGATACTATTACAAAGAAGAAGGTCCTTATTTAGAAGATCAACACTAAGGACAATCCTACTGACATGTTTACGAAGGCTCTTCCAGTTTACAAGTTCAAGTGGTGCTTGGACTTAATTGGTGTTTATAGTTAGTGATATAACCCTTTGGAGCATTGACAGAGAAGGTGGAGCAAATCACTAATTGTTCGAGACCAAGTCAAGGTGGAGATTTGTTGCATGCCTTGGCCCTCACAAGTCAAATATTGTGGCTAAGGCTGACTTTGTGTTTTGGCCATGTTAGGTCAAAATCTTCAAGCATATTTTTGGTGAGATTTTCAAGTGCAAAGATTGTGGAGAGATTGAAAGAATTTGACAAAATTCTTTGGACAAAAGCTCAAGTTCTGCACTATAAATAGAGGCTTAAATTGTTGAGTATCTTGCACCAAAAAACAAAAACCAATCCTTCCATTCTTTCTTAAGTCCTTTCGTATATTTGATGAGGTTTTAAAAGCCTTTTGTTCCATCCTTTGTACTTTTATATACATTCTCCACATATTAATAAAATTGCTCACCCTCTAACCATGGATGTAGGTCACATTGACTGAGACACATAAATCTTTGTTTCCTGTCTCAATTATTTCGCCTTTTCCTTATTTGTCGTCATTAAGATTCAGGCTATTAAGTTCAATCGATATCCGATCCGAGAGTATTTTCCTTAACAATTGATTATTTGCTTTCATGCATAACTAAAACATTTGAGTCAATCAATTTCTAACATGTCTACCAATGTCAACGAAGAAGTAAAATAAAGATTTATAACTTGTGATTTTTTGTTATCTAACTTCTATAAATAACTATATATTTTACCTTTAAGAATCATCAAATTTTAAAATAGTTTTAAATTACGAATACATTATAACATGTATGAGTTAGTTAATTAGTATATTAATTAGTTCATTAAGGTTCGAATAAATGTAAATAAGAGTTAAACTATCTTTTCACTTTTTATACTCTATTAAAATTGACATAAAAACAATTTTTGATTAGGACTTTTAAAGATCCTCATTCGTGATTTCCATGCAGGATAATTGAAACTATCCAACAATGGTGACCTGATAATTGATGCTCCTTTTCTTATGGTTATAATTGCGAAACTTGAATCTGCACCAATTTGATGTAACAAGTTCTGATTTGGTGAACTACTCTGATGTCAATTGAAAAAACCATAGAGGGTAGTAGTTTGACAAATTTTTCAATTTTACCATGTCGTCTCTAGCACAAGCAAAAACAAAAATAATCAAAAGCCAAATAACAAATAACACAAGAAATTTGGTAACATAGTTTGGCACTCCTTACCTATGTTTGCGAGGCTCTCACCCAGATTAATACTTTCATCGAAGTGCAATAGATTTATCCAAGGCTTTACTGAGTCAACACTACTAAACCCTTGACACTATCTCGCTGACACTACTAAACCCTTGACACTATCTCTCAACCTCACTTCTCGTGAAAGATTTTCACATTCAATAACATGAACAACTCGTGTTAACCTCGTCAAAGGATTTTTCTAAACAACTATTAATTAAGAGATAATAAATAAATCACACAGATGATTAAATAAACAATTCACCACTAAAGTAGACACTTGAGTAAGAGACAAAGAACAATTTTCATCACAGCCAAGAAATCATACACAGCTGAATAACCACTTAGGTATCATTACTTGATCTACCCATTCACCATCGATGAGAATACTCCAAAAATGTAGACCAAGAGACAGTCACAAATCTTTCTCAATTCAGCCTCCAACAAATGAAATAGATATCATGCACAACCCATTAATTAATCACCTAGCTGAAACCTTCACCAAGTAATAATAGACTATATGTGCAAGAGCTGGGTCACACAAACATGGACACACCTTCGGCTATTTTCAAAAATCCAAATCACGTATATTTCAGCTGTATTTCAAAAATCCAATTCACGCTTACTACACTGTTAACATCATCTGCAGATTCACCTTTTTGTACCTAATAGAGACTTACAAGATGTTTCTCTCACGTGTACACAAAACCCATTCACCTTATGCTCATCCCAAAAATCCAGCAATACTATAGAACCAACGTGATCCTCATCCCAAAAATCCAGCAGTACTATATAGCCATGTTTTCATCACACAACTCCAATATACCTTCAACTCTTTTTCCCGAAACCAAGCAGCACTTACACAAAGAAATTGTTCATTAATGCCTTACAGCCCACATGGCCGTAATTAACCAAACCTCTAGTTAAGATAGAGTTCTATCACGTCTAAAATATTATCCAAGATTGCCTTTTTATTTTTGAATCCAAGTTAAATAAAGATATATGATTAACTATTATCATCCAATTAATATCTCATAGGTCCAATTAATAATAAATATTTCAAAACAAAATAAGAAAATATATACCATATATCTAACAATGCTAAAATGCTGAAGGCCGTTACAGTTTCTTTCACAGCAGGTAGCGACTGATTGATGCTTGCAATTCTTCCAAAGTTTGCCCCATCGTCTCCGCACCAGCGATGAAATGAATAGAGCACCCAACCCAGAAACGGCAGAGAAAATAGAAAACGTTCCTGACATTGAAACGACCAAAACATTGCAACTATAATTAAAAATGATAGACAGTACTGAGCTTTGGAGGTTGGATGGTTGAGTCTCTAATACCTGCTGAGCTCTATTCAATCGTGTGGTTGAAAGTACAAGTAACAATCCAGGGGCTAGACCAGTTAATAAAAGTCGGCAGACTCCCTGCTGTACCTTTTATGTTGATAGGAAATATCTGAAACATTATACCCAGATCTTCAAGCTTCTTGGAGTATGATGATTAAGTTTAATTTGCTAAGGTGTTAACTTATTAATATCTGAAATAATGTCCTACATTAAATTCTCACTATCACTAGGACTGTGGCATGTGATGCTCCAGTTTAATTTGGTCAGATGTTAACTTACATCAAATAATCTTGTTCCAACTTACAGCGACGCTACGTTTCAATTTTTAAGATATAGAATTTGAAGATTTTATTGGTTTCAGGATATCCTTGGAGCTCTCGACTTTACAGTTTCAATATGAGTCAAGTTGAAGCTTCATAACCTTATATTACCTCGGCCATTATCACCCAAGATAGTCCTGCCATACCCCCGGAAAAGCTACACTAAACCCCTGCCAACAAAGGGTGAGCAGCCATGATGTGAATGTGTAAGACATAAATACGACTTGGTAATAGGTCAAAGACTGCATTTATGAGTGGAAATGCTTAGCTTGTCATGATTCTATACCTCATCACTTCAATTGGCAGTTCAAGATTAAAACAAGAAAAGAGACGATATATGGTCAAATTCAGTGCATCTTATTACCAATATGCCTATAAATACAAGAGGGGGAGTAATCTCCTTCACTTCTCGGAGGTCCTGCTCATGAACAAACATTAAGGTTTAGATAAATTTTTTAAACAGAAAATATAGCCACTAGCAGGAAGTGGGTGTCTGCTTTGGTTTGTTTAGAAATCTGCAAGCAGAATGCCAGTCCTATGATGAAACAACTTAAACTCATGCCGAAAACAGAAACCTAAGAATTCAGACACAGCAATTTATTACTCATCATTGGTAAGTTATTTGCAATTGTTGAGAAAAAGTCTAAGACGTTACAACCATGAGAAGTGGGGGCCGCCTCCCAAATTTGTCAGTTAACATTGCAGATGCAGCAGCAGCTTGAATCTGCAGCTAGCATTATGAGTAAGATAGAAGCTGAATTTTGAATTATAATATTAGAGAATCTGGAGATAGTTTACCTGGATGACTGCCATTGAGATGAGGCCAGTCTTACCTGGAAAACCTACCGTAAGCCAGATATTCAGATGAGTCCATTTATCTCTTTGTTCCAGTCAACTCATAAACCATATAAAAATGCCTTTTTATTTACCAGCTGCCGCCTCAGATATGGAGCCAGCATAGAATGAAATAGCATTGGTCCCTCCAAATTGTTGAAATAACGTTAACCCGGTGCCAACCTGAATCAAGTAGATATATTGTGTTATTCCTAACAATGAGCCTTTAAACACCTGAGACTTCTATGGTAGGTCTCACAATGATGGAATGAGCATATCTCTTCTGAAACAAGCCAAAAAATTTAGTTTCTGATTGCCCTTGCAAGATACTCGTATAATCCTATTCAACAATAGGAATCGGCGGTGAGAGGTGTCTAATTGATGGAATGAAGAGAAAGGAGAAGATTATTTCGGTTGGAAATAAACAAACGAATCTAATTAATGTCGGTTTGATGTGGTTGAATGTGTGAAATTTGTAATGCAAGTATTGGTTATGGGTTGTTTCTGAATTAAAGTTTATGGTTTACTTCTGTGTATTACTAAAACCGGGACAGGATTAGAAAGGATTTCAAGGACATAAAGGGAGTTGGAAAAAAAACCTGGAAGTCAGAAGAAATATTAGACAACTTTCGTAAGTCATACTTGGAAGACACATTCTACTACTTCATTAGGAACATATATAGGGATAAAACATAATAGATATGAATTCAAATCATAATCAACTGCATCATAGCAACTCCTAAAATCAAGCAAAATCTAGATTGAATTCCTAAAATTAAGCAACAAAATAAAACGTTCCTAAAGACTAGTTTTGCAGACTAAGGCACGTGTGCGCAACTCCAACAATCTCCTCCTTGCCTTAGTAGCTGAGAAGCTTTAATGTCAATATAATTCACCCTCTTGATGTTGCTCAGTTGCTACTTTTGCCTCTTTATTTCATGACTAGCAAATCTTTTCCATAAGCCCAAGTTGTCTACATTTTCTGCATTTGATATCAGGCCTCCACCAACATTTTCTTTGTGGGTGATTTGTTTTTTTGCAATGTGCGCATGGTGGATATGAATCATCATTGTTTATGTTGTTGTTGTTCTTTTCGATCTTGTTGAAAATCTTGTTTTTGTCTCCTCCTGAATTTTTTTCCTTTACTAGTGGAGCACCTTCAATGATTCCTTCTTCTCTCATCATCCTCTTTTGTTCTTGTGTCGTATTTACTAATTCTACCAAAGACATACTTGATAGATCCTTAGCTTCTTCCAATGCAGAAATTTTATATTCATATTTTTCAGGTAATGTTACAAGAACTTTTTGTACTATTCGTTCCTCAGAAAAATCCTTACCTAATAACCTCACCTTGTTTACTATGCCGAGCTATTCTTTAATGGTTTCTGACTCTTTGATCTTCAGCATTTCAAATTCTCTGATCAAGTTGAGCACTTGGATGCTCATTGTTCTTTCATTGACTTGGTATTCTTTTTTGAGGTAATCCTACATATCCTTTGTTGACTCTAGATTCAAAATTCTTGTGAATATGATGTTTGAAACAATAGAGAATAAGTAGGCTTTGACTTTAGATTTCCTATTTTTCCTTTCTTTATACATCTTGATTTGTGTCATTATAGGATTTGTTAACAATAGAAGCACTCTATAGTCTTCCTTCACAACTTCCCAAACATCTATAACATCAAAATGAGCTTTCATTTGAATAGCCCAAACTTGATAGTTTTCACCATCAAAAATTGATGGTGCACCTTGAGACAGTTGGGTTTTGATCTCCATTGCTTGGAGATGGTTGTAATTCTTGTTGTAATTCTAGGTTGTAAATCAGGTTTATATTGTGGTAACACTCATCTCACAGTTCCCTCAAGAAAAACACTCTGATAGCATTTGTTGGTTTCATGTGATTGAAGAGTTGTTGAATGTGTGAAATTTATAATGCAAGTATTGATTGTGGGTTATTTCTGAATTGAAGCTTATGGTTTGCTTCTGTGTATTACTAAAATTGGGTGAGGATTAGAAAGGATTTCAAGGACTTAAAGGGAGGTGGCAAAAAAACATGGAAGTGACAACTTTAGTAAGTCATACTTGGAAGACACACATTTTGCTACTTCATTAGGAACATATATAGGGATAAAAACATAACAGATATGAATTCAAATCATAATCAACTGCATCATAACAACTCCTAAAATCAAACAAAATCTAGATTGAATTCCTAAAATCAAGAAACAAAATAAAACTTTCCTAAAGACTAGTTATGCAAACTAAGGCACGTGTCCACAACTACAACAATCTCCTCCTTGGCTTAGTAGCTGTTGAGTTTTAATGTCAAAATAATCCATCCTCTTGATGTTGCTTAGTTCCTGCTTTTGTCTCTTCATTTCATGACTTGCAAATCTTTTCCATATGCCTAAGTTGTCCACATTTTCTGGATTTGATATCAAGCCTCCACTAACATTTTCTTTATAGGTGATTTGATTTTTTGCAACGTGGGCATGGTGGATATGATCATCATTGTTTCCATTGTTGTTGTTGTCGACCTTGTTTTTGTCTCCTCCTGAATTGTTTTCCTTTGCTAGCAGAGCACCTTTAATGATTCCTTCTTCTCTCATCATCCTCCTTTGTTTTTGTGCCTGTAGTGCATTTTCTAATTCTGCCAAAGACATACTTGATAGATTCTTAGCTTCTTCCAATGCAGAAATTTTAGATTCATATTTTTCAAATAATGTTACAAGAACTTTTTGTACTATTCGTTCCTCAGAAAAATCCTTACCTAATAACCCCACCTTGTTTACTATACCGAGCAACTTGTCGGAGTATTCTTTAATGGTTTCTGACTCTTTCATCTTCAACATTTCAAATTCTTTGATCAAGTTGAGCACTTGCATGCTTTTTGTTCTTTTATTGCCTTAGTATTCCTTTTTGAGGTAATCCTTGGTATCCTTTTCCGACTCTAGATTTATAATTCTTGTGAATATGATGTTTGAAACAACAGAGAATAAGTAGGCTTTGGCTTTAGACTTCCTATTTTTCCCTTCTTTGTGTATCTTGATTTGCGTCATTGTAGGATTTGTTGGCGATGGAGGCACTTCATAGTCTTCCTCCATAACTTCCTAAACATCTACATCAAGATGAGCTTTCATTCAAATAGCCCAAACTTGATAATTTTCACTGTCAAACATTAGTGATGCACCTTGAGCCAGTTGTGTTTCAATCTCCATTGCTTGGAGATGGTTGTAATTCTTGTTGTAATTCTAGGTTATAAATTAGTTTTGTGTTTTAGTTTCACTCATCTCACAGATCCCTCAAGAAAAATGCTCTGATAGCATTTGTTGGTTTCATGTGGTTGAAGAGTTATTGAATGTGTGAAATTTGTAATGCAAGTATTGGTTGCGGGTTGCAATTGAAGTTTATGGTTTGCTTCTGTGCATTACTAAAACTGGGTGAGGATTAGGAATTGTTTCAAGGACGTAAAGGGTTGTAGCAAAAATTGGAAGTGAGAAGAAATATTAGACAACTTTCGTAAGTCATACTTGGAAGACACACGTTCTACTACTTCATTAGGAACATATATAGGGATAAAACATAGCATATATGAATTCAAATCATAATCAACTGCATCATAACAACTCGTAAAATCAAGCAAAATCTACACTGAATTCCTAAAATCAAGAAAAAAATAAAACGTTCCTAAAGACTAGTTCTACAGACTAAGGCACGTGTGCTCAACTTCAACAATTAATCCTTTGGAAAGGAAGCCTACTCTTTTTTTTAAAAAAGAAAATGTTGGATTTCATTAAATATCCAAACTTGATAAAGAAATAACAAAGGGAGGGAAGCTATGGAACCACTCTCCCACATTCGACAAGGACTGAGATGCCTGAGCTAACCCATGAGCAAACTCATTTGACGAACAATTAACGTGCTTGAAACTGAAATCACAACCAGATTGTGAAGAATATTGGCAGATAGAGTCAATAATATCACCCAAAATCGAAGCATTCTCAAATTCTCTATCATGTAGTCCCTTAATCACCAATAAGCTGTCATATTCCATGATAATTTTGTTCCACCCTTTTCCCTCCAACCAGCTTAGTGCCTCTTTAATGGCCATAGCTTCAGCCTCAACTGGCCGTAATCCAGTCCCAAATCTGCCTACCTTTACTCCCAGCAGTCCTGCATTGCTATCTTGTACCACTGCCCCAAACCCACCACAGGTACCACCTACTAAACTAGCAGCATCAACATTCAGTTTTACCTAGTTTAGCTCCAGTTTATGCCATTTTGATATTGTAGCTTTCCCTCTTCCATTGCCCTTATTAGCCTTCAACCAGTCTGTCTGAAATCTTAAGGACTTCACCCATACTGACAACAGTGGAGACATCTTCTGCTTCCATATTACATCATTCCTTTTTCCCCAAACTTGCCAACATACAATCAAAGCCATGGCAATGTCTTTATTATTGAAAATCGTAGAAACTCTACACAAACACTCTTGAAAAGATGTAACCACTGGAGTATACCAACCAAAAAAGGATGCCCTCCAGACCTGTTTAGAGAATGGGCAATTTACCAGCAGATGAAGGATGCCCTCACCGGACTAACTACATAGTGGACACAGAGGAGGAACCACCACTCGTCTTCGTCTCAGTTAGTCACGAGTTGCAAAATATTATTGCTTGCTCGCCAAGCAAAATTTAAAACCTGTGGAGGAGCTTTAATTTTCCACAAACGGCTCCACACCCTCATCATATCTGTATGAACTACCACTGTTGGCTTCTGCATAAGAATCATATAGGCAGACTTCACTGAATAGTGCCCTTTATCTTCAAATTTCCACATAACATCATCCACAACCCCTACAATCAATGTTATACTCAAGATAAAATTAGCATCATGAGCATTAAACACTCTCCTTATAAGCTGTTCATTCTACCTCCCACCGTGGATTAAATCCTGAACATAATGAACACCAAAACCTGGGTCAAAAACCGTTGTGACATAAGGGTGGTTTGCATTTCTCAACCAAGGATCTGCCCAAATATCAATCTGGTCCCCACTGCCCACCTTCCAGCACATGCCTTTCTGAATGACTGCTTGACTTTCCCTAATGCTCCTTCATAGTTAGCTAGGGTTACTACCCAAAGGAGTCGAAAGAAAATCAAAGTTTGAGTAATACCTAGCTTTCAGCAGTCGTGCCACTAGGGATTCTGGTTCCTTCACTAATTTCCTCCCAATCTTCCTAATAAGGGCAATGTTGAATTCCCACAACTACTTAAAAGTTAAACCTCCACTATTTTTGTCTCGACAAAGTCGTTCCCAGTTCATCCAATGAATGCGGTGGTTGTTGTCAGTTGTACCCCACCAAAAACTGCACATGATCTTCTCCAGCTCCTCACAAAGAGATTTAGGGAACAAAAAGAGCATCATAATATAATTTGGAATAGCTTGGAGTATAGTTTTCAAGAGAACTTCCTTTCCTGCCTTCGATAACTTCTTAGCGTTTCAGGAGATGAGTTTCTTCCAAACTCAATCCTTAATATACCCAAAAACTTCCTTTTTGTTCCTGTCAACAGCCATTGGAAGACCCAAATACGTACCAAGATCGTCATGCTCACCAACACCTAGCAAAGACCTGATGCAAGTTCATGTTCCCTAAGCAAAGCTTGGATCGTTTGAGCTTCACCTAGAGTGGCTTTGAAAAACAATACACTGTCATCGGCAAAAAATAGATGAGACACTGTTGGAGTTCCTCTAATAATTTTAATCCCATGAATAGCACCTGAATTTTCTTTTGCTTGAATAAGCCGTGATAGAGCCTCTGCACAGATAATAAACAAGTACGGGCTCAGCAGGTCGCCTTGATGTAAACCTCTACCAGGCACTATGGGACCAATGAGTCTCCCTTGCTACAATACTTTATAGGAGACTTATGACACACAATAAATAATTGATTCGATCCATCTTTCGTTAAACCCCATTTTACCCATAACGGATTTCAAGAAACTCCACTCAAGCTGATAATAGGCTTTACTAATATCGATCTTCGACGCAGCAAAACCTACCCGACCATACTTTCTAGCCCGCAGATAATGAAGAGTTTCATAGGCAATTATTGAGTTGTCTTGGATATGTCTATGAGACACGAAAGCACTTTGAGTAGGAGAAATAATTTTCGAGAGGACAGTCTTCAATCTATTTGCATACATCTTAGATATGATCTTATAAAGGACTTGACACAAAGCGATCGGCTGTAAATCCGCCATAGTAATAGGACTTTGCTTCTTAGGAATTAAAACCAGCAGAGTTTCATTTAACTTTGATGGAAAAGTACCTGTATTAGCACATTCAACACAAAACTTCGTAACATCTTGACCAATTATACTCCAGTACTGCTGATAGAATCCCGGGTTTAGACCGTCACTTCCTGGGGACTTATCGCTACCCATAGAAAAAACTGTCTGCTTCACTTCTTTAGCTGTAAAGTCCTCCTCAAGTTCCTGATTATCTTCGTCAGAGTCACGCCGAGGAACCATATTAAGAATGTTGTTCGGTGAGCACGCCTGTGTGGTGTAAAGGCTACCAAAATAGCTCAAGATAACATCACTAAGTCCTGTATCCCAAGTCTTCCAATCACCATTCACATCTTGCAGTTGCTCAATTCTGTTCCGTTTTTGCCTCGAAGAAGTCTTTGAATGGAAGTAACGTGTATTACAATTGCCACCCTGCAACCAGAATTCTTTCGCCCTTTGTTTCCAGAACAACTCACGTTGCACATATATCTCCGCTAGTCTCTCCTTTGTTAGCAAAAAGTTCCGACGGTCTGACTGAGACCTCTTCCCCCACAGAAATTTCAACTTCTACCTACAACGATCGAGCTGCTCCTTAAATTTGTGCCTATAATTCTCCCCCTGCTCATTTAGAGCTCTACTACAAACCTTTATTTTGTCCAGCAAGCTTGCCTCATCGTTTCATCCACAACTTGCCTACATTCTGGCTCCCTTGACCAATGATTCTCGTACCGGAAGCAATGCACCATTTGCCGTGGCACATAAACCCGCATCTAAACAAAAATAGGCAGGTGATCAGATGTAGATAGATCAAGTACCATCCCTTTCGATCATCGAAACATATTCCTCCACCCGTCAAATACTAGTACCCGATCCAATTTTGCTTCAGTATGATCCTCTCCTACATGCCCATTGTCCCAAATGAACTGATATCCATCAAGTTTGAAGTCAGTGAGACCTGCATTACTAACAACATTTTGAAAGCCATGCAATAAATTAACCGGTTGTGGGAGTCCACCTCTTTTCTCAAAACTAAATAGGATATCATTAAAGTCACCTACATACAACCAAATGAGAGGCGATATTAAACCCAGACCACTCAACAAGTTCCACGTTTCATGCCTCCTATTTCTGTTAGGTTGCCCATAAAATCCAGTCAACCGCCACGACTCAAACCCTGCCATCTCCACTTCTATGTCGATAAAGTGAGAAGAGGACCCCAAAATTTGAACCTTACTAACCCCTTTCTAAAACAGAGCCAATCCCCTACTGTGACCAGTACTGTCAATAGAAAATAAATCATCGTAGCCTAATAGAGACTTTATTTCATTAACTTTATTAAAAGTACAAATGGTTTCAACAAGAAAAATAAAATTCGGACGCTTCTCATGAGCAACAAATTTTGAACTGCCTTGGTGTTGCCGAGCCCACGGTAGTTCCAACTTAAGAAACTCATTTTTGTTGGCGGGCCTGAGTATTAGAACCCGCCGCTGCCCCGTTTTTTTGTTCCCTCAAAGAACTAGTTTTCGAACTACTTGTGGTATTAGAGTCTGTACTCATGTCTTAGGCCTTAGGTAGCTCTTCCTCTTGGCCCATACGTCTCCTCTTAGGATCATTTAGTAAAACACCCTCAACATTATTTGACTTTGTATTCAAATCTACTGCTGCATGTTCCTCATCAGCTCCCATATCCCCGCCTATAGTTTCTCTTACCTTATCACCTTTTTGGAAATTGTATCTCGAAAAAAGAGGGGATCGCATCCCATGTTTGGCGGACTTTCCAAAACCATAACTTCCTGTCGTTGAACTCCGACCACCGGAAAATCCTCCACCTCCTTTAGAACCGCCACCGCCTACTGCTCCTCCTTTGTTGAAGAAGCCCTCATCACGCAACCATCTAGAACCTGCTAGGATTTGTGCTTTTCTCAGATTAGCTCGCAGATGGGGGTCATACTTTCTCTCCACAGAAGCATCTCCATTCAAGACCGGTAGCGGGCAAAACTTATCGCTATGCCCTATGATTCCACAAATAAAGCAAAAGCCAGGGATTC
>JAOSBN010000177.1:13172761-13184149 GCA_027563595.1 Erythroxylum suave
TATGAACTACATTAATTACAAATTTTTAACTTACTTAAATTATTTATTAATTATTTTAATAAATAATTAAAAAATTTGGGTGGGCGGGCCATGGGCCACGGGTCGGGCCTGTCGGATCCGCCCGTGGTCCGCCCGGCCAATATTTCGCGGGCCGCGGGCCGGCCTGCGGCCCATCCATGTTGGCCCGTCGGCCCGCGGGCCATATATTCTTGACCCATGGGCCTGTCAAACCGGCCCAAAACCCGTTGACTGGCCCATGGTCTGGGCCGGGCCTAGCCAGTTTTGACATCCCTACATAGGTACCAGACGAAACTTTGGGGCAAGACAAAGCAACTTATAAGGAAAATCTGTATCGATATAAGCTGAATTAGACAAAGTTATCTTCACAAAAGTTGTAGATATTTTTCTTATCTTTTCAATTATATAAAGTTTGTAACCTTTTTCCTTTGGATTCAAAAGATATAGCTGTAAGACAATGCATAGGTACCAGACAAAATGTAGGTACCAGACGAAACGTAGGTACCAGACGAAGAAACTTCTAGGGAAAATTTTTATCGATCTAGGATGAATTAGATAAATTTTATTTATGAAAGTTGTAGATCTTTTTCTTATCTTTCCAATGATATATATTTTGTAATTTTCGGCCTTCGGATGCAAAAGATATGGCTATAAGACAATGCATAGGTACCAGATGAATAGTAGGTAAAACAAAGCGTAAGACGAAACACCAGATGAAGAGTAAGATGAAGTGTAAGACGAAGCGATTTTGACCCTTTAGATGGCAAAATCTTTCTTCAAGATCTTCATAAAAGTTGTAGATCTCGAATTCCTTTTCGAGACCGTCCTAAAACGAGCATAATTCAATATATTTAGTGAAAGTTATGCCAATTGTCCCAAGATAGGTACAGTATGATTGAGGAAATAATCGGGGACTCTTTTGGCCATAACTTCATTGTCTGACCTCCTAATGAAGTGATTATTGAACCAATAAATTCCTATCACATTTTTCTATCATTGGTAGCCTTGGTGTTGATTTTAAAAAGATTAATGGAAAGAAAGTGAGGGAATCGATTGGAGGAGCATGACTTAGTATGAGCATACTTTGGCTTTTAAGCATATCCTAATCTATATAATAGGAAAATTTTGGGATGTTATAATAATGAAGATGAATCGATGATGACCAATGAGAGTTCATGGAAATAACCCTACAAGGAATTACACATGCTCACGTTTTATGACATTCGGATAGTTGGGCTCCGGAAACGGGGTCTAGCACATTAACCTTTATTGGGGCTTTGTCCTTCTTATTGCTCGTCTTTCCTAGCTTTCCCTTCCTACTACTAGCTTCTTTTTGTACTGTGAAGTGAACAGAGTGTTCCTTCATTTCCTTTAATCTCCCTTCCTCCTACACCAACATGACCTTGATTTTTTGAAAGTTTCATTTTTCTTTCAGAGTGTTGTAATTCACTTGGAACAAACCAAATTTAGATGGAAGTGAGTTGATGATGAACTATACTAGGAAGGATTCACTCACAACCATACCCATTGATTTCTACTTTACAACCAATTTTGACATGCCTATTACATGATCATGGATAGGTTGTGACCAATCAAACTTTTTGGTTGTCAATTCACTCATCAAACTTCCCACAATAGACTTGCCAATTATGTCTGATTGTGAGTACTCTTTGATTTTCATCATGAATTCCCTTGCATTGTCCATATGAGGCATTAATGACTTAACATTTTCAGCCATTGTCAATCACATCAAAATTAGACTTAACCTATTAGACTTTTCCCAAGCCTCAAAATATGTCCTTTCAGCTTGGGTACTGGTCTCAGTAATGGTTGCAGGCTTCCCTGTTAATGCTAGGTCCTTATCCATAATACCTAATTGAAGTTGGATTTGCTCTGACCGATTAACATAGCTTAGCTCATTGAACTTGATTAAACCATTGCTTATAGCTAACAATTTACTAGAAACTACAAACGTAAAAACAACTCACATATTAATGCTTTGAGTGCATTTAATAGATTTAGACAATAACATTAAGTCCACCTTTGGGTAATACTTAAAACACATATTTTTAATCCATGATGATGTTAAATATATATATATACATATTACTTTGTTAGACAATCAATCATAATCAAGCTAGTCTGCATGTTATCTTTAGATATACAAGCATATTCACCAAGTAAGTCTATAAGTCTCTTTAATATTATTAATTATAATTAATGATTCACCTTTAGGTGATCTCCTAGTATTATAATTAATAAACCCAATTGCTCAGTTCATCTATTATGTTATTTATCAGCATCATATAACATGAACAATTGAAAGAATGCATAATAAAATGTCTAAATATCTTTACAAGCAAGGTCACTTTGATGACTAACAAGTTTTCTATACAGTAAACATTTAATTAGTAAGTATACGTGAATTTTGGAATTTAATTTTAATGTTGAAAGATGATGTTGTAAAGTCCAAAACTATACCAGAGACTAAAACCTAATTAACTATATACGTTAGCAACCATGTTCAACCTTTTGACTTGTCAACCAAAAAGTCACAGTTTCATACATTTTAACCCCTAAGTATTCTACTTTACAACAACACAATAAAAAATCTCTCTACAATGAGCCCACAAAACCTTGTCTTTTGACTCTCTTGTTTTCCATAAACAAAAAACACGTTTTTTCGATCTCATGCAAACAATAAATGCAACACAAATCTAATGTCTTAATGGTGGGTTGCATAAAAACCTTGACTTTTCTTTAACTTTTCATTTTTTAGAATTTGCAGTAAATAAGTAAAGCAAACAAAAAACAAAACTTTGATTATGGGTCTGACAAAAACTTTTCTTTAAACGTGTAAAAACACTCATGCAGACTATTCTCTCCAACTTTTATTCCTTTTAATAGTTAACAAGTCAAATAATAATTAATGCATGTACGTACTTAACACCATTCCAAAATTCATTCAAAGACAGTAAATAATTATTGCAACGTAAACCTATAATAGTAGGCCCTAGAAACATGAAAACATGATTCATTGTAGTCTTTAGAATCAGTTTATATCATTCTCAGAAAACCTAATTTAATAGCTATCCCATCTCAATTTAAAACAAAACAAGCAAACATATATGCAAAAGATAGTAATGTCATCACAATCTTTGACTTTTATTACAAAGGATCGTTCAATCGATGAAATCAAATCTGAAATTGAGAAATAAGATAGACTCAATTGAGATATTACTACGGAAACAATAAACAATCTTCTATAACTTTAGAGTAAAATTATTCGCTAACGATAATTTTAGGGTTAACTCTAATGCAAATTAGAGTATCATAATTTGGTTTTGATACCACATGTAACTTAAACTTTAACATTCTAACCAATATTACAAGTATAGAATTAACCTAAAAAACATTTATGACACAATTAATTGAACACCTTCAAACCCTAAAATTAGTGCTATAAAGAAAAAGAAAAATACTAACTTTGATCCATATACACGTAATCTCTTATTGATCATAAATCCCTTTTTTACACAAAAAATTTATCCACTCTCACCTTCTTCCCTTTCTTCGTTCTTTTCAATGGTGTAAGAACATGTGTCTCTTGATATCTGTAAACATTTCTTCAACCTGAGGGGAGAGGGAAGGGTTTTATTTTATAACTCTAATGACTCTGATTTCCTTTAAGAAGCTAAATAACCAATATTTTGGGCCCACTTTTTATTAGAATCAAATAAAGTAATATGGGGCCACACTTATGATTATTAAATTAATCTAACATGCCCATTAAGATCTCAACCTCAAACATGTGTAAAGCCCATAACCAAGGATAAGTCGGTCAAGCTCATGCTTCATAATTTTATCTCAAACTTTTCTTTTTATGAAAATTAAATAGTATACCATTGCTTGTAGGAAAAGATCTTACTACTACATATGTTACAAGTTAATAATTACATATGGATGGCATTAAGGCAATCTGGATTGAATGCATGTCTATGGTTGATTCCCATGAGATTCTTGAAATGATCAATAACTTCATCTCCTTCAGACCGTTCCTAAGGTGCATTTAGTCATGTTTCGCATGTTTTAAAGTCCACAAGATGAGGTTTTGTCTAAAGAGTCATCTAGATAATGAAGGAATCTTATTGAAGACTTTGGAAGTTTCTAGAATATGATAAAAGTTTATAAACATTATAGAAGTTTATAGAATGTTGTAGATACGTACATATTGTACATGAAACATATAGAATAGTGTAGAGTATTCTAGAAGATCAATATTAATCTAGATCTTGTACGTCCATTCTAGGAAGGAACTAGTATATATACCCCTTAGGGGTTGACCTCATTTGTACATAATATCATAGCATCATTGATCAAGAAAAGAGAGTTCATTAATAAAAATGTCTTTGTATTCTCCCATATTCCTTCTCCCTTTTAGCAAAGTGTTTCATGTAGTAAGGCTGACTTGGACACTAAAGTGTACTTAAGTGTCAAACGAGCATTGGTAAAAGTCCAAGTTCATCACAATTTACATGACCAATGAGAACCAGGGTTAATAGTTTTCCTTTGCTTCTTTGGCAGCCAAAAACACATCGTATTGGCAATGTTTTTGGCTGCACAATTTGAGGATCCTTATTCAACGGACATATGGGATCCACATAAAGAGTAATGGATGGTGATTTTGGTTTTTCTTTTCTTTCTGTTATTATTTGTGTATTTTTCTTATTTTCTTTATTATGTTATTTTATTTTGTCTAAAAGTTAGTGAAATGTTATTTATTTTATGATTTTTTTTTCAATTTTATTTATTTATTTTCTTCATTATTATTATTTTCTTTTATCTTTTTATTTTTTAAAATATTTTGCAAGGTTGGATGTATTTAATATAGGATGGATCTTCTTCAATTCACAACTCCATACATATTTTTATTCAGGGCAGTACGAATCAAACCTTTCTCAAATTTTTATTGTTATTTTATTTTTATATGCTTTAATTGTATACATTGTGGAGAATGTAACAAATTTAAGTATGGGGATGGGAATTCAATTGTCTTAAGTTTATTATGATTGTTAAATAAATCTTACTAATTGATATCCTAAGTTAGTTAAAAAAATTTCAAAATACTTTCGGTCATTATTGATTCCTAAACTGAATTAATATGTAAAGGGATGAAAGTTAGAACATACTTGCTTTTATAAGTTATATTTTTAGTAATCATTCAGATAATTAATTTGAATAAAAATTGTATATTATTTACATATAAGACCATTTTTGTGAGTTTCTAAGCCTAGGAACAAGTACATCTTTAATTTAATCCGTTTTATTATTTCATGTATACTATCATGTATAGTTGGATAATTTTAGAACTTGCTTTTATCATTCATATAGGGATCACATTTGTTAAATTATAAGATTTGAAAAGATAATGGCATTTAGATTGAAACTTTGTTTAGCCTATTTTCTTAGTTATTATCCTACCATATTTTATCCTTTAGGAATAACTAATTTTGAGACTTAGCCTTTTCATTGATTATAACAATATTATTAGCCTTTACGTTTTTTTTATTCCTTTTTTATTATTTTTGAACCCTGAAGGCTATTTACATTCACTTGATTGCTTGAAACTTAGAATTTGAAAAGGGTCCAATATTTCTTTAATAGTTAGTGTATGATGAATGCTTGAAAATTTTTAATTAAATAATAGAAATAATATATATTGTGAGCATTGAATGAAAAAAGAGTTAAAGTTATGGTACCAATGGAATTATGGTGTGAAGGACCTATATTTTGAAGAATTAAGTTGCAAGTAATTTTGTTTATGTAAATTTCCTTCAATGTTACCACTCTTTTTATTATCTATATGATAACCTAACTTAAGCCATACTAAAACCCTGCATTAAGACCTTTTGATTTTTGTTTCTAATTTACTAATAAGTGGTAGAGTTATGATTTTATTGCAAGCTTATAGTTAAGAATCCTACTATACACTGATCTGAGAGCTCTTATATTTTTCTTCCTAAACACTTTGAGTAAAATGAGTGAATTCTTGGTGAGGGTGTAAAAACTCATGCTTCTGATTTCAAAAAAATTATCTATGTGATTGCTCTTGATATTGACTTATGAAAGTTGGCCCTATAATGACTTGAATCTAATTGTATATTAATTGTAGTGATACAATCTGATGATTTAGAGTATAGATGGGCAAATTGAGGTTAATAAGGGATAAATGTTTATAAGTTTGATGAATTAGATTATGATTTGCTTGTAACACAAAAAAGTTTAAATGTGGGAATGTTTGATAAACAATTATTTGTCTATATTTATATACCCATATTTAATGTATTTTTTGCTTGTTATTTAAGAGTTTTATATTATTTTTGGTAATTAATTTACTTCAAGTAAGTTTTTAGGTGATAATTGCCTTCATAGACTAAAAGGAGATGTATTCAAGAGAAATCATGGCATGAAATGGAAGAATTGGAGCAATTATAAAGATACATGATCATGTATAGTGACCATGTATATCACCATAAACATGTGGAGCTTCAAAGACATAATTCCTGCCTGTGTGGAGTTACATACCCGTGTATGTTACCCGTGTAAGTCTCTGCAATCATGTAAAGACACGAATTGAGACACGAATTCTAATTTGTTGATATATAAGGATATTAAAAAAAAACTAAATAAAGGGAGGTAAATTAAAAATGTTTGAATTTACTAATATTTTAAAAACCAGACCGGTGATTGAACCGGAGAAGCAACTGATTCAATAGTCAATGGTTCAACCGGAACTTAACCGTGATCGAACCGGTGACTAATAAATATATAAATTTTTATTATATATATATTATATATAAGATAATTTTTAAACATACTATTTAATTATTTATCTAATTGTAAACTTAACTTAAATCTTCAAACTTCAAAATATATAATTTTTTTTAAAGTTTAACATAGCACAAAATAAGATAATAAAGCTCACTATTCATATTTCATTAAAAAGATAACAAAAGATTACTAATCATAATATTCATTCAAATTGAAATCATCAAAATCAAGGCATTTTAAATGAACCGGTTGATTCTTTCCTTCACCGGTTCAGCGGTCTTTACCGGTCCGACCGTAAAATGAACGGGTCAATCACTCACAAAAAATATGGGCTAAACCGGACTGTTTCATGCTCCGGTTTACCGATTTTCTGGTTCGACCGACCGGTTCGGTCCGATTTTCAAAACACTGGAACTTACAGAGAGGCAACGAGAGTCATTAGAGACATCTAAAAGGGAAGAGGAAAAACACAAAAATATTCGACACATCATAAAGAAGAAGATCAAATAGTGGAAACATCAAGTAAACTCCAGCTTTCTAGAAATTTCAAATCAAGGCTTTCAAGTCTAGTCATTAATTATTTTTTATTCTATTTCATTGTCTTGGATGTTAATTATGAATAGTTGTGTTTTGAATATGATCGTGGAACTCTAAATCTATATTTGGGTTTATTATTGAGTAATTTTGTTCAATTTTTATCTTGTTAAATTCAATATAGTATTGCTTTGTGGTATTTGATGAACTCATATTTGATAAGAAATCGAGAGATTGAATCAAAGTTATCTATGTTAAAAGGCCCAATGAGAGTTATACCTTAATAGACTTATAAATATCGAACTAACAAACAATTAAAGAGAGATCTTAATTTTGAGTTAATTATCCTTATAATTGGTTCAAATCGAATTAAATAGTTAGGAATAGTTTTGATAATTGAGAGATTTCAACTCAACTGTTTTCTATTTCAATAAGGCTTACTTGGTTAGATCTCAAGAGAGGGTACTCAAAACCTTAGGATATCTAAGCTCGAACATTATTGAATTAACAAGGCAAAAAGGAAGACAAAACAAGAATAACCCCTAAGTTCTCATTATTGATTAACTTCACCCTTATTGTTATCTTTATTAATTCAATTGCGTAGTTTTATTAGTCTATTTTAATTTCAATTAGTTTATTTTAATTTTAGTTAATTCAATATTTTATTATTTTAGACAAAGTAAATTTAAATTATTTGATGACTAATTCAATCCTCGTGGGAATAATATCTTGTGTACTATAGTATATGATCCGTATATTTGCAATATTGCATACATTAAACAAACAACATTAGGGATTAGACGAATGCTTAATTCAACAACTTGCTTAGGCATGACAATTATGGCAAGGCCCGCCCGGCTTGGTTTGTTTTTGGGCCGAGTTGGGCCGGGCCACTGGCCAACCAAGGTCGGCCCACGCAGGCCATAGACCTGATCAGCCTAGCCCTCGGCCCGCTTACTTTTTTCAAAACGACATCTTTTTATTTAAAACGACATTGTTTTGAATTTTTCTTTAAAAAATTAATGGATGGGCAGGGCCGGGTTGGCTGAGTCATAGGCTGACCCATCCTAGCCTGCGCACCATGACTGAGGCTAGGCCGGAGCCCGGCCCTATCCATTGACATGCCTAAACCTACTTCCCTCTCCCTCATTCCTGTAGCCATGTCTTTCTATCAACCTCTTCGTTACTGCAACGACTGAGCCAACAAATATTAACAAAACCAAGGGCAAAGAAACATAAGTCCTCTTTTGAGGCTTCTATTATATTCTATTATATACTTTGAGGTTCACATTACAAGAATATACTGTAAATCATATCATATAAACAAGCTCTCATTCTAGCTGAGCATTTAACCAAAGAGTCCCTTGGTAAGTCCAAAGTAGTGCAGAAATTTTGTAAAGACGTCTAAAAACTTACATATTAAGTAGTCTAAGTTTCATTTTTGAAGGCCAAAGTATTGCTCGTTTACAGCCATGAAAATCCTGCAAGCACTGAGCTCGATCTTCTTCAGCAGTCTTGAGAAATACCGGCCATTGTTGATTGTATTTCTTCCAGTGTTCGTCCCTTAGTCTCCGGTACCAACTTCCATACAAACAGAACAGTCAACCCGCATACGGCTGCGAAGAAGAAATATGTTCCTGCGAGATACAATAGCAAATTGAGCACGACCTATAATTTAGATGCAATGTAGATTACAGGTCTCTGCATTCGTTTCATTGCATGTACTCGTAGTAACAACAGAGAAAACGAAAGACCTGCTGAGCTCCATTCCATCATGAAATTGAATGTATATGTCGTTAGCCAAGAGCAGGACCAGTTGGTTAAAGTCACCAGACTTCCAGCTGTGGCCTTTATACTAATGGGAAATATCTGAAATGGAAAGTTCATCTTTCAGTTCCTGTTTTTCTTTAATTTTCCATTTCCAAATTTTTCTTCTTCGGATTGTTGTCAATGAGTTTTGTTACGGTAAGAGGTTTAGGCTCTGGATATATATGTGTACCTCCGACATGATGACCCAGGGAATTCCTGACATGCCTATCGAGAAAGCTACAGCATAACCCTGGGTGAATATTTGCACGATAAGACACAACGGTGCAATAATAACAGGAATAGAAATTTAATAGAACCTCTACTAGCAAAAAAATCATAAAAATATATAACGGAAAAACTTCAGAAGAAAAGTGCTATTCTGCTTTTCTAGTTTTTATTACCAAGAAACCAACAAATGCCAAAATTGGAGTGAATTTTTTCAAGAAGTGGAGGTCCTGCCATCAGAAAGGCAAGTGTTTAATGAAAATAAGGACGATCTCATAAAATGATTGAAGGGGAAACGATTTAAGCGAATTCTAACAAAACCTGTAAAAGGAAAGCTAACGCAACAAGGAACACAGAGAAGCAATCTCCAATAGAAGAAACCTGCACGCAATGTCATTAGATTTGTCCATATGACCTACTTTCAGAAGTTCTGTAAGAAATTATTGCCATTGATCTAACCATTAGTAGGGGACGTCTTCCATATGTATCCATCAAGAGCACACCCATGATAGTTGTTGGTATCTGGGGAAATTTGCATACTTGTCCAGTTTATTTGCAACTTCTATTTTAACTGCGGCGAGAAGTGTGAAAAAGCTGGAAATTTTCCTGTTACCTGTAAGATACCTATTACGGTAGTTCCCATGGTCGGTGATACTCCTATTTGGATTATTCAGTCAACCAACTTTGTTAATAGAAGATTAAATTTTTTTCCATAGCTCAAAATGAAATGATTTCGGAAGATTTACCAGCTTTAGCAAATATGCTGCTAGAATAATACACCATTGCACTGTTTCCTGCTAGTTGTTGTAGTAACATTAGCCCTACTCCAACCTGGGACAGTTGAAACAATCAAAGCAAATTAAGATTTAATCAGTACAGACAATATAGGAAATTTCTCTCATAATTTTGCGACTAATTTGAATTAATTCTCACAAGTATTGGATAACCATATTTCCTCTGGAACAGTTCTATAGTTCCAGCACTTGTATTCTGCTTAAAGGTTTCTACAATTTCCTGGAGAACAATAGAAACATCGTAATCCATATCATCTTACGGCTCTAAAAGAATGTCGCCTGACTTAAAAACTTCAATAGAACTTGGAAATTGGCAGAATAGTACTCTTATGTCTAGTGCTTCTTGAGAAATATCAGCATTTTCTCCTCTAAGGCTACGTAGAGAAGCTTCAAATTCCTTTTCACGACCAAGATTAGCCTATTGAATAAATTTTCTCACGTCAAAACAAATATTTTTTATCATAAGTATTTCCCATAATATCATAAATTAAACTCACCAGCCATCTAGGAGACTCTGGAATGAAGAACAAACCAATAATTTGCAGTATGGATGGAGTGCAAGCTGAAGTAAGACAGAAATGTAAAGTTGGTAAAACTGCATACTGATTGCTGAAACAATTGTTCCAAAGCTCAGGACTGCTCTAAATTATGTAACTAATATTGGCTCGAATGCTCTTCTAATAAAAGAAATTGTTAAAGTTGAACAAAAATGGCATTACCAAGTAAAGACAATGCTCGCCATGAAATAATATTTCCAATTGAATACACAAGTGCAAAACTCAGACTTATCATCAGCTGCACGGTTGAAAAAATCAAATGACATTCAAGATATTTAAATTTCTCAATTTTGACTGTAAAACGTAAAATGAAAAGATGATTACGTGATTGCCTGATGTAAACCGTCCTCTTATATTTTTAGGCGTTATTTCTGCAATGTATACAGGTACCTGCTCCAAAAAGTTTTGCAAGCAATGTCAAATATGGTTAACTCGAAGGTATGACCTACGAATTACTGCTGATTATAACTGAGGAATGCACGCTTAATTGCAGTTACCACATAAGTAGTAAGCCCAACGCCAACTCCAATCAAGAATCTCCCAATATCCAGCCACAAAGCGTCCTTTGAACATTAAACAACTTCTACGAATCACAAAATGCTTTCACAGCTAGCATTCAA
>JAOSBN010000177.1:13196858-13207706 GCA_027563595.1 Erythroxylum suave
CAGACAGTACAAGATGACAGATGTATACATTTCTGGTTTTGATGAAATGAAATGAGGAAAATTTTTGGTTTAAAAAATATTGTGATTTTTATACTGATGTTTTATTATGATGCCAAGTGAGGTGTTAGTAGTGATTGATCGTAGTTCACCCTTATCGTAGGATATGTATCGGGATGACCTGCGGGCGTCCCGGTGTGTACCCTGCGGTATGGGGGTGCTACAGTAAATAAATTAACACTGAGATCTCGATTAGTTTGTATATTTAGTTCAAAGCCCCTAGACACAGTTTTTGCATGTTAATGATTTGATATAACTTGAATGAATGTGTTTAAGATTAAATTTATTTCATAAAGTTGAAGCCCTATTATGTGTTTGTTGTTTTATTTGTTTGAGGATAAGCAAACATTTAGGTGTGGGGATGTTGATAGGTGTGATTTGTATCATGCTTTAGGGTTTAATTTGTTATGAATTATGTATTAATTTGATTGTTTAGTATGCGTTTAGGTTAGAATTGTGTTAGTTAATGTGTTTTAGTGTTTTTATGGGCTAGTATAAGCCTTTGAGCTTAAATATTATGTTTTTAAGGTAACTTGACGTGTTTGTTAGTATTTCAGGGTCAACATCGAAGAATAGGGAAGTTTTGGAGACTTTCAGTCCGAAATCAAAGGCATGATCATGATGGAAACATATGAGTCACTATCTCCTAGGCCATGATCGTGATAGAAAGGTTTCATATTGGATACCATCGTGGAACTTAGGCCATGTTTATTATATGCCTATCACGATCATGGCCAATGTTGGACATACACAAAAACAAATGAAAATGTCAAGTTTTGAGGAACTTTTCGAACTGTTTCGACCCCAAAATAACCTTAGGGTTGCTAATGTATTTAAAGAACATGAAGAATAGAAGGGAGGGGCTTTTGAATTAGCCACAATCCCAAACTCAAGAGATCTTTATCGAGAGATTGAGGAAGAAATGAAGGAAGAGAGACATGGAGAAGAAGCTTGATGCAAAGTACTTCCCAAAATAGAAGGTTTCCCGCCATCTCTGCCTCCATCATCATCCATTTTGAGTTATTTCTAGTTTATTTCATTTTTAGTATTGTCTAGAATTTGAGATGGCCATAGATAATAGATTCGTTGAATGTTAAGGAATTATCTAAACTCACCTTTGGGAATTTTGTCTTTGATATTAATGAAAGTTGATTGATTACATTTTTATTGAGTTATTTGTGATTAAATTTTTGCACTTCATAATTTGGTAACAAACTGAGAGGGTGAACCGAGTGAAAATTATTAAATTGGGCTAACAAGAGTTAGGTGATTTAATGGATCAAGAATTGAATCAAACTTGTAAATTTGTGTAACGAGAGATCTTGCATAAGTTTTTAGTAGTATATTAGATGATTTCATATCTAATTTAGGTTTTGGGTAAATTATGAATCGAGAGGTTACAATTCCATAATCTAATTAGGGTTAAAGATTATCACTTAAGAGGGAGTAATCCACCCTAGGATTGTTAGAACCAATAATTCAATAAATTCATAATCAATTAGGTTTTCATTAAAGTAGGATAAAAATCCCTTTTTTTCTCAATTGGTAGTTCTTAGGTTGATTCTTGTTTTGGTGTTGCAATTGCTATCTTGTTTATATTTTCAAATTTGATAATTGAATTTAATTGCATGATTGAAATAATTTTTCCTCTAGTTTTGTTCATTAAATTGTTGTGAATTGAGTTTAGCTATAGATTTTAGGATTAGATTAGTCCTTTATATGGGATCGACAACTTAGGTACTATATGAATGACCTGTGTGCTTTTGGAGTTATTGAGGTTTATCATTAAATCTTTTTTATATCAGAAACTTGCGGTCACAGTGTGAACGAATTGTTTTCACAACGATGGTGCCAAGTGACTGAGCCAATGTGTTGTTTTCTCTCCGAAAGTTCCTAACGACCATGCTAATGGGATGTTTTCTTACCGAAGGTCCCCTACGATTGTTTTTTCCCACTAAAGGTGTGCTAAAGGACTGTTTCCCCACCAAAGGCATCCAACGACTATGCCAATTAGCTTTATTGCCAACCAAGTGTTTCCAACAATAATGCTAAAGGGTTGTTTTACCACTGAAGGAGTCCAGCAACTGTGCCAATGGGTTGTTTTCTCACTAAAGGTGCCAAGAGATCATACTAATGGGCTCATTCACCCACCAAAGCTGTATAATGAAAATGCCAAAGGGTTCTTTTCTCTCTAAAACTAGCTAGCGTTCATGCCAATGGGATGTTTTTTCACTAAAGGTCCCATATGACCACGCTAATGAGTTGTTTTACAAACCACAGGTATGCTCATAGACTGTTTTCTCACCAAAGGTACCAAATGCACTCGCCAATTAGCGCTTTTGCCTACCAAGGGTGCCTAACGACAATGTCAAAGAGTATTTTCTCTCTAAAGGTGTCTAGCTACTGCGCCAATTGGTTGTTTTCTCACCGAAGGTTCCCATCGTCCCTGTTATTAAGTTGTTTTGCCCACCAAAGATGTTCTACCAAGATGTTTTCTCACTGAAGGTGCCCAATGTCAGTGCCAATTGGCCTTTTTCTCAACTAATATGCCCAACGATCATGCCAATGTGTCCTTTTCTCATTGAACATTCACATGACTTTGTCACTGGGTTGTTTACCTCATCAAAGGTGTCAAATAACAATGCCAATGAGTTGTTTTACCCGCCAAAAAAGTGCCAATGAGCTATTTTCTTACTGAAGGGGCACATCAACTGTGCCATCGGGTGGTTTTCTCATCGAATATGATGAGCGATTGTGTCATGTTTTGCTCCCAAAGGGTTGTTTTCTCATCGAAGGTGCCTAAAACAATGCTAATGGGAATTCCACCCGCCAAAGGTGCACAACAACAATGTCAAAGGGCTCTTTTCTCTCTGAAGGTATGCAGTAATCGTGCCGATAGGTTGTTTTCACAGCGATGGTGCCCAGCGACCTTGCTAATGGGTTATATTCTCTTTGAAAATGCCCAATGACCATGCCAATGGGATGTTTTCTTACCGAAGGTCCCATATGACCATGATAGTTGTTTTACCCACCAAAGGTTTGCTAACAGACTAGTTTCTCATCAATGGCCCCCAACAACCATACCAATTACCTTTCGCCATCAAAGGGCTATTTTGGCACCAAAGGTTGCTCTTCCAATGGGTTGTTTTCTTATTGAAGGTGCTCAACGACCATGCTAACAGGTTGTTTTAGCCACTAATGATTTACCAACAAGTTGTTTTCTCACCTAAGGTACCCAACCTTAGTGGCAATTAGCTCTTTTCTCATTGAAGGTGCCAAACGTCAGCACTAATAGGTTGTTTTTTCACTAAACGTGCTTAGGACTGTGCCAATGGGTTGTTTAGTTCATTAAAGGTGCCTAGCGATACTGCCAACAGGTTGTTTTGCCAACCACAGACATGCCATTGTGTTGTTTTCTTACCAAAGGTGGACATCAATTATGCCATGAGGTTATTTGCTCACCAAATGTGACGAGTGATTGCATAAATAGATTGTTTTGCTCACCGAAGGGGCCCAACCACAAAGCCAACAAGTTGTTTTGCCTATTAAAGGTGTGCAAACGAGCTATTTTCTCACTGAAGGTCCCTAACGATTGTGCCAATGGGCAATGCCGCCCATCGAAGATGCATAATGACAATGCAAAAGGGATCTTTTCTCTTCGAAAGTGCGCATCCACCTTGCCAACGGCTTATTCTCATAGAGATAGTGCCTAGCGATCGTTCCAATGTTTTGTTTTCTCTCCGAAAGTGGCCAACGACTGTGGTAGTGCTATGATTTCTCACTGAAGGTCCCCTATGAATATGCTAAAGAGTTGTTTGTTGATCAAAGGTGTGCTAAGGGATTGTTTTCTTATCGAAGGCATCCAAAGATCGTGCCAATTAGCTCTTTTGCCCACCGAGGATGCCCAATGACAATGCTAAAGGATTATTTTCCCATCAAAGGTGTCTGGTGATCGTGCCAACTAGTTGTTTTCTGGCCGAAGGTGCCCAGCATCTATGATAACTGGTTGTTTTACCCATGAAAGATGTTCCAACAGTTTGTCCTCTCACCAAAGGTGTGCAGCGTCTATGCCAATTGGCACTTTTCTCATCAAATATGCCCAACGATCATGCCAACATGTTATTTTCTCACTAAGCGTGCACATGATTGTGTCAATGAGTTGATCAGCTCATCTAAAGTGTCAAGAAACAATACCAATGAGTTGTTTGGCCCACCAAAGACATGCCATTGAGTTGTTTTCTTACATAAGGCATACATCAACTATGCCATTGAGCTATTTTCTTACCAAACGTGTCAAGCAATTGTGTCAAGAGGTTGTTTTGCTCACCGAAGGGGATAAGCCATAAAACCAATAGGTTGTTTTGCCTACCAAAGGTATGCCAATGGGTTGTTTTCTCACCACAGGTGCCCAGCGACCATTCCAATGGGCTATTTCACAGACCAAAGGTACACATTGACAATGCCAAAGGGCTCTTTTCTCTTTGAAGGTTTGTATCAACCATGCCAATGCGATGTTTTCATAGCGATGGTGCCCAGTAACCGAGTCAATATGTTGTTTTCTCTCCAAAAGTGCCTCGCAACTATGCCAATGGGATGTTTTCTCAATGAAGGTCCCCTACGATGGTGCTAACGAGTTATTTTTCCCACCAATGGTATGCTACCAGACTTTTTTCTTACCAAAGGTGCTCAACGACATTGCCAATTGGCTCTGTTGCCAACCATGTGTGCCGAACGACAATGCTAAAGGTTTGTTTTACCATCAAAAGAGTCCATCAACCGTGCCAACAAATTGTTTTCTCACTAAATGTGCCTAATATCTATGTTAATGAGTTTTTTTTTTCACTAAAGAAGTTGCAACAGGTTGTTTTCTCAATGAAGGTGCCTAGCGTCATTGCCAAATTGCTCTTTCCTCATTAAAGGTGCCTAATGATCGTGCCCATGGGCTAATTTCTCACTAAACGTGTGTAAGATTGTGTCAACGGGTCATTTAACTTATTGAACCTGCCAAGTGATAATGCCAACAGGTTGTTTTGCGCACCAAATAAGTGACAACGAGCTATTTTCTTACATAAGGCACACATTAATTGTGCCATCTAGCTATTTTCTCACTAAACATGATGAGCATGTTAACAGGTAATTTTTCTCTCCAAAGGGGCCCAGTGACCGTGTCAATGGGCTATTTCACCCATCAAAGGTGCAAAACAACAATGCCAAAGGTTCTTATCTCTTCAAAGGTCTGCAGTGACCATGCCAACTGGTTGTTTTCATGGTGATGGTGCCCAATGACCGTGCCAACAGGTTGTTTTCTTGTCCAAAGTGCCCAATGACCATGCTAGTGGGTTGTTTTCTTATCAAAGGTCCCCTACGACTATGTTAACAAGTTGTCTTGATCACCAAAGGTTTACTAATAGAGTGGTTTCTCATCGAAGGCACCCATCAATTGTACCAATTGGCTCATTTGCCCATCGCGGGTGCCCATTGACAATGCCAAAGGGTTGTTTTGCAACCAAAGGTGTCCAAGGACTGTGCCAATGGGTGGTTTTCTCATTAAAGGTGCCCATCATCCATGCTAACAAGATTTTTTGCATGCAAAAGATTTTGCAACAGGTTGTTTTCTTATCGAAGGTGTCTAGTGTCAGTGCAAATTGGCTTTTTTTTCATCGAAGGCACCCAACGTTAGTGCCAATTGGTTGCTTTTCCATTAAACTTGTATAAGACTGTGCCAACAAGTTTCTTAGCTCATCGAAGGTGCCCAGTGATAATGTCAACGGGTTGTTTTGCATACCGAATACATGCCAACGTGCTATTTTCTTACTGAAGGCACACATCGCCTATGCCAACTGAGCTTTTTTTAACTAAACATGACGAGCGATTATGTCAATAGGTTGTTTTGCTCACCAAAGTGGCATAATGACAAATTAGATAGGTTGTTTTACCTACCAAAGGTCTGCCCACCAAAGCTTTTTCACCGAAGGTGCCTAGTGACATGCTAATGGGCTCTTTCTCCCACTAAAAACGCATAATGACAATGCCAATATGCTCTTTTCTCTCTAAAAGTGGCTAGTGATCGTCCTAATGGGATGTTTTGCACCTAAAGCTCCCTTATGACCTTGCTAGTGAGTTGTTTTGCACACCAAAGGTGTGTAAATGGACTGTTTTCTCACCGAAGGCATCCAACAACTGTGTCAATTAGCTCTTTTGGCCACCGAGGGCGCCCAATAACAATGTCAAAGGGTTATTTTCCTACCAAAGGTGTTCAACGACTATGCTAACTAGTTGTTTTCTCACCGAAGGTGCCCACCATCCTTGCTATTAAGTTATTTTGCCCACCAAAGATGCTCCAATGGCCTGTTTTCTCACCAAAGGTTCCTAATGTCAATGCCAATTATGTTGGATCACATTTCCGAAGCCCAACATCAGACATGGGATCGTGAAGCTTGGGCGTGGAGGAGGGCTTAGAAATTTGACAATTGAAAGAAACTCCCTCGGAAGCAAAGGGGGGCTTCGTCGCAGCGAACTTATGCTAGTCTATTTCACTGCGGCGAAAAGTATAATCTTCGCTGCGACCAAGTCGCCACATGAATTACGCCGTAGCGAACTCTTGGTTTCGCCGCAGCGAAAACCCCTAAAATAGAAATCCCAACCCAAGCTAACTATCTTACCAAAATGAAAACTTAAAATCTTTTAACCACATTATTTGTAGAACTCAAAAACAAAACGGATAAGAATCTAACTGTAACCAATTTCTTAAAATTCTTGATCACATTTTCAAAATTGAATACTTTGCAAAATCATGCAAAATCATGGACAAAACAAAATATATGTTTCATTGATATCAAAAGTAAGAGTCTTACAATGCTTTAGTGGGCATTTCAAGCCCCCTTACATCATAAGCCAAATTACAAAGTTTACAAAAACTAAAATCGCTCGAAATGCGACTAAAGCATTGTTTTACATAATCTATCTTCAAAACAAACAAAACAAAATATGCAGACTGGAGTGATGCCTTGACTCTTAACTTACTCAATGTCTTACTCATCACCTGAATGGGAGGAGGAGAATGGAGGGGTGAGCTTAAAGCTCGTGGGTAACAATTTTATAATCAAGAAACAAGAAAAAATATTTTCAAAAACCATTGCCATTATACATTTTGGAAACCATAATAATTTCACATGTAAAATCACCAAACACTTATTTCTCAAAATTCTCATTTTATCAAAAAGTGCTTGAGCAATTATAAATTATGTATGCATCAAACTTGCTAACATTTCAAAAGCATATAAGCACATCAGAATGGTTTGAGTGGATCCAAAATAGAACATACTACACATTTCCCATAAGGGTCATGTATAACCGTGAATAGAACGTACTATTGCAATTCCACTTAATGGTCTTGCGTAGCCTTGAACTTATGGGAGTCCAAGAAGGAGCTCCATGCCACTAGCCGGCAGGCGAGAGAAGCCTTTTGTCGAAGTGCACTTGACTTAACTTAGAGGACCACCACAAACCCATATAATCATGCATTTCACATCTTGTGAACTTATGGACTCAATGATATTTTTCCAAAACTTGATTTCTTAATCATAATATCGTTTCAAAAATCAGTATACTTTTAAAAGTCAATTTCATCATTCATTTCATAAACCAATAACATAATTCATATGAAAATATGTGGCACATTATCAAAGCATTCAAGAAGCCTTAACAACACATTTACAATACAATTAAAAACATTTTAAAACTTTCTTGGTTTTGAAGAAAACATTAGGGCTTATTACTTAATTATAAAAGTGTAACCCACCTTGAAATCCTTGCTTATAAACTTGCTTAGGGATGTCATTCTATCTTGAGCTGCCATAAGCCATTGCTGAACCAAATTAACCTTGTCGACTATCATTTTAAGCAACCCTGGCCTTATCAATTTCCTTTTTCCTTCCTCATCCCATCATATCAGAGTTGTACACCTCCTTCCATATAGTGCCTCATACAGAGCCATCTGAATGCTCGAATGGTACGAATTATTATAAGCAAATTCGACCAATGGCAAATGCTCGTCCTAAGCCCTATTAAAATCCATCATACATGCCTTGAGCATTTCCTCTATCGCCCAAATGGTCCTCTCAGATTGACCATCTGTCTGAGGGTGAAAAGTAGAGCTAAAATTCAATTTGGTTCCCAGAGCCTCTTTTAAGCTTACCCAGAATCTCAAAGTAAACTGCAGATCTCTTTCGGAAACTATATAATCTAGAACCCCATATAGTCTCACCATCTCATCAACATACTTCTTTTCTAGCACAAGCAAGGAGTCAGTTTGTTTAATTGCCAGAAAATGAGCTGACTTCGTCAACTGATAAATAATAACCTATATGGCATCATGCCTCTTACTGGTCTTAGGCAAACCCACCAGAAAGTCCATAGTCACACTTTGCCACTTCTACTTAGGAATGGACAATGGCCTTAACTTTCTTAAAGGTGCCTGGTGTTCAGCCTTGACTTGCTGACACACTAGACACTTGCTCACATATTCTGCTACATCTCTCTTCATGCCTTTCCACCAGAAATGCTCTCTCAAATCCCTGTACATCCTGGTACTACCTGGGTGCATAGCGTAAGGTGCATTATGTGCTTCATCTAGTATCTCATCCTTCACTTCCTTGACATTTGGAATATAAAGCCTATTTTTGACAGTCATGAGTCCATCATCCCTCACTACCACTTCAGACTTTGTACCATTCTGAATTTCTTCTCGGAGCTTGCTTAATTCTACATCTTGTGCTTGTAACTCCCTAACCTTCTCCTTGAGTATCGATTTTACTTTGAAATTTGCAATAACATAATCTAGTTCCTCTAGTTTCAAACTTATTCTAAGCTTAGATATCTCTTCCAATAATGGCAGATAAACTGTATGAACATGGGCTATTGATGATTTCCTACTCAAGGCATTAGCCACTACATTTGCCCTGCCTAGATGATACTCAATCAACAAATCATAATCCATAATTAACTCCAACTAGAAATTCCCTGGCCTTCTCTTGAATATAGACCCTCGAGAAGTATTTCCTCCTGAAAGCTTCCAAAAAGTTGCTCCATTACAACACTGGAGGAATATCTTGACTGTCGGGCACTGATTCCCATCAGTGAAGTGCATCCCCCTGTAGCAAGCTCGTTGTATAATCTAACTTCTCCTCATCCAAGCACTTCATCTGAATCAGAACCCTCTCAGTCCTCTTCAACCAGACTTTAGCCTCTTTTGGGTTTGTAGTTTCGTTAAAATCTATAGCTCCATACTTGCGAAGCTTATCGTACTGTCCAGTCCTCTCTACTGGAGCTTGCATTAAAACTTGAGACCTTTGGCCCATGGTATATGAGAAAGCCTGAGTAGAGGCCTGAAAGAATCACGGGTCTATGGGGTTTGTTTGAGGCATACCTCATGTTGCACACTATGTGCCTCAGAATCAAGAGCAGAATGTGTCCCCACATCTTGTGGGATATAGGATTCATTGGTACTCCCTTGGTGAGAGCTAGATCAAGTCAAAGCTCCTCGAGCTCGTTTTCAAGGCAGCATAATCACTTTTTTAGTATAAAACCAATGAAAACCTTTATTTCATGCAAAACAGTTCAAATCATGCAAAACAATTTCAATTCATGAAAAACAATTTCAAATCATGTGAAACAATTCAAAACAATGCTAGCTGTTCATTTGAAACGATGAATGTTCATTTTATGTCCTAAACTACCCATTTCATTCCTAAACCTATTTGCAAACTTGGACCTAAACCTAGTCGCTCAGACACAACAACAAGTTGGACCCAGTTTTTGGAGCCCAAAATCATACATGGGATCATGAGGCTTGGGCATGAAGGAGGGCTTAAAAATTTGACAATTGAAAGAAACTCCCTCGGAAGCAAAGAGGGGGGCTTCGCCGTAGCGTCTCACCTATGTTGGTCGATTTCACTGTGATGAAAAGTATAATCTTTGCCACGAACAAGTCATCACATGAATTACGCCGTGGAAAACTCTTGGTTTCACTGCAGCAAAAACCCTTGAAACAGACGTCCCAACCCAAGCTACCTATCTTACCAAAATGCAAACTTAAAATCTTTTAACCACATTATTTGTACAACTAAAAAACAAAACGGATAAGAATCTAACCGTAAACAATTTCTCAAAATTCTTGATCTCATTTCCAAAATTGAATACTTTGTAAAATCATGCAAAATCATGGACAAATCTAAACATATATTTCATTAATACCAAAAGTAAGAGTTTTATAGTGCTTTAGTGGGCATTTAAAGCCCCCTTACATCATAACCCAAATTACAAAGTTTACAAAAATTAAAATCGTTCAAAATGCAACTAAAGCATTGTTTTACATAATCTATCTCCAAAACAAACAAAACAAAATATGCAGATTGGAGTGATGCCTTGACTCTTGACTTACTCAATCTCTTGCTCATCACCTGAATGGGAGGAGGAGAATGGAGGGGGTGAGCTTAAAGCTTGTGGGTAACAATTTTATAATCGAGAAACAAGAAAAAATATTTTCAAAAACTGTAACATCCCATCACCAATGGGAAAGGTAAGATAGTAATTTAGAACGGGTTAGGAGTGTTTAAAATTGTTTAGCTATGTTCATGCATTCATATATGCGCGTGAGTAGTGAATTTTGCACAGCTAATGATTGTACATGTATTCATGACATTTCCTGGTATAATTGTTAATAAATATAATTGTTATGAAAAATATGATTTTTGTGCTTGAAAATTGAATTGGAGTGTGTCTTTGTGAGTT
>JAOSBN010000177.1:13235917-13253453 GCA_027563595.1 Erythroxylum suave
TTAATCCATACCACCATATAAAATTTAAAATATACCTTATTAGACTCCAAAAATTCCTAATTCATAAATTCTAATTTGTTTTCATGTTAGATAATTTAATAAAATAAATAAAATAAAAATAAAATAAAATAAAAATATATAATATATAATATAAAATCCTAAAAAAATACGAGATCCAACATTTTATGTATCAATTCTTTGATTTGTTTTTGCATTTTTCTCTTAACTTATCATTTATCTTAATTTTAAAGAAAAATTGTCAAGAACTTATCATTTATCGTAATTGCTTTTGAGAACATCTCTTTTATTAAATTAGGATTCTTAAGGCAATTATGCTATGCATTTCTTTCTATATAAAAAAGCATTTGGCACTTTTGTACAAATTTTTTTGCTAAGTATTTTTTGAACCTTTGTATTTTATCCTAGAAATATTTGTCTCTTAGATTAATCTTTTATCTTTTATACTAATTGATTTACATAAATTTGTTTATACTATAAATTTAATATGTTTTCTTAAAACTTTAAGTGCTTATATGGATTAAAATTTTATCTTAAGAGCAAACTTAGAAGTTATGGTTCTTGTTTCACTTATTATAAAAAAAAAAGAATGTAAAAAATGGATTTCCTTGTGTTACTTATTTGAATTCTTGAACATGAAAAAGTGTTGGATAATACATCTATTTTATTTTTAGGTACTTTCATTTACTAGGTCATGTTTTATCTTAATCTTTTCACCATTAGTTATAGTTTGGGCTAGTAAAAAATCTTTTCATCCATCCTGACCATCCACCTACCTGGTTTAGTGGGTTTGAACATTTTGTGGATTTCTTTCCATAAATAAAAATTGGAGGGGCTCTAGAATCTTGAATTCTTTTAAATTAATTCAAATGAACAATTTCTATTTTGATACAATTCATATTTTTTCCTAAATTTATTAAAACTATTGGTTTAAAGTTGTTATCTTTGCTAGCTAATATAGTGATTGTATTATACCATTTTGTAGAGGATAAATAATGAATTACATTTCCAAATAATACTCCTGAAATCAAAACCTTATCTTTATTCATACTTCATGCATTATTTATAATTCGTCTTCTTCAATTATCCCGTTAACTTTTATCTCCTAAATTTAAATTATTGCACTCTTCTTCTATATATTCCTCATCTTCTTCTTGTTAACAATTCACAAGTTTTAAATTTTGGACATGTTTTTTAAAGTGACCATTTTATTACTTACTTATTTTGGGTTTTTTTTCAATTAAAAGATTGGAATTTATGAAGGGGGTTTAGTGGATTTATTAATTATATTAAACATATATATGACGTTATAACTTGGTGGTTCAATCAATTCTTTTTATAAATTCATCTTTGTTATAAGAGTACTTTTCTAATTTATGAAAGTTATATAAGTATTCTTTCTTTAAATATAGATTATTTATCATATCTATAAGTTATAAAAATGAAATTTGCTTAGAAGTAAGAACATTTAGTCTTAGATTATATTCTTCATAGTTTCAACATAGTTTCTTTCATATTCATAGTTTCTTTTATTATTCTAAATCATGATTTTTTTTCATCTTTTGAAGTATATTATATTTCTAAATCATTTGAAATAGCCGTCGATATTTCTAATATCTTATGTTTCATATCTTTATCTAAATCAAATTATTTAGTCTTTTTTTCTTGGTCTAAATTTTTTAACAATGATCTTTTCTCCACACCAATAGTTTGTTATATCTTGTCTAGAAATTTCTTTTTCTTTAGTTTTTCTTCTTAAAATCTTCTTAGATTTTTTATGAAAAGATTTTCTTTTATTATAATATTTCCTACGATGTGGTTGTTTCCTTTTAATTACTCTTTTTGTTGATTATATTGTAATTAAGTCATATCTAAACTATTCACAAATTTATCTTATGTTATTTTTACCAAATAATTTCTCTCATTTAACATATTATTTAGTTTTAATTCATTACATAATTGAATTCCTTCATCATTTGTTTCAACTATAAGCTACTTATATGTTCCTTGAGTATAAGGAATGTCTCTCGTGTCAATAATTTGCTACAACCTATTTAAAACCCTCTCTCCAAATAAATATGATAATCCTGTAGGAACTTTTCTTTACAAACAAGTAGGGTTAAATTCACAAGACCCTTATATGATTTGAAAAAAATATTAAAGTACCTGCTTTTAAAAAATTATTGAAAACCCCCTTATGGTTATAGTTTTTAATGGTTGTTCCCTTACTGTCAAACATTTGTTAAGAATCTTAACTCTCTATGTAAAAATGATGTCATTTTTTAATCATGGTAGTATTGGTGGCACTATTGTGCCACTTAACAAATGATGTTATGTAGGTTATTCAACCTATATGACATTTTGCCTCATGCGGTGTTGTTTATCATATCCTGCACGATGTTGCATAAAGTAAAGAGAAGAATGAAAATGAATGAAGAAGCAAAAGTGAAAGATATAGCTAAGGTTCATCAATTGATTTGCTAGAGAGCAGAAATATGTTGAAATACATTTGGCAGAAAAGTTTGGGTTCATCAATTCAGTCACACTGAAGAGGAGAATTCACTAGAAAGAAGCTTACTGTGTTGGTGAGCATGTTTCCCTTTTTAGATCATTATCTTATTTTTTTTTAATCTCCATTCATTTTCGTTGTATGCACCATTCTTAGTGTTTTCATCGATTAACTATATGGGGGTTACAAAATATTGCTGATAAGCTTGATTGTTCTTCTTTTTATCATTTTAACTTGTATTTTCTTTCAAAAGATAAATATTAAATTAATTAAAATTAAGGAGAGGAATAAAGCCCTACAATATTAGTTTTTTTTCCATATACCATATAGGCTTAAAAGAATACAAAGGAAGTGTAAGAATCATACTCTTTGGGAAAAAAAGTACATTCTTTAGCTATATTTAGAGTTTCCTAATTGACTTGACGTTGTTTGGTTCCTACTTCTGCTTCTCTTTTCATATTTTTAGGTTTTGTCTTTTACATTTAAAAGATGCAATTATGTGTATTTTTTTGAGAAAATTCTTATTCAAGTTTCGCTTTTCACTTGCTTCTCATAAAGCCGCGAAGCTAATTTAAATCATTTTTGCATGAGAAACGTGAAATAGTTTACTGGGTATGTCTATAAATGGGAGACTATTGTCATATAAGTTATGATAATTTAGATAATCCGACTAAAGTTAAGGAAGCAAACATAATAAATTTTAAACCTCCATCAATTGAGAAGGAATGTTGCCTATTTATTTATCCGTACTTTTACCTAAGATTTGTTATTTTGATCTACTATAAAAGCATTCTTAGTGACTTTATATATGAAATGAGCATTCAATTAATCCCATTAATTCATACTTCATGCATATATAAGATGAGCCTTTTTGATCTTTTATAATTGGTTCAAAAATATTCATTTTCCTTTTACAATTGGTTTAGCGGTTTATTATGTATGTATATAGAAGATGAGCCTTTTTAATATCTTATATGTGTGTATATGTGCATGTGTGTGTGTGAGAGTTCCTTTTATAATCAAACTATAACATAAAAGGAAATGTACTAATTTATTGTTAGTTTAAGTTCTAGTGTAGTATTTCTTATCTTTATCACTTAAGAAATACTACTCATTTAACCATTTTGTACCTATTTATTATCCTTCTTACTTTGTTTAGTTGCAAAAGTTGAAATTTGTTATTGTATTGATTTCAATGGCTATAAAATGATTTGGTGTTATAGAAGGTGAATGTTTGATAGGAATTTATTGGATTTGATATATGGAATCATCAATTTAGACAATAATAATTGTGTAATAATGTGCTTATGTGTATTGTAATTGTGACTTACAGGCCTTATTTGTGGACTTCTTAGAGTAACCAAACTACTCTAAATAAGGACTGTAACAAATAGATGATTATTTTAACTTTTTTTTAAGGAAATAAAAATGTTATAGTTTCTTTGAGCGGTTTCATGAAAAAATTACTCCAAGATGTGTAGATTTCATAAATGACTTAAGAGAGACTTGTAACAAACAAAAAGGAGATGGTAAACTTACTTGATGAGATAATAAACTTATTTGGGTATGAGGTTTGATGATATTGTCTTAAATTATGTCTTTTAATTGATTGGTATTTTTGTATGTAAGTAATGCAGATGAGATGAGTTATTCCTTTATGGCATTCTGTATTAAGTAATGTTTTTAAATTATGACATCTTTTATGAAATTATGTATTAAACTAATGGAAATGATTTGTGCTTTTATTTCATGCACATATGTACAAACACATGCTTCTAAATTCAAATCAAATTATTAAAAAAATAGTTTCCTAGATATGATGTTCTAATTACATTCACATGATTCAGTTTATAAATTTAAAAGTAGTTAATATATTTAAAAGCCTAATAAAATGATTCCTTATATATTGTTCTTTGCATATGGTATTGTAATTACTTACACAAGATTTAGTCTGTAACATCATAAAAAGATAGACAAGATACAAAAGTGAAATTTCCATAATTATATGAGACCACATAAGTTGTCTATATACAACAGTGAGATATCCACAATTATATTAGGACTAAAAAGTTTACATGATTTGTCTATAAATACAAAGGACCATAAGTTATACATTTCTTTTACTCCTTGTTCTTTTGGTTGGTCTAGCCTCTTCTTTTGATTTTATTGACATGTTAGATCTTCCAACTTTTGTTGCCTTCCTCTTTGCTCCATTTTCTTAAACAAGTTCCTTTCTTTTACTTTATGATGAATCAACTATAATGCTTTATTAAGAAGGCATCTGCACTTAACCCTACATGAAAAAAAATAATATCAACTTCTTATATCATAAATTCTAATTCTTTATTTAATATGAAATGAATAGGCTTACCATCACTTCAAATCGTAGAAACTGACATAGGTGTTGCATATTATAAGTTCTAAAATTATTTCCATCTTGTTTGTATTTTTTTCATTTTTTACATGTTACATATACTCTAGTCCTTGTTGAAATAGTACCCATTCCACTTTCTTCATTCTCTTTTTCTTCGACCTTTTATCTCTTTTTTTATAGGTTAGAGGATTGATCTTCTACCCATGTTCTTCTCCAATTACTAGACATAACTATACACTAGGTATTAGATTTATGCCCTTCTAATAACATCTAATATACGCCTCCTTTGTGTATCACTCATGCACATAATCATCAAGATCTCCTTTCTCTAAGATAGTTAAAATAACATGGACATAAGGGATCCTAGTTAACTCCCATCTCTTATATATGCATCCATTTTTTTCTAAGGTTCACAATATGATGGTCATGTATATAGTGCTCAAATTTCAAAAATTTCCATCAACTATTAAAAATAAGTTAAGTTGTTAGTAATATTTGAGTAAATAGGTATCAAATGCAAATAGTGATATCACTTACAAAACAAGCCAAATAATTAATACCGTCCTTATTATTTTTCTCTAGTTTTGACACAATATTAAGACATATATTGTTGAAGTATGCAATCATTCCTTACTTATTCTAATGAAATCTCTTTAGGATAGCTCTTCTCATCACTTTTAAACAAGTCAAGAATGGTTTGTTTCTTATATTTCTCATATATCATTGGTTGAGGTCTATAATAGAAGAAAAACAATTAATGATGAAGAAGGTTCATAAGTATTTGAGTGGTGTTGATATGCTAACTAAAGTCGTTCCTGGAAACAAGCATAAGCTTTACAATAAGCTTGTCAGGATACATCTTAAGAAGATGATGGAGAATAACTTGTCTTCTTATATTTGGGATAAAAGGATAAATTGTTTAGTGTCCAACCCTATTTTGAGATCTTAGATGATATGGCAGATAAGATTATAGTAGATATACATCAGCTCTAAAAGATAAAGACTTGTGGAAGCATCATCTAAAGATAGTAGAGTTATTTATGGATATGGATATATCATTCCTAGTTAAATATAATCTCTTATCTTGATAGTGGTAATATAGATAGATCTTATCAAATAAAGCCCTATTTAAATAGGGATTTCATCTTATTAGATAATGTGATGTAATTTGATTAGAATAAGATGTGATCTAGTTAATTTAGTTCAATTAGGATTCTAAATTGTAAAGCCAAGAGATGCCTATAAATAGTTTATTCAAGCCTTGCTCCATATAAGAGATACAGAGTGCGGCCACAACGTAAAAAAAGTAAGGAAAAACATAGAGAGGACAAAGAGGGTTGTATTCACATCCTTGTTTGATTATTTTTGGATTGGCTTGAGGGTTTGTTGCTTGAGATATCAATTTTGGTTTCAATCTTGAAACTTTTTGAGACAACTTGTTGTTATGGTGGGTGAGAGATCAACTTTTTCTGTAAATCCTTATTAAGTTTAGTGGATTTATTTATCGATTTGTCCTGTGGTTTTTCCCACTACATTGGAGGGTTTTCCATCTTAAATCTTGGTTTTTGTCTCATCATTTAGTTTCTTCTAATATTTTTCTGTTGCTGTAATAATGAAAGTTCTTTCTTGTCATTAATATTTGGTTGATCTTTTAGAAAGTTGTCTCCCAACATCTTTGATGTAGCTATAATTGAGGTCTTACATTGGTTTATGCAATGGGCTTTGTTGCTTTACTCTCTTCCCTCTTATGGATGGCTGTCTTAAGCTTAACACGTCAGTATTTGGAATATACCTAAATTTAAAATGCAAAATGTCAAGACTTTATCGAGAAGTCAGTTATAAACATAAGCTCAAAGTTCACTAGTAACATCAAACTCAATTGTTATGAACCTAGTCTTTATAACAACATATTGGATTCTTTTTGTTTTACAATAACTATATTCCTTCCTCTAAAAGTTAAAGATTTGAGTTTAAAAAATAGGAATTTGAAAGAATTTTGCCAAATTTTGATATTATACTAAACATAAATTTTGGTTACACCCGAAAGAACAAAACTTAATTTTTATTTGTTTCCTGTAATTTTCTTATAAGTATACTTTTTAATGGTATATAAAATAAATTATTTCATTAATATATAAATAAATTTTAATTTAAGATATTTAACTGCACTTCAATTTTATTAAATTTATTCATTTATAAATATTTGTTATATGTTTGATTTATAAATGCAATAAGTGAAAGATATTAATAGCTTATGTTATATCTTAATTTAATAAATGCATTTATTCATAATGATTTACAATGTATTTTAATTTTTTATAAATATTTATTTTCAATAAATATAAAATAAGATTTATAATTTACCATGACATACCATAAAACAAATCATAGTAATAAATATTTAATTATAAATATAGTTATTAATTGGTAAAATACATGTATAGTTATTAATTAGTGTAATGCATAGCTAAATATATGTCAAGATATGGTGTATTTCCAAATTATAGTTATTTGTTAGGGTGTTTCGGTGACAATCTTAAGTCTTTTTTGTCTCTTTAGTAAAAAAATCCTTCAAACTCTAAGGGTTTTATCACAATATATGTGGCGAAAAGTTCATTTTAAACTTTAACATTTTATTATAATATAATTTAAATTCTAACATTTCAAAGCGTTCAATTTGACCCTAGCATTTTCAAAACATACAAACACAAACCCTAAATGGATAAAAAATTTGACAAGGTTAACTTTTTATCAATTAAATTATTTTTTAAAATTTGAAAGTAGATCACAATATCACATGGTATAGTGCGACCTACTTTTAGATTTTAAAACACACTACTTCCTCAAGATTCGTCTAAATAATTCTTATTGTTTTTTTTAATGAAGTTTATTTCCTTGGATTTAAAAATTGAGTCATATTTGTGAGATTGAGTATAATTTCATTTCTAGGGTGTTCTAATGGCTACAACAACTATATTATCTTCTCTGAGGCAAAGGATATCTCCATCGTTGGAGGTGTTCTTGTCTCCTGTTGTTTTGAGTGATGTTGCATTTGTATAAACCTTGGCTTCTGTTTCTTGTGAGCTTGTGCCTTCTTTTCCTAGTTGATTATTGTTCTTTCAGAAGAAAAATTCATAGTCTTTGACTCGTAAAGATAATCTCTTAGTCTTTGACTCATAAAGTTAATCTCTTTGTTTCTTTGTTAGAATATTTGAGGGATTTAAGTTTTGGTTCTTCTTTTCCTTTAACTTCGGTGGTATGTTTCAAAGAGCTTTTAGTCGAGGTATAATTGATGTCAAAACTATAACATTTTCCCTCACCAACTTCTCTTTTTTATTTCATGTGCTTTTCCTAGTGAGTTAAAACCACGATACATGAGTTATACACTTATTGTTTGCTTACAAAGACAAACCAAATAATATGTTTTCTCAATGTAATTTTTGATGAAGTAATTTTTAGTCTCTTTTATAACAAAAACAATGATTCACTTATCATAATTTTAGTTTATGCTTGCTTAGTTTTAGCTCTGTGAAATAAATATCAACAAGAGTTGTTTTTCTCTTATTTATGTAGTTTTTCTCTTTATCTTATGTCCTGCATGTTACAAAATGTTTTATTTCACTTTAAATGGTGAGGTACATCTAAAGGGGCAAACAAAATATACGTTTTGCCCTTTTTGAATTTGAATGTTTGAAATGGCCTTTATTAGGGATTAAGATTATTTTTATAATAAAATATTTAAAATTTTATTTTTACAATATGAAAGTGGGCTCCATTATGTCATACGGCATACATGTGATAGTAAGATTCATTTTTATATTGTGAAAAAATAATAATGCCATGAAAACATTGACATGATATGTAATTGACAAAAAGTTAATTCTGTCAAATTTTTCGTCCATTTAGGATCTATTTTGTATTTTTAAAATTTTAAGGTTCAAAATTGAAAACTTTAAATGTTAAGCTTTAAATTGTATTATGGTAAAAGTGTTGAGGTTCAAATTATCCTTTTTTTTTGAAAATTTATCTTACACCATAGTGCTAAGAACATTAATAAATAACCTTAACATTTTAAAAATATGCTTTATCCAACTCTAAACAAATATAACCATTTTATTAGTTATTTGATGATATGGAATCTTTTTTATTTTAGTAAAACCTACCACAACTAGTATCAAATGTAGTAAGTAGTGGTGGGACCCACTATAATCTAACTATTTTTGGGACATATGAAAATTGAATGATGGCAACAATAATAATGTAGACAGTAAATAGGATCGCTTTGTCTCACTAAAAAGCACCCCTATAATTTCTTTCATGCTAGGCGGCTTTTGCAAACAAAGTAGTGGAATAGTAACACATAGTAAAGCCTAACCTTTATCCAAAAAATGTAATAATGGATCAAAACAAGAATAGCCCTCACAAATTTTCATATTGGTAAAGTTGTAACTTATAGAGGTCCTCTCCTAGAAATCACAATAAGAATCATAATACTAAAACTATACATATCAAACTTATCTAATAGTTACCCACACCATCCTATTCGAGTGCAATGTAACTTAAATTCCTCTCATACTAAGCATGGTACTAACATCACTACTATTTGGGATTTATTCACTTGCCTAATATTGGCTATTCTAATAACCATTCTTAATTACCATTAAGAACATCCAATCACCAATCAACATTACCTTTTCTACTTGTATTCTTCCTCTTCTTCCTCTCTTATACCAATTCATCATCCTTTTGCCACCGCAAATCTCAATTAACTCTTATTTTATTGTTCATTTTTGTAAGCTTATAAAAAACTTCTTCCTTTCATCACTCTTTAAGTTTCCTACTTTTTTTACTTCTTTTCTGTTTTGTTCTCATCCTCTTATTATGCTTCTTTTGCTCAAAGTTTGCTTTTTATTCTTTAATACATTATCTTCCCTAGAGTTTAGGATGAAATCCATTCACTCTTAAGTTTGTCGTTGGTAATCTCACTCTCAGTCCACCCTATCAATAATCCTTTAGTCAATTCAAATCCGTACCTATTCTTATTTCCATCACCAATCTCTTTTTGACTCATCCTTCTTTTGATCCAGCGATCATATTTGTCCCACTTTTGACAACTGTCTTATCAAATGCTAATATGTTACTTTTATGCATTTGCATCTTTAGCAACATCCCTAGGATATTATCCAATTTTTCCTTCATATCTAAAATCTTAATTTCATAACTTTCTGGAGAACAATGCATAAAAAAATTAGTTGTATTACCCCCATCATCTAGTTAATGGTGAGAAAGACAAAAGGTCAATCGATGTTAAGAAAAGAAGAAAGGATTGAAGATGATAAAGAATGTGGGCCCTAATTCTCACATATATATTGATGGGAGTTTTCCAATTTAAAGTTAGATATGATAAGTTTTGAAAAACTTTATAAGTCTTTTTAAACACTTTCAAATATTAAGGTCTAACTTATATTTTGGTGAGAATTTTACTATTCAAAATTTTTTTCCTACCCCCATTTTAATGTTGCATTTGGATTATAATATGTTTTATTTAAAAATATTATTGTATCTAGAATTTATAAAGATATTATTTAAGATAGTGAAATATATTATTAAATTTATGCTGTATCTTAATTTTATAAATAAATTTATTAAATCATTGGCATTTATTAGGATCGTCATCTCTTTAGTAGCAATTTTGAGTTTCTTTACCAATGTTTTAAATGTTCCATCCATATTGTGGCATAGTTTATTTTAAAAATTTTATTTTCTCTTAAATTTAAGGATAGCATTTAAGAAAACGAAAGATATTGACAAATTTATGTTATTTTTTGAGTTTACATATGCATTTATTTAAATTAATTTGTATTATAATTTTATTTCTTAAAATTATTTATTTAGAATCAATACATATACATATATATATATATATATATATATATATATATATGTATGTATGTATGTATGTATGTATGTATGTATGTATGTATGTATGTATGTATGTATGTATATATATCTCTGTGTGTGTGTGTGCATTTATTTTATTAAAATATGCCACATATGGCCAAATAGACATAATCTTCAATATCAATATAATTATTTGTCTAAAGTAGTTAAACTCAAAAGTAACAATAGAAAATTTTTAATTATAACAATAATTATAATTTTTTGATATAATATAAAAACTTTATTGATATATAGATAAATTTTAATTTAATACAAAATATTCAAAATCAATTAGAAGAAATTACCCAATTAATGCATACATTAACATTTCAACCTTCAAAACATAATCAGATTAATCAAATCACCGAAAAAGATGAAATAATACATACATATGAAACTGATGATGAAATATATATTGAAAAAGACGATGATCCCCCTGAAAGTAGTAAAACTAGAGAATTAAAACATGAACCTACACAACATACAAGTGGAGATAAACGTAAAAAAGATAAACAAGATGCAGATGATTACACATGGCAATGGACTTCAGATGATTTTCTAAGTAGACAAGGCTATTATAAAAAAGGTTCTAAAATTCGAAAATATCCAATCGAATATACTCCAAAATTAATAACAACTAGATCTGATAGCACTTTAAATATAGATTGTGTCATAAATCCAGAAGAAATGATTATTAATTGGGCAAATAAGATACAATTATTATTACAAATTGAAAAACCGTTTGGAGAAACCATAAATAAACATTCTTTATGGAATTTTATTACGTATAAAACTAGTGGAATAGTGCAACATTTTTTATTAGATAATGAAGAAACATTAAAAAATACACCTCATTGGAAAGACTCCATAAATGATAGTACAACATTTTATGCAATAGCATGTGACATTTATAAAGAATTTATTGGAAAAGATTTCATTCAAAATAGACAATCAGTTGTTGAACAAGAACATTTAAAAGCACTTAGACATGTCAATAATATGGAAATATGTGATCTTTGTTACTTAGAATCTTATATATGTGAATTTAAAAAATATTATTATAAATTACCTAGAATAGATCAAGAAACATATATTCATATTTTTATCCAAAAATTACCTTACCCTTTTAATCAAAAAGTGTCTGAAAAATATATGCAATTAGTCAAAGAAAATAAAATTTCCCATAATTTAGGCAGAGCCATAACAACTACCCAACAATATTTAGTCGAACAATGATTAGAAACACAATTAAGAAAAACACTTAAACATAAAAACCCTCAATTATGTTGTGCAAAAAATGCAAAAGTACCACAAAGGTATGGATGTTCTACTTATAAATCAAAATATAGATCAATTAAACATAAATCCTTCAAACCTTATAGAAAATATAGATGGAAAAGGTATCCGAAAAATTATTATAAGAAACGACCTTTTATACCTTACAAAAAGTATTTTAGAAGAAAACATTATAGAAAATTTAAACCAAAACAAAAAGATTGCCCACAGGGAAAGAAAAAATGTAAATGTTGGTTATGTAAAGAAGAAGGACATTATGCAAATGAATGTCCCCAAAGAAAAAATGCTCAATATAAAGCAAAACTTAATATATTAAATACTGCAATAATACAAAACTTAGAACCTATCGAATCATTTTATAATTTAGATTCTACAATTTCTTCAATATATAAATATGAATCTTATACAGACAGTTCAGAATCCTCGAACAAATCCCAATACAATTTTTATTCAAGTTCAGATTTAGACAACTAAACTTAATGCCTATATTGATACAGGAGCAACAATCTGTATTGCTTCTAAAAAGGTTTTAAATAATTGGAAAACATTAGAAAAACCTATTCAAATAAGAATAGCAGATGGAAGCTTTAAGTATATCTGGTATGTAAGTTATTATAATAATATTATAATAGAAAAATATACTTTTCCAGTACCATCTATATATCAACAAGAATCTGGATTACCTCTCATTTTAGGCAATAATTTTCTAAAATTATATAATCCTTTTTGTCAGTATTTACATTATATAACCTTAAAGACTCCTATAATACAATCCATCCAACAAAAATCTATTATTCTTAAAATTCCTATTTATCATCTCTCTTATTATAAAAAATTAAATCAAGTCATTTCTCAATTAGATTCCTTACATTTTTATATTCTCAATAATATGAATATCCAATTAGAAATCGAAACACTTTTAGATAATGTTTGTAGTGATAATCCACTAGATCCAATTAAAAATCATAATAATTAGCTAATTGAAATCAAATTAAAAGATCCAACTCAAGAAATAAATGTTAAAAATAATATTCCTTATTCACAGATAGATGTCCAAGAATTTATAACCGAATGTACAGATTTACTTAACAAAAAATTAATTAGCCCTAGTACTAGTAAGCATTCTGCCCCTGCTTTTTATGTAAATAATGCAGCCAAACAAAAACGTGGAAAAAGAAGAATGGTTATTAATTATAAAAAATTAAATGAAGCCACAATAGGAGATGCATATAAATTACCTCGCAAAGATTATATAATTAAAAAATTAAAAGGACATAAATGGTTTACCACATTAGACGCAAAATCAGGATATTGGCAACTACGATTACACGAAAATACTAAACCATTAATAGCATTCACATGTCCTCCACAAAAACTCTATCAATGGAATGTTTTACCTTTTGGATTAAAACAAGCATCAGGTATTTATCAACGATTTATGGATGAAAATTTAGATGGATCAGAAGATTTTACTTTTGTTTATATAGATGATATAATTATTTATTCCAACCAAGATAAATTAGATCATTTAAAAAAGGTTAAAATTGTATTACAAAGATGTAGTGAAAAAGGAATAATATTAAGTAAGAAAAAGGTAAAAATAGCACGGCCAAATATAGAGTATTTAGGTATTGAATTTAATAATGGTTATTTAAAACTTCAACCCAATATTTTGGTAAAGATACAAGAATTTCCAGATCAACTTAAAAATCGAAAACATGTACAACAATTTTTAGGACTTTTAAATTATATATCAGACAAAGGTTTCTTTAAAAATTTTGCTACAGAAAGAAAATTTTTACAATTAAAATGTAGTACTAAAAGACAATGGAGTTGGGATGAAGCAGATACCAAAGCTATGAGGAAACTCAAAGCTTTATGTACACAATTACCTTCTTTATATAATTATCTTCCTCAAGATGCGCTTATGGTTCAAATAGATGCAAGCAACGACACATGGGCAGGTTGTCTTTTGGCAAAACCCCCAAGTTAAAGCAAATATCAATTATGCAAATATATAAATGGGACTTTTAATCCCACTGAATTTAAATATCCCATGCATGAAAAAGAAACACTTGCTTGTCTCAAAACCTTGAGAAAATGGCGAGTTGATTTATTACCTATTTCATTTACAGTACAAACTGATTCAAAGTATCTCTGTGGATTTCTCAGATACAATATAAAGGCTAACAATAATCAGGGACGACTAATCAGATGGCAACTCGAATTAAACCAATATTCTTTTCAGATACAATATATTCAATCTGCTAACAATTTTCTTGCAGATATATTAACTCGAGAATGGAAGCTGCTATAATCAATCTTGAAGAAGCATTAGCCCAAAAAGAAGCAGAAGTCATCAGTCATCAACAAACAATTGGAACTCTTACCCGTGAAATAAACCAACTAAAGACTTCCATTCGAGTACTCAAACAGAACCTCAAACCAGATACTACCTCAAGCAGTCAGCCAAAAGAGCCAAAAGAACCATCCAGTATACCTACACCTTTAACCATTCCTCCTTCAGCACTTATTACACCACAACAAATTACCCAAAACCAACCACAAAAACAGATAGACCAAGCAGAAGATAAAACCTATGTCATTTATAATGGTCCGATGGCAGGTATTTATGATGCCTGGCATAAAGCAGCTATTCATATTAACAAACATTCAGGTATCATACACAAGAGTTTTTCAACCAAAGCCGAAGCAGAAAAATCATTATCTGATTACAAACAACAGCATCCAAACCTCAGACCTCAATACAGTCAAGTCTTGAAAACACCACCTCCATCACCATCCAAAATGCAACCTTTAGGCAAACCCATCAATTTAGACAGAATTAATGCCATTCCCTCTAAAACCATTCAACAAGAAGCAAAAACCTTGACTTCAGAAATGTTTTTGGACTGTTTTCAAAATCTCAATACATGGACAGAAGAACACAAAAAGTTTCATTACTATCCACAAAACAGAGGACGATTTGGTCCTAAAGCAATCGTTCTTCCGGAAGCAGATCCATTAACTACCTATTTACTTTTTGAAAGTGGACTTATTGATACAATTTATTTATTCAGCACTTGAATTCTTTCGAAATTTTCGTATGGAATCTCTCAAGCAGTCAGAAATTATAAAGATCGATTTGCCAAGGACAGAGAAATATATATTAAAGTGTGGAGCAGTTATCCCATTTTCAAAGCACAAAAAACAGCTTAAGATGCAGCTATTATGGTACCAAGGATTGCATTTCTCACAATTGGAATTAGCAACGGATCCTATCCACATATCGATGAACCTCCAAAGCATCAAATTGACTGGGAACTTATCAATTATTTCATCCTCAACTGTATGGAAGGCGTTTATCAACAAGCACTAAAGATTGATGAAGAATCGATGGTCCGTATCAACTATAAAGGAAACAATTTATTTATGGTCTCTCCATTTAGACAACCGGTTCAACCAGAAACCATAGCATTGGCACAGCAATTTATCCAACCATTTAGCAAATTAGACGGACTTTTAGCAGATATTGAGCCTTCGTGGAAAGCAGCCATATGCAATCAGCTACAAGGATATCACTCTCATCAATGCAATTATTGTCCTTCAACATCGCAACAAGCAAAAGAGGAATCAGATTCTCTTACAGCCATAATTGAAGAATAAGGACAAATCAGTCGAAAAGTAGACAACTGATTGACACCATGTAGACCCCATAGTGGTCCAAGAAAGCATCCAAAAAGCATCAAAAGCCAGAAGCAGGAATCTCTGCTCATTATTTAGCTACTTTTCTTTTTACTTTTGAAAAAGTCTGTAAAGATTCTCTTTTCTTTTTTAAAGTTGTCGGCCATTTCAGCTTAACTGATTGGTCTCTTTTACCCTTTGTATGCCTATATAATGTACTCCTCTTGGCTCTTCGAGTCATAACTAAATAAACTTTCTCTTATTCTCTCATTCCTCTCTCTTCTCTTCTGCAATTCAAGCCTGTGTTTGGCGTTCAAGCTTTGAGATTTCCAGAGGTATGAAGTTTATGATTAAGTTTTGTTTATGTTATCACATATACTTATGCCTTTATTCTCTTTAATCTTTCATTTATTCTATTTTATTTCATTTCAGATATGAATTCAAGTTACTTTCATCGCAAACATTATTTGAAAAAAGCAATCAAAGAATCATATATCCATGAAGATGAACTTAACCATCAACTCATTAAGTATCATGCTCGTAACAAAAAGGCACATGCAAGTAGGCATGCCAATAGTTATCATATCATGTATAACATTGCAACCATGATTGAAGCTACCAACAGTTTAAAAAGAGCTGTAATCACTTCTCGCAAATGTTATCGCAGACTTCTAGCAAAGTTAATAGATTAGATTTATCTTAATTATATTTCTTTTTAACTTATCTTCTTTGTATTCCTTTTTATTAATAAATTTCTTTTATGGAAAAATTCAATTATTTCAACCAGAAAGCATATCTCCAAAGACAAATAAATCATCACAGAGAAATGATTCATAACAATAAACAATGGCTTACTAAATTTCAGTCTAGATTATTAAAAGCAAAACAAACTAAAAATGAGCAACTTATTTTTGACAACAAATATAATATCCTAATCGCTAAGCATATTATCCACAACACTAAGCAAAATTTAAAATGAGATTTATATAATATATCCCAATTAATTTCCTAAATGCCAGACGAATTCATTAGACAAATAGGTGAAGGAATATATATGATAGAACTAGAAGGACCCCAAAATAAACTTCAACAATTAAAAGAAAGTTTAGATCATTTTATCAATCTAGTACATTTAGATATGAATTTTGACCATGAGATGGATAATTTCGCAGCCTTTAAAGAATACAATAGAAAGTTGGAACTTCTCATTCATATTATAGAAAAAATCAACGAATTCATAAAACAAGATAAATCACGACATTCTTTATCATGCTTTATATTTATACTTTGATTATGCAGCTTACTCAGATCTATATTAATTCACTTCTATTTTTCTTTATTTCCTGTTTAGATAATTTTAATTGTCCTTGTGAAATTTATCATTATTTATCTTTATGTTTTAGTCAGCAATTTAATTTACCTTTATTTCAGTATCTGTTATATAAACTGTTTACTATAGATTTATATTTATAAATATGTCATTAAATTATTATCATTATATTCATTGTTCTATTTGTCAATCTTCTAATTGTTGCATATGCGTACAATTAGAAAAACAAATAGAAGAATTAGAAAAAATGAAACATTATCATTCTAATAATATATTGTATTTGACTAATCAATATAATTATCTTCGAACCCTAATTTATAATATTCAAACTTTACAACCCATACAAGATGAAATTAATTATTCTCAAGATTTATATCAGTTCTAC
>JAOSBN010000177.1:13253553-13278062 GCA_027563595.1 Erythroxylum suave
TTTTACATCCATTTGATGTAATTCAAGATCCATACTGGCTACTATAGCCAGAATAAGACGAATTGAAGCAAACTTCATAACAGGTGAAAAAGTTTCCTCATAATCAATTCCTACCTTCCTGTTGTGTATATCCTTTTGCTACAAGGCGTGACTTGTATCTTTCGATACTACCATCAGCTTTTCGCTTAATTTTGAGAACCCACTTGTTCCCAATTGCTTTACACCCTTCGGGGAGGTCAACCAAGTCCCATACTTGATTGGAGCTTAAAAAAGTCATTTCTTCTGTCATTGCTTTCATCCATTCTTCTTTAGTAGGGCCAGTAAGAGCCTCATTTACATTCCTTGTGATGAACCTAATTGCTCCCACTCAGATCAGTCATGATAGAGAACCTCTCTGTGGAATTGCTCCCACTTGGTTGAAGTTCCTCATCTTGATTCTTCGTAATAGAATCATTCTGATCAAGCGTTTCATATAACAATAGGTCTTTACCTATTTCACCTTGCTGAGGAAAATCATTCTCTAAGAATGTTACATCTCGTGATTCAAATTCAATTATACCTTCATTACCTTGTTCACCAATGAACAAGTATCCTTTTGAGTGTTCAGAGTATCTAATAAAAATACTTTTTCTCCCTCTTGGGCCTAATTTCCCATGTTTGTGAGAGAGATCATGAACATAGGTTGCACACCCCTAAGGTTTGAGACTTGACATGTCAGGTCTCCTACCAGTCCACAACTCATATGGTGTGCTAATAATTGATTTTGTGGGCACACGATTAAGTACATAGGTGGTCATTAGCAATGCATCACCCCAAAAGGTGATTGGTAAATTTACTTGGGCCATCATGGACCTAATCATTTCTAATAGCGTCCTATTTCGTCGTTCAGCGATGCCATTCTGTTATGGGGTTCTAGGAATTATTAGTTGCCTGTCTATTCCTTTCTCATCACATAAAGCCTTGAACTTGTTAGACAAGTATTCTTGTCCACGATCAGTTCGTAATGCTTTTATCTTCTTATCTAATTGATTCTCAACCAAGTTCATATATTTTATGAAACAATTGAATGCTTCTGATTTATGAGAAATCAAGTAGACATGACCATACCGAGTCTATGAAGGTGATAAAATAAACTGCCCCACGTCTAGCCCTTACATTCATTGGACCACAGATGTCAGAATGAATTAATTGCAATGGATATAAAGCTCGTGTTCCCTTTCCAAATGGCTTTCTCGCCATTTTACCAGCTAAACAATGCTCACATGTAGGTAGATCTATTTGACTTAGATTACCTAAAAGCCCTTCTTTGGCTAATCGACTTATTCGATTTTGACCAATATGGCATAGTCTAGCATGCCACAAAGTTGCATCATTGTTGGAATTACTAGATGTAAATAATGAATAACTAATATTATCATTTTCCTTTAACACATCTAGGACAATAAATCCATCACATAAAAAACCATGACCATAATTAATAGATCCAAGATACAAATCCATTCCACCACTGTGGAAATTTATATTGAAACCAAGTTTAACTATCATCAACACAGATAAAAGATTCCTATGAATCTGTGGAGCAAATAATACTTCATATAGGATGAGGTGTCGTCCTCCCTGTATGTCCAATTTACATGTGCCAATTCCTTGTATAGCAACTCTGGAATTATCACCTACATAAAACCATCAACTACCATGTGGAGTTTACGAAACTCAACGAAGGCATCACGATCCTTCTCTACATGGTTGGTTGCTCCTGAGTCTGCAATCCACAAAGGATGTGATTTAGTTAGAAAAACAGAACAAGAAGCATTCACATAACAAACGTTTGTACTATGATGTTGTACCTTTTTAGGCTCGGTATAATCTTGAGCAAAGTGGCCCTTATTACCACAATTATAGCACTTCACATTTTTCATGTTCTTCTTCTTAAAGGAACATTTTCCCTTTCCATGTTGGTTTCATTTTTTCTTCTTGGATTCCTGAGGAGAGTGGTTGAATCTCTTATTATTCTTCCATTTGGGCCCACCATGATGCTTGCATTTCTTATTCATAGCTCCATGTGAACTAGAACTAACTGCATATGCCTCAGAAAACATTTTTGAGGCTTCAAGACGTTCCTCCTCCAAGATGAGATGCCTCGTAGCATCTTCCATAGTCTTAATGTTCTTATTATGAGTTAGGTGCATCTTCATATGCTCCCAACTCTGAGGCAGTGAATGAATCATAGCTTGTACTTATTGCTCGTCAGAAAGCTCATGCCCAACATCACATTACTCACTTACCATGTTGGTCATTTGCCTCAGATGCTTTTGCATTGTATCATCTGGGCGCTTCTTATAAGTATCAAACTTAATAGTAAGTGACCTCACTTTGGTCACTGAAGCACCTCCAAAACGAGTAGCTAGTGCGGACCCCATGTCCTTTGCAGTTTTGAATTTACGGAACTCTCGCATGATATCATTATCCATACTACTCAGCAACATGATGCGAGCTAAAGCGTTGTTCTTCTTCCATAATTCGTATGCATCACGGTCCCTTCGATGTTGGGCCGTAGTGCCCTCCTTAGGAACTTCCATGGTTAGGTTTAATGGTTCAAGAGCCTCTTGCTTCTCCAACACATATTGGATTTTCATACACCAGATTTCATAATTGTCACCATTAAGTTTCTCACCCCTATTGAGTTCAGCAACAATATTCTTCAAAGCAGTAGCCATTTTGAAACACTAGGTTTCTATAATAAGAAAGAAATATATTTACACGTTAATGTCATATTATTCGCTCATGGAGTAAATAATTTGATCACAATTGCTTATGAAATCAAAAGTCCACTAATGTGTTCAATCGTCATTCATACAACAATCGAATCCTAATTACTTTACTCTAGACGAATTCATGTATAAAATTCATGTAAACATATTACATAAATATTAAGACATTTCTCATAAAACAACATATTGTATTAATTGTGCTTCAAACTACGAACAGTCTATAGGAAACGAACCCTACGTGAAAATGAGTTCACGAGTTTGCATGATACAGTTCACGAAGCTCGATTTACAATAGCTCTTACTATTTCCATTGGAAGACCTAGAGGATATAAAGTCATAATCAACTCCCTTCTACGCATCTCTTTAATAAATGTCATCACTAGCAAATTGTAAGTCTTCTCGTTAGGCATATTATTCCAGAGCATTCATAACAGTTCGCCTTAAGGTTTAAGTAATGTCGCAAGCAAAGTCATATACTTTACTTCAACATTTGCATAAGATAGACAACCTCCAAAGTATAACTCTTGCATCATGATATTAACTGAAATAACATGTTGTGTTAGATCATCTCCTGGCATTAAACGCATGTGAACTAATTGTACATACATGCTGCCAATACGTCTCTTCTGTGCCTTACTTCGAATAAGCTTAGGTGTCTGCTTAATAATAGGCATCTTCCTGAAAAACAAATTTTCAGGAATCAGAAGAGTATACAAAATAACAAATTATTTTGTCTAACACATAGCGAACTAATGCTCATATTATGGAAATAATTTAATTTATTATTATTTTCAATAATTTATTGAACTAATCAAAATATGCTTTTAATATCTAATCAATTAGAAACTTATTTCTAATTTTAACTTATAATTGAACTAATCAATTATCTTGGTTTAATTAAAAAAACTAATTTCTAATAAAAAACCTTTCTTGTATGAAGAACAAAATATCCAATAATAAAAAATTCTAATATTTTATATTAATTAGAAACTCATTTAACTAACTTAATTAGTTTGTGTCAATTAGAAAACGTATTTCTAATATTAATGTTACATTTATTTTAAAACATATATCCAAAAACCTATTTATTAAGACTTTTGTCTTATTATACTTATATTTAATGGTTATACAAGGCACACATTGCATCATCGAAGGAGTAACTTTTTAAACGTGAAAGGCCAGTGCCTTTCCAAGAAGAAGTTGTCTTTTTCTTTTTTTTAAAACATGAAAAGCCACGTGCCTTTTCTTCAAGAAGCCTGCATTGTTTGTAAAAATAAAATGATACTTTGTGAAAAGGCGTCTTCTTCCTCCTCTTCTCTCTGTGTCGTTTTCGTAACATAAAAAAATTAACCTACTCTTAACCGTCCACACCGGAGAAGTCATCGGCATCCTCTCCGCTGACTTGCGTTCATGGGTGAGTATTCACCCAGCGGTGTTGCAAGGTGGTGACGCCAAATCAGTGGCATCACCAACCCATAATCACCAGCGGCAAAAACTCAAATGTTTTGCTGCTAGTTTTTCCATCGTCTACAGTAGCCTTGGACCAAAAACTCAAATGTTTATTGGTCACATCAAGGCTATAGTACATATGTGAGAGGCTTTAAACAACAAGAGCAAGGAACAAAGGAACATACGCAACGCAGATGCAATAAAACATACACAAACCCAAAAAAAACAAATAACTCCTATCGTGTTCAGTAAATGCAAGTCCAGTATACGCAATCATTGGCATACTCAAAAGCATCAAATCGTACCCATGCATACATAAACAAAACAACCTGGCTCTGATACCAACGTAAGATAATTAAACAAGATAAAACATAATCATAAAAATCATGTGAATTATAGGATCGTTTCATATGCAGATAAAAACAAAAATTGCATACTTGAATTTTGTTATAGTTCCACCGATTAAAGTATACTGTAGAGAATTTTGTTCAGCTTTTTCTCCATATGAAAAGCACTTGTCACGAAGAGACATACCAGAAGGTCTACTTATCCTTTTGTTCTTTGGTTTTTAACATCAAACAAGATAACTACCGTTGGTAGTTATTTAAAGAACAATGACTATTAAACCCCTCGTGGGTGTATATAATCCATTATAGAAATCTAATTAAATAAGCTAAATTCTAGTTTCATTAATCTTATTAAGGAGAAGAAAAGAATCTTTTTTTTTAACGTTTCTCTTATATTTTTATTTGCATTTATTTCAGATGTGCACATTTACGCAAGTCGGAGGATGAGAAATATATCTAGCTAGTCTTAAAAGCAACAAAACAACTTAAGTTGGAATAACTGAAATGATACACGCTCATTTCAATATCCAATTCCAAACTTAGATGTAGAAAGAAAAAAATCAATTTTTATATCAATTTATTAGGCATATATGCTAACATATTTACTAACAATAATATATTTTACTAACATTTGATATTAATATATAAAGAGCATTAATATATCTAAGATGATCGTGTTTCGATTGGCGTTTAAATATTTATAACTTACAGTGCTCTAATTGTAAATTAACCTTTAAAATATTAGAAATCAGATAACCTATGAAAAAATGTTTTACATTCACATCCTAAAAATGTTTAAATATATTGATTGTAATATGTTATTAATAGTAGAAGATTTATAAATATTAAAAATTTATTTATTTCTATTAAATCTTATCAAACTTATATTAAAATTAATCAAATGATGATGTACTTAACAATCTAATATTTAATTAGCATTGTTTTGGTAAGTATTAAATAAATTAACAAGTAAAATTACAAGCATAAAGAGGGCACTAGAAATTAAAGAGGTTTACAACTCATTAGATTTAGGAGTGATAGTTCTAAACATTCCAATTGGAGAGGAGATACCGCACTTCTTGGAATCTATGTTTGTAGGTGCTTGTTTGGAACTTGATGAAATCTATAAGATGATTATAGAATTGCTCTTTAGTGATGCATTTATAAATTCGATTATTTCTCTCATCCCAAATGGTTCTGATCAGGCAAGATAAGGAAATGCAAAAGCACCATTTTACAGTTTTGTTGGGTGGCTATCGTTCAAATCATTTGGTGCATCAGTGATCAAGCATTTGAGTAGTAGTGTTTTTTAAAATTCATTAGTAAAGCTGTATTAGAAGAATAAGTGGTTTATGCTTTCCTTAGCACATCTGCAAAGTGTACACCAATTAGTGAGGTTTAAAAACTTAGAAAGTTTATTTACAGTTGACAACTTCTTTATGGTAAGCTAAAGCTTGGTGGATGTTTATGGATGAAGATGACCGAACCACACCATCTTAGTCCAAGATATAGATACCAAATCACAAAATAGAACCTTTTTACATGATTGATTGGTTAATGTCATTAGATGTGGGTTTCCAAATGATCATATCCTTAACTATGTTAACAGTAGTATGAGTAATTTCAGTTTTCAAAAAGCTAGCAATAGGAACTTGTTGGATGAGCCCCTTCTTCATCAGACCTTCTGTTACAGTGGCTTTATGGTGCACTACATACTTGAGAGGTAAGGCATCAACCACTTCTTCTAAAGGACCCATAGATAACCAATTATCTTGTCCAAAGCTAATGGATTCTCCATTTCCTATTGGTGAAATGAAGTCTGGTATGAATCTTTCTCTTATCTTGAAAATTGCCTTCAAAGTAGTAGAAGGATAGTGTTTCACATCCAAACTCCATTCTTATTTTTTATGAAATAATTGTGTATCCATTTGCACTACATTGATTGCCTATTAGAGATAAGTCTCCATAGTCTTTTAGTGAGCATGAAGGTGTTCATGGTTTTAAGAGATCATATACTGAGGCCTCCTTGTTCTTTAGGGATGCATATTTCTCCCTATTTCATTTTGACTCTATTAGGACTTCCATTACCTCCAGACCATAAAAACCTGTTGAAGGTCTTATCAATAGATTTAACGATGTTGCTTGGGAAAGTAATGGGAGCAACCCAATATGTGTTGATAAAGCTTAGAATGGAGACAATAACCTAAGTTCTACCAGGTGTAGAGAGATATCTTGAGCTTTATGGAGAAATTCTAGGATTGATTTTATCAAGTAAACTGTTGAACTCTTTGTTTTTTAATCTTAAAGACGTGAATTGGAATGCCAAGGTAACTCATTATAGAGAGGAAGAAACCACTTTCAAAGTAATTCACCTTGATCTCAAACATCCTATTAAAGACCTTTAGAGCTATCATAAGAGCTAAAACAGAATGAGTTAATTTATTTTATGTATCATAATTTAATTACTAAATCAAATTGTATAATTTGTGATGTTAGTTTTTTTTGACTATTTTAATACTTATTTCAATGACTTATATTTCATTTATTAAGTATGATATCTCTACTAAATTACTAGAATAACGTATGTAGCTAATAAATCATTTTATTATTAATATATTATTTAATAAATTATTATGTTTATTACTCTATCGTTCATCATATTATTTGAATAATATAAATAAATGTTTAGTTAATTAATCAATTAATAAATCATTATTTTAGCATAATATCACTTCTTCACCTAATATTACAACAAATTAAGTCAAATTCTCATTTCAAATATCAATTTTTAAATTATGATAATCTAATTGTACTGATTATTCTATTATATGGATGTTGTAAGACATGTTATGTATATACTTATGCAATCTAATCTATACAAGGTTAATCATCTCATTATTTTCTAACTTGAATCTTCTTGTTTTATTCTTCAAATATTTTTTTATATTTGTAACAGGTTTCCTAACTTTAAATTTTTGCAACTCATTCTTGTTAATATCTTTTTAACATAAATTATGTGATAATTCGAATTGAAATTTATCTAAATAATTTATTTTTCTTTAATTTCCCAGATATCATAATAAATTGCTCTTTTTTCTTATATAGTAGATATATAATGGGTTAATTACCAAAAAATCCAAAATTTTGTCAAATTTTCAATTATAGCCCGAAATTTAAAAAATAGCAATAAAATGTCTAAACTTTCAATTTTTTTGAATTCTAGCTAGAGCTTCAAAAAGTAGCAATAAAATGTTCAAACTTGCAATTTTTTTTCAATTTTGGCTCAACGTTAGTGTTTCAGTTAAGTTTGTTGATGTACCTTGCCACAGTTTCAAAAACCTTAACTATTAATACAAGTCAGCTAAAATTAACACAACAAATGAAGATTAATGAAACAATGTAGTTTAATCCAATTATTAAAATGATGTCATTGTTTAAAAATGTCCTAAATCATATTACACAACCCCAACAACCTTAGCTTTGATTTCAGTTTTTCTTTTCATTTTTAGTTTGTTCTCTTGATGCCCTCACCTTTTGATTTTTAGATTACGCAGCCCCAACACTCTCAAACTAAGAGCATCAGGAGAATGACCTAAAAATGAAGGGCTTATTGGTGTAGTAACTGTAATGTGAGAGTAGTTTGAGGTTTTAGAAGAACAAACAGAAAATAAAGGGTTGAGGGTATCGGGAGAACAACAGATAATGTCAGGCTAGAATTGAAGAAAATCGAAAGTTTGAACATTTAATTGTCACTTTTTAAAGTTTGGGCTAGAATTGAAAAAAAAATTGAAAGTTTGGGCATTTTATTGCTACTTTTAAAGTTAGGGTCATAATTGAAAATTTAACGAAAGTTTGGGCTTTTTTTTTGTAATTAACCCATACATAACTAAATGATATACTTTTGTGATATATGGTTGAATCATTGATGTTATATTATATTTGCCTCCTCCTTCCAATTCCATACATATGTTTTTGTTCTTTTTCTAGTCCAATTGCATTATTTTTTTATATGATGTTGCCTAGAAAGCATTGAAATTTTTTCTTGCATAATTGAAATTTTTTTATATTGTGTTTCCTTTAGACTATACTTTTCAATATTTTTCATATTCTTATTATTCTAAAAAATTGAGTAATTGAGATATTAGCAAGCAATAAAAATGATTGGTTTATTCTAAACATATAGATTGTTAATATTATAGAGATTATTAATAAATGTATATATATTATAGATTGATTTTAGGAAGCTTGATTACGGGGATTGACAATAACTACTTGCCATATTTAGGCACACAACATGTATATAAATAGTAGTGCATAGTGAATACAAAAACGTCATGTATTCATAATTCATAACATAGTATCAAAACCATACTTAGCTATTTGAAAGTTTAAAGTTTTTGCCCAAGTGCAAAATTTTAGTATATGTTTAGTGTTTTTCTACTTGTATTTGCAAGTGTTTGGGTCATCTGATATGTGTTTAAATGTTGATTTATTTGATATATTACACCTTGTGATTAATGCCTTAGAAATGCTCAGGACACTCACTTTAGCTCATGTTTGAACTTAGGTACTTTTCAAAAGTAAAGAAGTTAAAGTGACCCGAAAGTATGTCATTGAAATCATCTTCTCAATTTCCATATTCTATTGATTCATGGAGCATGAAGAAGAAAACGGTTAAAAGAAGAAGAGGCAAGAAAGAATGTCAAATGAAGAACAAGGAAAGGAGAAATCTCAAAGCCAAACATTGGACTGCATAGGCGTGAGAAATCTCTCATGCTAATGTATCATCTCTCACAACCATGAAAATGCCATGCACGACTATGAGAAGGCAATGCCCGACTGTGCATAGTAATGCATGACCGTGAGAAGTTTGCACAACTGTGAAATGACCTTACACGGCCATGAATTATCACATTTGAGAATTAACTAAAGAACGACACGGTGTCCTGGCTAGGTGTCACTTGGTTTTAAACCTAAATTTTACTATATAAGGAAAAAAGAGTGATGACAGAAAGGTATGTGGGAATAGACCTAGCCAATAGGGCCTTTCTTCTATTTTCTCTACAGTTGTTTCTTTATTCAACATTGACAATGGCAATGGAGAGGATGGCTGATGGTGAAAGCTTGAAGATGGAGATGACAGCTAACTTCCCTAACACTGGTTTGGAGGTGCAGTTGAGGTTAAGAAGCATATTAAGCAAATTTTTGTTGTGTATCATTTTCTTTACCTCTTTTCAAATTGTTTATATTATCTTGTATGGATTGATTGGGTGATATATGAGAATGATTTTAATGCTCTATTAAATCATTTTTCATGAAAATCTATGCTAAAACTTGAATGCAATATGTAATAGTCGTGTTAAAGGTTGTATGTGGCAACTAACGGTATTAAATCATTAGAGATTCATAGTTTAAGTTAAATAATCCAAGCTTATGTGATTGTTACTTAGATTGATATGTTTTTCTCACCCGTAATGCGGTTGTCCGGATAAACTTAAAGAGCTTGTTCTAGGTTTCCTGATAGTTAGGGTTAATTAATGAGCTCTTCTTGATTAACTATGACCTAAGAAAAAACTGGAATTAACAGAGCTTATTGTTAGTTCACGATTAATAGTCTTAAGAGAGGTGTAAAGACGATAGTTCAACGAAATTGTGTTTAGGCCGAGATTAAACTAAAGAATTGGATTTTAACTCATTCGTCAACTTTATCACTTTGTTGTTGTTTAATTTGATTTATTTTAACATATTTAATTTTACTTTGTCTTTTAATTTGCTTCAAACCAAAAAACCCTCTTATTTTGCTTATATAGATAAATTAGGAAAGTAATTAAAATTAATCTCTGTAGAATAAACTTAGACTTACCGCTAACTATAGTTTAGTCTAGTTATTTTGGTAGTTTTACAACATGTGACCAACACTAGTTTAAGCTGATGATTATTTCTCACCGTTAGCACAGTTGGAATCGTCTACTTACCGTAGGGTCACTAATTTAAGGTGAAGACTTAGTCTTGTCATCTCAAAGTTGTAGTTTTCGGATCGATCTATACTGAAAAATCAGTCACCGAAGGTCTCACAAATGCCCCATATGTGCCACCAAAAAGTCCATCATCTAGTCCCATATGTCAGTGTGTGGCAACAGATGTGTCAGAGTGGTAGCACCTCATCACTTCTCCCGACATCACTTCTCCGTCCAGACTTTCCTAGGTGTTTGATCCATCATCACCATCGACTGCTTAAGGGGGTTTGTGCGTTGCTTGCCACTACCTTGCTTATCATTGTCCTACTTCACCATTAATGATTGTGCACTTCAGTCATAATAATAAATGCTCCTTTAATTGAATTCAAAATAAAGGAAATAGTATAGTGGGTTGGGAAAAGGGGAATCCTGATGCATGAAGTGTTGAGTTCAACTACTATCATGAGTTGGGTCATATCACATGCACATGTTTAAAACTGTCAAACAAATTTTTAAAAAAATCTTAACTCATATTGTAGCTATTTCTACCACAACTAGCACATCTTTAGAGTAAACAATCTTAGTTTCTGTATATGAATTTACTAAAATTTGTCATTATCAAGAAGCCATATAAAGGTCATCTAACTATATCACTTCCATTGCTGAAATAGTTAATCCTGATAAGTGTCTTCTTTCTTCCTCCAACACCCAGTGGGTCATTAATTCGATGCAACTAATCATATAATAGGTAATCTTAATCTTCTCACTAACTTTACACGCCATAATTATCCTTCCAAAGTCACTTCAATAGATGGTTCTACCTCATATGCTCTTGATTTTGGAGTTGCTTAACCTACTTCTTTACTTTCCTTATCATTTATGTTAAGCCAACTAGGATTTTCTTTCAACTTAATGAATAGCTTAAGCTCTAAACTAATGGGTCATATTTTTTTTAGAATAATGTCTTTTTTAGGATCTTATGACAAAGAAGATTATTGTTATAGGACATGTATTAGGAGGTCTTTATGTTCTAAATATCCATAAATCGGTGCCCATACCCACCCATTGCTCACTCCATTATCTTAACTCCTTTTGAAGCACATTGTTGGTTAAGCCATTCATTATTATTTTTGTTAAAGAAACTATATCCAAAATTTAAAACCGTGTCATCTTTAGATTTTTCATCATGTCAATTTATCAATTATCATTGTTTGCTTTATGCTTCTCGAGTAAATAAAAAAGCTAGTTTTTTGTTTAAATTAGTTCATTCAAATGTTTAGGATCTGTGTCCTATTGTATCTAAAAAAGGGTTTTTGTATCTTTTCACCTTTATCGATAATTTTTCTGAGATGAATTGGCTTTATTCAATGAAAAATCATTTAGAGTTATTTCCCATTTTATAGCCTTTTATGTTGAAATCAAAACACAATTTAATATTTCTTTACATACTTTGCAAAGTAATAATTCCAAAAAATTACCTTTCTAATCCCTTACAGACTTATATTCTTAAAAATGGCATCATTCACCAAATTTCTTATGTAGATACACCATCGCAAAACAATGTAGTTGAAAGAAAAAAAAAATCTCCTCAAAATAGCCAAATAACTTATGTTCCACATATTTTTAACCTACTTTTTTAGGTCAATCTAGTCTTTATAACCTACTTTTTTATTAATCATATGTCATCGTTATTCCTCTATGGTGAGATTCCTTATCAAATTCTCTTTCCTACTAAAACCTTGTTCCACATTAAGCCTCTTATATTGGGACTTAAGTGTTGTATCTGTGATGTTTGTCCTCAAGTCACCAAATTAGATCTCAAATCTATACGATGCATCTTCTTAGGTTTCTCTCGCCTTCAAAAAGGGTATTGAAGTTATTATCCTTGTCTTAATAAATATCTTTTATCTATTGATGTCATATTTATGGAACATCTTCCTTACTTTCCTATTTCTTCAACCACTTTTAGTAGCCAAGGGTAGAATGATGAATTGTTAGTATACCAAATACTCATAAGTCACCAAGTGTTGTTTTGCACATACTATTTCAACAACAATGCCACCACCAACACCTATACCTTTTCATCATATCTTCTCTAGATGATGAGATGTTCTTGACACACATCTAAAACAAATTTCTCCTTTAGCATCAAATGTCATGAATACTAATTTTAACATTCCAATTGCTCTCCAGAAAGGAAAATGTCAATGCATTTATCCATTCTTATCTTTTGTTTCATATGACCAATTATCATCCACTTCGTGTTATTTTATTTACTCTCTGAATTTTGTGTATATTCCTAAAACTGTTCATGAGGCATTGTCTCATCCTAGTTGACAAGCGGCAATGATAGAAGAGATAAAATGATTTAATACTAATTGTACTTGGAATTTAGTTAATTTACATACAGAAAAAAGGCTATCAGATGTAAGTAGGTATTTGATGTTAAATTAAATCCTAATGGCTCACTAACTCGACTTAAAGCTTGCCTTATTGCCAAAGGCTATGCTCAAACTTATGGTGTAAACTACTCTAGTACCTTCTCTCCTGTGGTTAAGTTGACATATGTTAGTTTCTTTATTTCTATGGTAGCTACTCATACCAAGCCTTTGCATCAATTGGACATAAAGAATGCATTTCTAGATGGAGATTTAGAAGAGAAAGTTTACATAGAAATGCATTCTTTATATCCAATTGATGCAAAGGCTAGGTATAGAAGAGAAAGTTTACATAGAGCAACCACCTGGGTTTGTTGCTAAGAGGAAGTATATGAAAGTGTGCCATCTTATAAGATCTCTGTATAGTTAAAATAGAGTTCTCGTGCTTAGTTGGAAAGGTCAGTTAAGTCAGTGAACAATTTAGAATAAATAAAAGCAAATTTGATCATTCTGTCTTCTACAAGTATTCTGCATATTGTATTATTATTCTTAGTGTCTATGTAGATGATATTGTTATCGCTAGCAATGATGCCACAGGGATCTCATCTATGGAAACATTCTTTCACAGTCATTTACCAAAAAAAAAAAAGCATTTTAAGTTTTAAAATACTTATTGGGAGTTCAGGTAATGAGGTATAAGAATGAAATCTTTTTATCTCAAAGAAAATATTTGCTAGATTGTTATATAAAATAGGAAAATTAGGGGCTAAACTATATAATGCTTCTATGTCACCTAATGTGCAACTCACAAAAGATGGAGATTTGTTTGAAAAACTTAGAAGTATAAAAGACTAGTTGGAAAACTGGATTATCTTACAGTGATTTATCCTTATATTTCTTACTTAATTAATATTGTGAGCCAATTTATGTTTTCGCCAACAATTCATCACTAGGTTGCTTTGAAGCAAATCTTTTGTTACTTGAAGGGAGCACCTACACAAGTTATACTTTACATAAATCTTGGTCACTCTCATATAAAATGCTTCTCATATATAGATTGGGCAAAGTCCAAGATTGATAAAAAAAAATCCACCACATGTATTGTGTTTTTGTTGGAAGAAATTTGGTTTGATAAAATAGTAAGAAATAGAATTTTGTAGCTCACTCAAGTGCAGAATCAAAGTACAGAGCTATGGCATAATCTATTTGTGAAATAATTGGATATACCAAATTTGACAAAAATTGGACTTAAAGTTAATGTGCCAACAAAATTATAGTTTAATAACCAAGCTACTCTTCATATAGCCTCTAATCATATGTTTCAAGAACAAACTAAGCATAATGTAATTGATTGTCACTTTGTTCATGAAAAGATGCAACAAAATATAGTATCTATAGGATATATGAAGACTGTAAAACAACTGGGGGATCTCTTTACAAAGGCTCTAAATAGGACCTGGGTTGAATAGTTGTGTAACAAGCTAGGCATGATAAACATCTATGCTCCAACTTAAGGGGGATTGTTACTATTACGAAGATTATGAATGAATGTATAGTTATTATAAATTGATTATAGGAAGCTTGATTATAGGGATTGACAATAATTACTTACCACATTTAGGCATACAAGACGTATATAAATAATGATGTTCAGTGAATACAAAAACATCAAGTATTCATAATTCATAATATAGATAAAGTATATTAGTTTTATTGTAAGTTGTTCAAATCTAATAACAAACAAAGTGCATTAGCAATTGATGGATTTATAGATTACAAGCATCTTAATGTAGACTTAGAGAATATAAGAATAGTATTGAGCATATGACTAACATAAACATCTAGAATGAACTAAAAGTAAGATTGAGAAAAAGTCAATCAGTTGATAAAGATTTGCAATAAGGAAATTGTAAAGGAGAAAGAATGTTGAAGATAAGTCTTGATAAGAATAGTTCTTGTTGTGAAATGACTTGCTAAATATAATTTGGCTTTTCAAAGATTCAATGAGAATCTTTACTAAGATAATAATACTAATTTTTTAGGATGATTGAGATGACTATTGAATTTGATGTGATGTAATAATGTAAGATCATGTTAAACACATTTGAAATCATAAAATTCATCATCATTATCTTGGTCGCAAAATTCAAAATGAGTTTATTTCTTTTTTCACCCATAGTGTCAGAAGTTTTATCATAAGAATCATTAAAGAAGTGAAATATTTTTCTATAATTCTTGATTGTGCCTTATATTTGAGTCAATAAGAACAAATGAATTTGTTGGTATGATAAGTGAATATGTCAAACTAATAAAATAAAAATATAGGAGTACTTTTTACAGTTCTTAAAGGTAGATGTCACATCTAGATTAAAATTTTTAATGAATTATTGAATGCACTAAAGTTTCTTGATCTTAATATCCACGATATAAGGGGTCAAGGTTATGATAATGGTTCTAATATAAAGGTAAAACACCACAGAGTTTAAAAGTAATTACTTAAAATAAATCTGAGAACAATATATATGTCATGTGCTTTTTATAATCTTAATTTTATTTTAGTGATATGGCACATTCTTATATTAAATTTGTTCCATTATTTGGAATTATGTAACACATATATGCATTATTTTCAAATTTTCCTAAAAGTTGGAAGGCTTTTCTTGAAAATGTTTCGGGCTTAACTATGAAATCATTGTCCAAACTCATTGGGAGAGTTAAATGAAAAGTGTTAAACCTATTAGATTTCAAGGTCCTTAATTAAGATTGACTTTGATGGAATTATCTAGATCTTATGATGATGCTAAGTCAAAGAATTAAGTAGAAAGTTTGGTTAGTACATTTGAGAGTTTTGAGTTTTTACCTAGTATGGTTATTTAGTATGAGATTTTATTTGCTATTAACACGGTGAGTAAAAAGTTGTAGTCAATATCTATGTGCATCGACACTACTATGGAGCAATTAGAAGGTGTGATAATATTTTTTTTAAGAAATATAGAAACAAAGGGTTTATCTCTATTATAAATATTGCTAAAAGCCTTGCACATTAGATGAATGTAGGGCTTACATTTTCAACTAGATGTAATGAACACGATAAAGAAATAAAATCAACTGAAGAGTCATCTAAAGTTAGTTATTTTTCAGTTGTTAGGAATATGACAATTGCTTTATTGAAGAATAAATTTGAAAACTTAATGGCATTTAAAAGTAATTTTATATTCTTATTTGATTTAAAGAAGTTGAGGTTGTAGGATGATAATGAACAAAGAAAATTTTGCATTAATTTTACTACTTTTTTCTCACAATAATTTGTCATATGTGGATTTAGATGATTTTTTTTCTAAATTAACAATGTTGGAAATGATTTTGCTGAATGAGTTAATATTATCTATTGCAATTCTTAAATTTGTTAAACCTGCAGATTTTTTAATCCAAATGTTTGAATTACTTATTAAATTTTATTAACTATAATTATGACTATAACATCAATTGAGAGAAAATTTTTAAAGTTAAAATTATTAAAAACCTAGTAGAGATCATCAATTTTACAAAAAATGTTGAATGATTTGACTATTTTATGTTATCGAAAAAGATATATTAGACGTAATGATTTTGCATCTAGAAGGACACAGAGAAATTGTTTTTCATGAATCATTTGTATGTTTGTTAGCGCAGTTCTCTTGGTGTTTTACAATTTGATATTACTGATGAGTTGTTGTTGCTATTATTTTGTTAGTGTAGTTGCCATTTTGTAGTGATTTTATTGTTACTGACATTTGTAAAAAGTTGTTAGCTAGTGTTATAATCATTTGCCCATAATATTTTGTTGAGTATGTAAATTTATGACTTTAGTAATTTATGTATAAATATTAAATTTATTTAATAAAAATATTTTGCATATTTATATATTATCAATTCATAAAGTCCTTTTTATTTTATCCCAAGCCTATAATACGTTAGAAATGACCAAAGGTGGAACTAAACTTTCGTAAATATGTAGGCTTGGAGTTGGAACATAACAGGAGAAACACGATGGAATAAAGATTGGTTTGAGAGAATGGTGGGGTTTGATAACCTGCTGAAATGATAAGTACTTATATATTTGGGATTACTGTTTTGGTAATTACTGAAATGTGAAAATAGGTGTTTGGCAAGTGCGGATGCGATTGCTGAAAAGAGATAAAATGACTAAAAAGCTCATTGATATAATAAACTAGTAATTGTTGTATAAATAATTAAAAATATATTGTTAGTTATACAAATTTAAAATTATAAATAATAAGATATTAAATTAAAATAATAAAAATATAAATAAAATAAATTTATTGAATAAAATGTTTCATTAAAAATATATTATTAGCCATATAAATTTAAAATTATAAATAATAAAATATTAAATTAAAATAAGAAAATATAAATAAAATAAATTTAGTAAATAAAATATTTCATATAAATATATTATTAGTCATATAAATTCAAATTATAAGTAAGAAAATATTAAATTAAAATAAGAAAATACTAGATAAAATATTTCATAAAAATATATTAGTAGTCATATAAATTCAAATTATAAATAAGTAAATATTAAATTAAAATAAAAAATATAAATAAGAAAATATTATTAGTCATATAAATTCAAATTATAAATAAAAAAATATTAAATTAGTTCAGGGAATAATGGAAAATAATAATTATCAGAAGGTTATTAATAGAAAGTAGAGTTTCTACCACAGATGCATTTTATTACCGCAACCTTCTTTCTACTTATCAATTTCAACAATAGGATCATATTTTTCTCCAATCTCTGGTTGGTCATCCGCAGATTCAAATATGTAACTACATTTAAAAAATGCAGTAGATAAGTACTTATTCCTACCGTACCGTAAATCAGAACGTAGCCTAAATCAGCCATATTTACATATCCTACTTCGTATCAACATAATATTAAGTGCCTATTTATATCAAACTAAAATAATTGGAGTTTATTACCCAAAAAAATAATTGGAGTTAAAGTTGCAAAAAATTTTTTTTTTGGGGTAGTTTAGTTACAAATCCGAATTACTAAGTGTGATGTGTTTTTCTTTATGTTAACTCCACATGAATAGTCTATGGGGTAGAAATCTAATCAGACATCCGTCCTGTCCTGTTCTGTCCCAGATATAACTTTCATCCACTAATTAGTAATTACGGAAGAGAAGAAGACAAGACTACCTGACCAGAAGTTTAACCAAGACAGACACGCCCACTTTAAAATTCAATCTTGGCACTGCTTCCGTCGCACCACCTCGCCATTTTGCTCAGGTTTCTCTTCCACCCGGAAATATTAACATGCAAATTCATCTACCAGAGACCAGAGATTCTTCCTTTTCAATTCCCATATCTCAAAACCCTAACCCCACTCTCAGCGATGGTCGCTTTACAGGCGAAGGTCTCTTCAATTGGTTTTCTCAATGCCATGGCGTATTACACAATATCATCTTGATTGTGGCTTCCCTTTGTTTTGTGCTTTACTTGACATTCCAGACTAAGAAAAGCTTGAGAAAGCTATCCCAGGGGAGATCCCATATAATCATCGCTTATTACGTGAGTCTTTGGCTCGTCAGCTTGCTTAATCTTGCTTGGTGCTGCTTTCAGGTTTGTGAGTTTTTATTAGAATCTGTCAAGCTAGCTAGTTTTTTCTTGATTTTTTAAATATCCTTTTGTTTTGGTATTAACTAAACTTATGATTTGGATTCATGAATTAGCTATTGAATTGTAGGTTTCTTGAATTGTCATCTGCTATCTGTTTTTTATTGAAATGTGCATTGAGAGCCGATACTTCTTCGAGTTTGCGAAATTTTGATTAGTTTGTTAAACAAGGCCTTGTTTCACGTGTCATGATTGTAAATGTAGCTATTGATTCACTTTTGAGGGGGCAATTATCAGACAAAACGGCAGTAATGATGTCCAAGTATTGGTCTGATGTACATGTTGACGTAGTTGCTGTAACTTAACGTGCTGTAACTTAACGTGCACTGCCTCCAACTTGAGTAAGAATTCAAATGTTAAGGTTACACCTACAACGATAACTATTACCGAATCTGGAACTCTTTTTGGGAGGGGATCAATGAAAAGCTGCGATCAAACTGAGTCTGAAAGATGTTTAATTGATAATTTTATTGAACAAAACCCTTGGCAATGGGAACTTGCTATGCGACATTTAGTTACCTTTCTTTCTCCTCCTACCAATGTCTTTTCTTGTCAACTTTGTTGGATTCCCATCCATAAACAACCTTTGGTCAAGAAGCACCTGTATCTTGAGATTTATCAGTGGATTAATTCTACGTTTATGGTTGTTTGTCTAAATGTTTTCTCATTCTGGATATCCAAATATCATGATTCTGGTCAATTTAGTTCTTCTATGATTGGATACTTAAGGCCCAAGAATTAGAAGACATGGTGCAGGATTCAACCTGTTGGCTTTGATCTTCATTCTATTTTGACATTACTTCTTTGTTTATCACCATTTATATATTGCAAATTCTTGCTGACATATAAATATGACTGCATAAGACCTGCATATTGTTGTACAAGATAACCAATTCTGACCAAGATACCTCAATAGTACTAACAAACACACTTCTTCTCTAGGTGTTGTGTATCTTTGTACGTTTGTATGCATGAATATTCGTATGGGGTCTGTGTGCACGAATATTCGTATGGGGTCTGTGCAGAGATTTTTGTAGTTTATGTTGTTTCTTTGCCTACTCGGCATCAAAATAGTTCAGTCCACTAATACTTCCTTTTCATATCTTAATAATTCACAACCTTCTTGCATGCATCTATGCTTAACAAATAACTGGTTTACATGCTTCCACTATTGATACTTGGTTCTTTTTGAAGCTTTTTTGCCCTTTTCCCTTAGATGGAGATCTTTTTTTTTTCACTGTTGCAGGCATGGGAGTGCACTCCTGGAAAAGAGTTAGCATGGAACATCCTATCCCTGTTTACAACATCTGGAATGTTGTTTCTGGAAGTCAGCTTGATTGCCTTTCTATACCAAGGAAATTATTCTAGTGGGTTTGATGCTTTGACCCGGCCCTTTGGTATCTCAGCGCTTGTAGTTGGTTTGGACATAGTTTTGAAGGTACTTCATTTTTCACTTTAATCATTGCAGTTCTCTAATAGCTAGCTTGATGCCAAAAGGCACCTTAAGAGGTTTGGGGAATATTGGTGTCACTTTTAACTTATTTTGGCCCTTTTTACAGTTGTCTACCAAATGCTATCCTTAGGCCAAATATGATATCTGACATTTGAATTATCTCTAAACTTCTGCACAATTAGATGAGGACGATGAGGTTGTGCTTGTGTATGATGAAGTTACCCTCAGTTTTTGTTTTTTTAATTCTGTCGCCTGCCTCTACTAAATTGTTGCAACTGGCCAAGATTATGACATGAAATATAAATTACTTAATTGATGTTTTCTGTGCAGGCAATTTACCTGTTTGCCCTGGGGATCCCACTTTTCATTGATAATAATGAAGAACAGCTTACCAAAAAGTGGAATTTATGGGTTATCCACAGGCTCGTGCTAACTGCAGTTTATGGCCTGATATTATGGATGTACCACTCTCAGTGGAGGGACAGGTTGCCTGGTAAGGTTCTCAGTACATGCATGTTGGTAAAGTATATTTATCCCTATCAGAGATGGTTAATGACTTGTCATTTCCTTTATGCAGCACGACCTGCATTCTACAAATACATTGCTATAATGTTCACTTTGAACTTACTGGCACTGCTTGCTTGTGGGCTTATGGGAAGCGGGGCTGGTTTCAGCTTTTGGTAATGTTGAACAGAATTGTTTTTTTCCCACAAAAGGCCTTCTGGAGCTATATGTATTCCTAATGATCCTTTATCTTCTTCTACAGGTTGTACACTACAACAATTGTTTGCTACCACGCCTTTTACCTTCCTCTACTGTACATAACGTTTTTAGCAGATTTTTTCCAGGTTTATCAGGATTTCACCTTACCCTCCTTTTCAAACTTAGTCTTTCTGTTACGAGTACAGAAACATTTGTGACCAATACTTGCATTTCTCGTGACTGTAGGAAGAAGATTTGCATCTTGAGAATGTATACTATTCAGAGATGAAAGATGCTGGCTTCTTTGATGCTGATTGGGAGTAAGAAAGGGAGCATCTGTTAAACAAATCTGGTTATGACACTATAGATATAAGTATCTATACTTTCCAGTATGTCACTCAGTATCTAGAGTGTCAGTGTTAGTGTTAGTGTTAGGAATATTTTACTGGAACCACTGATGAAATGCTTTATGCTACAAAAGTGAGCGAGGTAAAACAGGGCCCATCTGAAGGTTGTCATCTTTTGCCAGGTTGGTTCATATTAGATCTTTCCATTTTCTTACTGCGTTTTTCCCTTGCTATTTAGAGAAAAATATGGTTCAGAAGCTTAGCGTCAAATTTTCAGATGGCCGACATTTCGAGCTCTAGGCTTGGTAGCATTAGTTCTGGTCCGATCATTAAAATGTTTGGTACCCTTAGTTTTGGTCTGATAAACCTTAAACGAGACTGGTAAACAAGGTCCAATTTGACAAAGTTCCTTGTACTGGTCGGTTTTTCGAAAGTGCCGCGGAGGTTGTTAGGTTTCTATGGCAATTACAACTAACACGAAAGACACCCTAACATAAATAACTACTAAAGACAAGTTTATATCATCGCGAAAGACATCCCTAAGGACAAACACAAAAGATTACAGGGCTAAGTTTCAACTCGACATGAAATACGTAGCTCAAGACTGACATAGAAAGGAAAAAGGAAAAAGAAAAATTATACGGGGGATAAATTTTAACTCGACAAGGTACATCCCCTTCGGGATTTGTTTCTCAAACTGTTTCTGAGGTTCCAAGGTCCAAAAGTATGTTTGCACGAAAAAGGTAGTTATTTTAATTGACTTTGGATCCTCTATCGAAGATTACAGTGTCTTATTCTGTTTAATGTTAAAATTGCACCGTTTTTGTTTAAACTAAGAGAGACGCTTGTGAGATTCACCACAGGCGCCGTTTTTTTATTTTAGAATTAGCCACTTTTAAATAATACACGTTGAACAATAACGAAAATGGCTTTATATAAAATCATTTTATAATTTATTAATTATAAAAACAAACGTACATCATTATTTATTAGTCAATATAATAAAATGAAAAGTAATCAATTTTTTATACTCATCTATAATATCTGAAATAGTATATTTAATACATTTTTTTATATATAACAATCGAAAATTTAAAATAATGTAATCAAATTATATATATTTAAAAATTTTAATGTAAGTTTCATTAAAATGTTGAATTAATTGTTTCATATTAATGACTATTGGTATGATTATATAAATAAATTTACACATCAATAAAATAATTATATACTAATAATTATTAATTACAATTGAACAAAGAAAACAATTAACAATTGATAAATAAATTATTTAAAATTACTATATAATAATCACTTAAATATAACCATTTTTTTTTATAAAGTAATCATTTCTTTAATTTGATTATTCTTATTAGTATATAATAAAATCTTTGATTTATTAAATCATAGTTATATGATTAAGTAGACTATTTCAATATTTAGTATATATGTTATTGCTAATTATAAAAAATTGTTTATAGTTGATTAAGTAGTAAATTTCAATATTTAGTATATATGTAACTGTTAAATAGTTGATTAATTATGGTTATATTTTAATATTTTGAGATTAGATTATATTTGAAATGTAAAATGATTTTTATTAATTAGATATTGTAGCTTAAGAAGAAAATTTAAAATCATTGTAAGGTCACAGACGTGACTTGTTAAGCACAGTCGTGACCTTTGCAATCAACGTTAGTCATGCCCGTGACCTAGACAAAAATAATAAAATCATTAATTATATAATTATTCATTTTATGATTAAATAATTATTTATTTATTATTATTATTATTAATTACCTTATTGATATAACATTTATTATTATTATTGCTATCTTTATGATAAATAAATATATAGATTAATTTAATTTCTATTATTATTTTGAATTTGTTAAAATTAGTAATTTTCTTCTTATTATTATTATAAGGAATTAGCAAAAATAAGCATATCATTTTTTCCTTATTATTATCAAGCACGAAAAAAAATAATGAGAAATTTCATCATATTAGTTAATATAATTAATAACTAAATAAAAAATACTAATAAGAAATATAGTAAGTACAAATTTATTATTATCATAATTTAAAACAATAAAATTATGAAGAATCATTAAAGAAACATAATAATTATCCATAATAATATAATGGTGAATAATAATAATTACATAGAAGATGAAAAATAAGGGGAGGAGAATAGGCGAGGTCGAGATCGCGATGTGTCACGCGGGAGAGACACCGAAATTTGGACAGTATCGTGATCGCGACCTGTCGCGCTTGTGAAACAGGCTAAAGTAACCAGTCTCGCGATGGCGATATGTCGTGACGGCGAGACTGTCGACCTTACGCAGTCTCGCGATCGCAAGGAACTATGACTCCCTTTTATTGTTTTGATTTTATTATTATAATTACTAGTGTTATTATATTAAATAGCTTGTTATTATTTAATGTATTTATTTTCATTATTATGATTATATTCCTTATCATTATTTAAGTTTGTTTGCTTTAATTTATTTCTATTAATAATATTTTTATCCTTCTTATTAATTTAAAATTTATAAATCTTAATTATTTTATTAATGTGATTATTATGATTAGTTTTGTAATTCAGTTTATTACTTATTACTACCAGAGTTTTATTGCGCAAATGCGCAGTAATAATACCTTGTAAATTTAATTGCATATTTGTTATTTGTAAAAGTGGGCACTGATAATAAATTAAGAAATGGACATTTATAATTAAGAAGTCGTATAATATAACGTGTATGTTATTAATTATAAAAATATGTAAGTAAATAAATAATTTAAAGAATTTAAAGCTGTAATTTACAATAATAGAAGAATTTTGAAAGAATTATTTACAATATATAAGTTATTGAAAATACGGAAGTGAAAATGAAAGAAATGGATTATTAAAATTATTTATTTGAACAATAAAATTTGTAAAAATATAAGGGGTTTGTTATCAATTAAATATTATAGTTAATTAAGGTGTAAAAAAGGCAATAATTTAGTTAAAGACACTGCTAAAAAAGTATAAATATTAAATTAGTTCAGATAATTTATTATATTAGTAATGCATAAATGAAGATTATAAATTTTTAAAATTTGGCATTGAACCATTGGAATTCAAATTTAAAAAAGAATAATTAAATAAAACTTTTAAATTTGAAATGTTTATATCGCGATTAGGTTATTGTTAAAATTTTTATAACAACCATAGAATTAAATAAAAATTTTAGAATTGTCCTTGAATATATAAACCTCATAATTAATAAATTAATAATAACCATATTTGGAAAATTATATAACAGTGATTTATATTTATAATAATTGTTAGATACTGTTTTGAAGTAATTCACACGTTAATACAACACTTAGAAAACGATATTTAAGATGCACAAGAAGGGGGGGTTGAATTGT
>JAOSBN010000177.1:13293291-13313620 GCA_027563595.1 Erythroxylum suave
AGACATATTGTTTGATTATATTTTGTGTACTGATGAGTATAATATTTTCTACGACGTAATAAATATTGAATTTTTTTCAATTTATTTTTAATTAAAATCAAGGGGCCCATATCTTCTCTTTCGCCCCGGGCCTACAAAATCTCAGGACCGGCCCTGGGAAGATCAAGCCCTTACCAATGAAAGCCTCCCCCATCCTAACACCCTCTAATTACATCAAAGGATGATATTAGTTACTTCTTGAAGATTACGAGCAACCTCATCTTTCTGGGCATCTTCATCTGCTCGTCAGATGTGATCGAAAGTAGAACTTGGAATCGCCTTTCTTTACATTCTGTCCTGCGTTAGATTTTTCTGCAGTTTTTGGGTTGTGTCTCTGACCACAAGCGACGGTTAGCGTCATGATTGCACAGATCCAAGCAAACCTCCATGCCTGAATTCGCACTTCCAACGACCAAAACCCTTTTCCCGCTAAACTCCTCTCCACTCTTTATTATCTTTTATGTATAATTTAATATTATCTTTCAATAAAAATTTAAAAAACTACTCATTTTTTCAAAATTTAAATTTTTTAATTTTTTTAAAAAATTACTTAAAATCACTAGAGAATCTCTCGTCTTTTTATCCCTATAATTTCAATTTTACTGTTGCATATAAATATTGTACTTCCCATCTAGTAATTGCGTTAAACTTTTATCAGGGAGACCCACCAATCCAAACTGTAATGTTTAGGTAATTTAAATTCTTGGATATTTTATCCCAACTGGATGTCTGCAAATAACCTTTAGCACTGACAATACCTAGATGGCGGTCGCGAAACCATGGAAGATTTATCATCTCCCCTTTAAAGAACATAATTGGCTTGGATTTAAACTTAAAGAGAAGAAGACTTGGGTTTGGACATTTTAACGTTGCAAGACCAAAAACTTAAAACGGGCATGCAGAAAGGTAAAATACTTCTTACACTATATGAGAGAGAGAGAGAGAGAGAGAAACTATACTTGTATAATTCTTTTTCAGACAACAAATTACAACCATAAAAATGTCCACTTAAAAGGGGTGTGTTATTAGAGCTAATTTCCTTCCTATTGATCTATGTAACAATACTCCTCCTATCAGACACTTATCAGGCATTCTCTACAACCCATACTCCATGCTTAAAGAGTTTAGGCCATATATTCAACCACATTGACAATCTTGGAGAGAATTGGCTGAAACAAACTTGTGGTCCTACATCTAGCTATTAACAAACCCTGATATATTCTTCGTCCTCACTTCATTTCAAGAATGAGAAAAGTACCCAATGACAACACTCACAAGTGCGACCATAACAACAAAAAGAAGAGGGAATCCCTCTTGCACCTCTCTTGCACTTCTCTTACTCAAAACCTCCTGCAAGCAAAGGTAGTCCATTTATGGTTCTAAGTAATCAAGCAAGAAAATAAAAGGTTTTTGTGGTCGCCTCAGAAGGGAATAGTAAATTCTAGGATAATGCTTTGAAGTCAAAATGCAGCACAAACAGTTGAATTTTCATCACTTACTAGTTCTTGTTGTAAAATTTGTCCCTCGTGAATGCTCTGTCTTCTCTCCTGTATTAACTTTGAAATTGTAGATTCAACCTGCACAGAAAAATACAATGGATAATTTAAATATTCATTGGAAAAGCCAAAAATTAAGAAATCTCAACAATCTTATGAAAAGATGGGAACTCACAAAAATATGTAAAAACATTGGCAACATCTATATTCTAACACATGCATCAGCATGTTACATAAAGAGAATAAAAGCAACGGTCTAATTTATAATGGAGATCCAACGAGTGTCAACTATAAATCATTAATAATCTAAGCAATGGAAGTAGAGATTCAAATTCTATCTTCCAATTTGTGAATGTAAGAATACCAAATATTCATAATCACCACAAAGAGCATCCATGTAGATCAGAAAAACCTTACAAATACTAACCTCCTTGAACTTCAATTCAAGTACATTCAACTTTGACCTCATCTCTTGAATATCAGAAACGAACTTCAGCTCACCCACAGCCTGGTCCTCTGTTGATTCTACATCCCTGTCAGCATCCTCAACTGGACAGGACTCACAATGATCAATTGGCTTTAATTGCTCACCATAAACAGCAATATTATCTGGTTTCAACTCCTCATCCTTTGCCAACTTTGACTCCTCAGTGTTAACCAAGTCTACATTTGTTGACAAACCTGCCTCATTTGCTGGCTTCGACTCATTATCGATATTCATGTCCTTTGCCTTCAATTTCAAGTTCTGAGTTGCAGCAAAAAGCCCTTGCCCATTAATTACTTTTAACTCTTCATCCTGCGCATCCTTTGACTCATCTGCAGCAGTTACTGCATTCTGTGGCTTCAACTCCAGATCCTCAGTTTTAGGGAAGAACCCTTGACCATTAATCATTTTGAAATCTTCATCCTTGGCATCCAGTTTTGACTCATTGCCAGTGGAGACATCATTCTTTGTCTTCAATTCCACGCCCTTAGTCACATTGAAGAACCCTTGTCCATTGCTCATCTTGAACTCTTCGTTGTTGGCAACTGTGGAAACCTGCTGCTAATGATAACAGTAACCGCAATGAAATTAGTTTAGAAGAAAAGTAAGAAAGGATCAGAAGTAAACTACCATCATGCACCATATCATTATCTTTGATTTAGATGTTCACTTTCACGAGGAATTTCCAAAATTGTCAAGCAACAAAAATAGAGTTTCAAACCATGGGTGGATTGAGAAGTTCTCGTCTCTTAGACACTGGATCTTTAAGCATTGGTAACTCGAGAAAAGGAGCCTGCTTTATCTCTCTATTAATCGGTGACAGTACAGGTGATTGAGATGGGCTAACAAAGATCACTCTTAGCTTGACCTCTTCAACATTCTTGTTGTCATCTTTGGAAAACTGACAATCAAACAAGAACATGCAGGGACATGAAATAGAAAAGAATATTCCAACAGACTTAGTGTATCAAAAGTCAAAGTGCAACCACTTACCAGGACAGAAGTTATATCCTTCTCAGTTGTCCCAGTGGGAACAACAGCGCTTTGGATTAAGAACTTGTCTTTGCATATCAGATTAGGAGGAGCTACCTTTTGAGCTTGCATTGTAACTATTTAGGTGACAAACCAATCAGTATGTTAGCAGAAGGGAATAAAGTGTAAATAAGAACTATATGCAACATAAAACAGAGGAGACAAACGGACATGGAAGACAGGGTGAACATTAACATTAAGAGCTGAAGTCCTACAAAGTTTCAAAAGTAAGCATAAGAAGATCTTAATGCAGGTTAAAAACATGAAGAGGGTTATTGCATTCCTATTAAGTGCAAGGATGTGCATTCTTGGACAAAACAGAAGAGATTAACGAGATGAGGAGGTATGTATCTGCTCTGGAAACCGACAACTCACAATTGATGCAAAATCTAGAATTATGTGGTTAAAAGAGGGTGATAGGAACTCGAAATACTTCTATAAAATTATCCAAGCTAGAATGAATAGAAACAAGATTGTTTCATTTCAAAATGCTGAAGGGAAGGTTATCACTAATCAAGAAAGCCTCAAGAAGCTTGACTATGATCATTATAAGAAGCTGCTAAGGTCCAACATTAATGCATCCCCTCTTTCTAAAGAACTTAGGAACTCACTAGCTGGCTCCTTTCCAAGGAATTACCCAAATGAACTGACTAGTGATGTAACAACAAAAGAGATTAAGGAAACCTTGTTTTCCTTTCACCTAGATAAAGCCTCTGGACCATATGGGGCTTTAATTTAAGGTTTTTCCAAAATACTTAGGATTCAACAAGTGATGGTGGTCGATTCAGTGAATGAATCCTTCAGATCTGGTAGGATACTTGCTGAGATCGATAAGACATATATATGTTTGGTTCCAAAGGTGGCAAATCCCTCCACTTTGAATGATTATAGACCTATTGATTGTTGCAATGTGGTCTATAAAATCATTTTAAAAATTTTAGCAAACAGGTTAAAGAAGTTATTGCCTAGAATCATAAATACTTATCAGAGTGCATATGTTCAAGGAAGGAATATTGATGATAATATTTTGTTAGCTCAAGAATTATTGAAGAGCTATAACTCCAAGGAAGCCATCAAGAGTTGTGCCTTAAAGATTGACTTTGCCAAAGCTTTTGATTCCTTGAATTGAAACTTGATCCTTAGCTCCCTACAAGCTATGGGTTTTACTTATAGATTCATTACTTGGATTCAGAATGACATTACTTCAACTTATTCAGTTCTACTGAATGGGGCGCCAACCAAACTCTTTAGAGCTGCTCAAGGTCTCAGGCGGGGTGATTCATTCTCACCATATCTATTTGCCATTAGCATGGAATCTTTTCCAAGCTCACCAAGTTAAAAATTGCAAGTGAACTAGGCTTCAAATTCCACTTCAGGTGTAGCAAGTTGGGCAGTTTCCAACTCTCGTTTGCAAAAGATCTGGTTATGTGATGTGGTGCTACCTCGACTTCAATTAATCTCCTTATTAATTCTTTGGAGGTATTTAAAACCATCTCAATTCTAGCTTTTAATCACTGTAAAAGCTTCTTTACTCTCTTTGCGGCTGCTAATCCTAATGCAAGACCTGTAGCCATTTCTATGGAATTAAAACAACTCCTTCAATTTAAGTATCTTGGAGTTCCTATCACTACAAAAAAAACTTAATCAATCTGATTGCTCCCCCCTTTTGGATTCCATTTGCAAAAACTGAACAATTTATGCAACAAATCATTGCCGTAAGGAGGAAGACTTCAGCTGGTGATTTCTATTCCGAGTAGTTTGTAAATATATTGGTGTTCTCATCTTGCTCTACTAAAACGAATTATGAAAGCTATCGGCAAGCTATTTAGAGACTTCATCTGGAGTGGAACAAATAACAGGGAAGCGATTCCCAAGGTTAAACAGTCCATAGACCAAAGCAGTTTGGAGGATTAGGTATCATCTCAGTTCCAGTGATGAGCAAAGTCTTGTTGACCAAAAGGCTTTGGAAGCTTTGTACAGACAAAGAAGACCTCTGGGTGAAGTGGATAAATCTTTATTTTTAAAGGGAGAAAGTATTTGGTCCTTCGAGGCCTATTCCAACATCTCCTGGATAATGAGACAGATTTTGCTAATGAGGAATATGGTTCAACTTTCCTTTAAACATTGGATTGGGGATTGCAATAAATTTTTTTTTTTTTGGTTTGATCATTGGCATGAGTCGGGACCTCTCTATAAATTGAGACTTTCAATCCCTAAAAGCCATTATTCCTACACATACAAAGGTTCAAGTCTTGATTAAAGATAACAATGGGCCTGGCCAATTCATTCTATAAGGAAATTCAAGGAAATCCTTGACAAATTGCCAAATTACTCTTCTAATTCTTCCATGCTAGATATGATTCGTTGGACTGGGGAAAACTCATCAACGTTCACCACTAAATCTTGTAAGAGACTCCTACTGGGATGACAAAACCTGAAGCCTTGATCAAATCTAGTACAAGACTTGGCTTTATATCCATCTCACTCCTTTATTTTGTGGCTGGTAGCTAACAGGAGTCTTTGTACCAAAGAAACCCTCAAATTTAACCTGACTAAGTTGTCCTCTGCACTATGCTCGGAGGTTCATGAAAACTTGGATCACATTTATTTTAGATGCACATACTCCTCACAACTATGGAACCCCATTATTAGACTCCAGACTGCATTGCAATAGGTTGTACTGGATAGAAATAATCTCCTGGGTTTCCAGTATACACTTCTATAGCAAAAGGGATAAAAACCAATTTAGGTTGACTTTTGGAGCAGTAGTTTGTCACATATAGAGCGAAAGGAACAAAAGAATATTTGGCAATGAGGCACTTGACATGAAACTAATTTACAGAATCTAATACTCAAGATCCAAACAATAGCCATTGCTAGGAATCTTCCAAGCATAATGTCTCCCGGATTGTGTAATAGTTGGAACTTATGATAGGCTTCCTTTATTTGGTTTACTCTAGCCAGAGTTACTAGACTTGATCTCTCTTTAAGTTGTATTTCGTATGTAGATAGTTTGTCCTTCTAATGAATTTGCTTATCTTCCAAAAAATAATTACTCTCTCCTAAGCGCCTCTTCTTAAGATATATCTCCTTGGATCCAAATCTAGCATTTCACCACACTAGCCCTAACCTTCCCAAAAGCGAAAAGGTCATCCTTTTTTTTATGTTGAATGTATAGAAAGGAGAGAAAAAAGGTGTTAGCTAACTATAACAACAGGCAGATAAAGGCCAAACATGATAAAAATTAATGTCAAAATTACGTATTAAATCCAAGACTTCATGCTACTACATACATTTTGCTAACCAACGATTAAAAAGGTGAAAACCAAAATGCATATGAAGACACCCATTATAAGAGTTGACCAGCTGACAAGAAAATTCTCCATACCAGTAAATTCACAAGTTGAATTAGGCAGAACAATTCCAACGTTTGGTCTGACACAGTATTTCTTGGGTGAAGTAGTCTTAACCTGCAAAGACCATAACCGAATAAGAATAGACAACTGAAAGGCATCGCAACAACTCAACAACCAAATACTGTGACTAAAACACAACTACAAACCTTGAAAGCCACAGTATGAAATGTTTTATTGGTAAGTCGCACTGAACATGTGCTTTGCTTCTTCAATTCGACTACAAAAGCAAGCAACACTTGGTAAGGTTCATATACAAATCATCTATCATATCTCTCGACAAAATGAGGGGGAAAAAAAAAAAGTAAGAACGTCTTTCGCTTCTTTTCAACATAATTGATTAATTAAGCTGCTTTCAAAACAAATAGAAAAATCATTAAACAACTTACAAGTGAATTTCATCTCGATGGGCTGGATCTCCAAAAGTTGCGAGTTCATTATGATTCTTCTTTTCTTCTTCTTCACTCTTGTTTCAGTCAATCAGTACATAATCCTAGGATCACCCAAAAGCTAAAACTAACTTGCCTGCGTAATCATGAAAAGATTGACCAACACCGAATTTTTTTAAAAAAAAGAACAACTTATCTGTAATATCTTGTATCAGGTAGATTCTTAGTGCTCTCTTTTCTAGTTTTGTTTTAACACTCAGATCCGGGAAAAAAAAAAGTTTTTTTTCTTTGTTTACGAGAAAGATCAAAAAAACCAAACAGAATATTTTCGGGAAACGTTTTGGAAAATAAAATTAAAGCTCAAAGGCAGCTAGTTTGTATGTGTATGTTTAACAGAAACAACAACTAACAATCAAAGTGAAATGGACAAGTTGAGATGGTCGTCTCCCAAATATACAAGTTTAAGAAAAAAGAAATCCAAAAATCAACTAAAACAGCGGAACTTTCACAGCGTACCTGCGGATTTTACAAAACTGCAGACTAACGTCTGCTTAGGGATTGATTGAGCTCCGATTGCCCAAAAAGAAAAAAGATGTAAAACGAGAGAAACGAGAAGAGATGTTAAACGAGAGAAACGAGAAGAAATCGTCTTTTTCGGTTCTTCTTCTTCGTCTAAATTAATTGTAAGACTAAGACTTTGATTGACGCAGACTTAACTCATGACTATCTCTCTCTACTAACTAGTACTGCAACTACTACTATTATTACTAGTAATAGCTTTCTATCATTCATTTCAGAAAACGACCACGTTTGATCTCCCAGTATTGGTATTCTCTACGGAACTTAGCGCACGCAAAACGACAACGTTTGGAGAAGAAAGCTAGGGAGAGGAGGCATGGAGATTACCAGGGAGAAAGAGAGGGCAGGCGCTTCAACGAGGGGGGAGAATTCCAAAAGGAAGAGAAGTGGACGTGAATTAAGAGGAGGGGGGATATTAATATTATTACCGTTGTTGTTTGCGTTTATCAGAAGCAAACAGTAGATGAATGGAAGCTGTAGACGGAAGAGAGCGTATTAGCGTTTGGTTTGGTTGAGTTGATCACAAAAAACGGTGGTGCAGTGCGGAGACTGTAGCGTAAGAAAATGGCAAGTAAAAGCCAAACTACGATCAGAGACAGAGGGAGAGTGAAGTTAGTTGCGAGAACGAGCGCGTGGGTCCAATTCTGATCAGCAGTTGTACCGGTTTCTTTGTTGTAAAAAGAAAAAAGAAAAAAGAAAAAACCATTTATTTTCTTTTTCTTTATTTTTAATCCGCGTGTTATTTATTTGGTACTAGTAGCGAAGCAGGTTCACCAACTGGCAATTTCAAATCCAACCATGTATTTTAGTTGAGTTAACTCTGAATAAATAAATATTGAAAAGGTTTTATATATCTCACACAGTGGATAATCATTCCGTTATTACCTTGTAATTGTTGGTGCTTGAAAATTCTAAAGCATCTACTCAATGGTGATATGACGATGAAATAATTTCTTACTTTAGTATGTAGAATTACTGTTTGTCTCCAGTCCACCCACTTGATTCCATACCCTTTTGATGCATGAGACGCTTTTGGATCTGATACTGTTTTATTTACAATCAATTAATTACAAAATATCAATTAATTACAAGTTGACATTAATCATTATGACTTCTTATATAGGGAGACCATCCAATGATGACACGCTTTCTTCTTCGTATCCTATATAGGGGCAATGGATGATGCTATTACTAAATAAATAGATTATATGCAATTTTAAAGTCAACTCTAATAAGACGTTTCACGAAATGTGCGTGTAATGAAATATTGAATTGGATTCTCTACCTAAGTTACCTATTTATATCACATATCTTCGATTACCTAAGATTGTTTAGCATCTAAAGCGTGATTATAGTTAGTTAATAAGGTTTAATCCTAGCCAAAGATAACTGATTATAAGTAGAAGCTTGAAAGCGAAAGAGAACTGACGGGGTTAGTTGATTACTGGATTGATGTTGAGCAGCTTAACCACTTAGAACAGCTAACGATAATCCCAGCTACGGACAAACTAAATTCGATTGAAGAAGACAAACATGAGAAGCACCAGAAATTGGCGGGCACGTACACCAACTTGCGTGGTGGTGGGACTTTTGACACGGGAACTAGCTAAATTCATTATTGCATCTGTTTGATGTCACTTTCACTTTTGTTTTTCTTTACAAGTTCCTTCAAAAGACTACAAAAGTAGGCTTCCTTATAGATTCCCATTTTCTGAAATACAATGAATAATAGTTAAATCAATCGGTTACTTTATCCATTACTATACTATATAATATAATAAATTATTGATTATCACTACTATAAAAATTAAAAACCAATTTCAAGAATTCTTTTTAAAACTTCCTGAGACTTTTACTTTATTTCATTATTTATTAATAAATAAAAATTAATAAAAATCTTTGTTTTATTACTCTCATAAATTCAATATTACTTATTACTTAACATAAATCCACTTCTCACATATATGAAACCATTAAATTATACATATGAATCATACAAAAAATCAATTTGGCATAAAAGATTTGTTATTCTGCCATTTTATTAACGAATAAAACTATAAGTAATTTCTTTTAAGGGTGTTAATCACTTTGGCGATGAAGCAATATTATTGATTTCTCCGGTGAAGTAAAAGGATTGGTCTAAGAAGCACTTTCTAGCCTTCACCCATTAAAAGCTCCAAGTCCAGATGGATTCATTGCACACTTTTTTCAGGCCACGTGGGAGATTATTGGGCCACTTTTTACTCAGGTTGTACTAGAGTTCTTCGCATCTACAAAATTACTCAAAGAGGTAAATCACACATTCATTTGTCATATTCCTAAAAAGAGGGAACCATCTTCTATTACTAAATTCAGACTTGTATCTTGTTGCACTACTGTTTATAAAGTGATTACACATGGCACAAGGAGCATTCTTACCAGGGAGAAGTATTAAAGACAATATACTCCTTTTACAGGAGTTGCTAAAGGAATACCACTCAAGCAAGCCTATCAAAAGTTGTCTGATGAAAATTGATTTTTTTCAAGGCATATGATAGCATTAGTTGGAGATTTTTAGAAGAATGCCCAGAAGGTGTAGGTTTACCTTCTAAGTTCAGACACTAAACATTGGCCTACATCCAAACCTCCTCTTTCAGTGTAATGGTGAATGGAGTTCCTTCATTGACATTCACACTAGCCAGAGGTATTAGGCAATAGCACTCTCTTTCTCCTTACCTATTTGCTCCCGCAATGGAAGGAATTTCTAGATTGCTCTCTAAATTTCTTGAAAATGATGGCAGATTCCAATTTCATCATAAATATAGAGAGATCAAACTGACACATTTGATTTATATAGATTATCTCATGCTACACAGTAACGCAGACACTCATTCCATCATAATTTTAAAAAACCTTATGCATATTTTTTCATAATGGTCTGGCTTAATGGTGAATATGGAGAAGAGCAATGTGTACAAATCCTTAGATGTTCAAAACAAAGAGGACTTTGGTAGTATTATTAGTTTTTGAGTGCACGCTCCTCCTTTCAAATATTTAGGAGTTCTAATCACTACAGCCAAGCCAAAAATTTCAAATTTAATCCCCTTGATTGAGAACAATAAAGAAGGGATCACTGCCTAGCAGAATCGTTTTCTCTCCATGTCAGCCAGATTGATTCTAATCACGTCGATATTAAATAGCTTACACATTCATTGTTCTGCACATGTTGTATTACCTAAAGGGGTGATCAAGGAAATTGATAGAATTTTAAAAGCTTTCTTATGGTTTGGAAAAACAGAAAATGGTAAGAATGCCAAAGTGAAATGGAGCAAAATTACTTTACTAAAGAAGAAAAGGGGACTTGTTATTATCTCAATATCACAAATGCAAAAGAATATGGCAACTCTTCACTGATAAAAAAGCTTTATGGATTAAATGGGTAAATGAATACCATTTAAAATATCAAAATTTCTAACAAATTGAAAATTCTAGAGAATGTTCATGGACTTTCAATTACATCTTCAATTTGAGAGGCTAGGTCTACCCTTACATTAAGAATCGATTCGGGGATGATGAAAACATTTGGTTTTGGTTCAATAATTGGACGCCCTACAGTCCATTTATCCGGAGAGTAGAAATAGCATATCTCAGTAACCGTATCCACTACAAGAAAAATGGAATATAGCGACAACTATCACTGACGGAAAACCTTCACATTCTATCGGTAAGCTAAGTTAGTGATGAAATTTACCAATGAACCAAGGCATCGGAGAAAGGGTTATAGGTAATAATTTGTAACGAATCACATATTTTCCATCACTAATTTACCAATGGATATTTTGTTTTATAGTCGGTAAATTTACCGATGGTCATTTTATGCTGTCAGTAAATTTAGCGACAAAAAGATTGTTTCGGTTAGTAAATTTATTGACACACAAATCCTATTTGTCGGTAAATTTATCGATAGATTTGGTTATTCCATCAATAAGTTAATGACTAACATACCAACAGAACTTAGTTATCGATCGGTAACTTGAATAGATTTTACTGACAAACTTTGTTTTCTGTCGGTAAATTTACTAAAACTATTTTTTAATTTTTCCCTGCATTTAATTTTATTTGACAATCTTATGGTTGACGCATAATTTATACAATTATCAGTTATCTGTTGATAATATTTTGATTTGTTTCTACATTTAATTTGTTAAAACATAAAATTGGTTGATGATATAAAGTAAAAATTATCTTAATTGATAGTAAAAAATATTTTGTACATAATAAGTATTTAATTCATATGAAATGACTACAAGTACGCTATTCATTTGGTGAACGTGAATGCTCTGACTCCTGTGATAAGGTGCTGCCCATGTCTTTCAACTCATCCACCTCATTACAAAATTGGGTTATATACTCCATCGACTGTTGCAACAGAGTTGCCAATGTCTGTATTGTGCTCCGAAGCTTATCGACTTTATTGGATGTGAACCACTTACTAGATGCTGCTGTACTAGATGTGAAAGATTGCGAATAACATGTGTTCACAAATGAACCTAAGCCGAATATCCTTCCATGACAGTCCCTACCACCCAATGCACGAAGATATGTTTCACTCTCATCAACATCTTCAGACTGCTGAAACTATCGTTGAATTCTTTCTTGTATTTAGTCATATCAGAAGGTAATGTTTATGTTTATAAGTGGTAATTATTAAGCATTAATATTAAACCATAAATTTCACATGCATTTGGTTTTCTACATCGAGTGTTGACGAAGGTTACACCATTATGCTTCTTAGTATGCGTTTGCAAAAAGATCTGACAGGGTGTAGGCTTTATGTCAATAGACTTTTCCTATGTCAGAATAAAATATTATAAATGAACTAAAATTTTTAAAAATTTTGGTAGATTTTTTTATATTTTTATGACCCCCTTTGAACAAAGAAAGTAATTCAACAACACAGTCATATATGACACTAGACATTTATAACATTGTCATTCTCCATAATACACATATTTTCATTCCAAAATTAACACATCAAATTAAATTGAAATACATCAAAGTAAGAAAAAAATTAGAATAAAACTGTAAAAAAAATAGAATATAAGTGTAAATTGTAGATACTTACAAGTCTCTCTGCATGCTCGCGGTGGGTAATAGATCTTTCAGTATGTACAGGAAGACTTTCTCCCCCTGGTCCTCCATGTCTGTTGGTAAAATTATGCTCTGAAATTAACATTGTCTCGGGTGATATCCAATACTACTACTAACGACTCCATATTTCTTTAGAAATATAAGGAGGTTGTCTATTAGTCTTGTATGTCGCACGAACAAAGTGTCTATAATATGTATGAGCTCGTCTCTCTCAAACTTTATAAATAACCGCGTCAAATTCAAAATCCAAAAAAAAAAATTCTGACAAAATAGGAAAAACATACGATAAGTACCTATAACCTATAATATTTATCTAATTAATGTATAAAAATTAATTAAAAATACAAAAGATATATTTTGTTGTGCCTCAAACTCTTGATAATAAAAATCCTTTGTCACCTGAGAAATATTCTTCCATATATAACCCTTAAGACTAATATTCTCCTTGAATTTGGATGTCATATTTCTTGAGCACGGTCTAGACGGAATCAAATTAATAAAAAAACAAATAATTTTATACCATTTTTAAATTTAAACCTATAAGTTAATTATAAATATATGGTATTTCATGTATTTTCACTTACAAATTGTTGACAATTGTGATGTAAGTTTTTCTATCAACTCCCTTAGCTCCAGGTTGGAGCTGGCTCTTTCATTCACATCGTTTACCCCTTATATCTATGTTGATATAGGGGTATGAATAGGGTAGCAGTAGGTACAGAAGATGATACCTCATCTGCAAGTGTAGTAGCTGGAGGTACAACATCTGATTCGGTTGCAGCTATAGAATGTGATGCTTCACCTGGACAGTAACTAGCTCCAAATAGTGGTTTGAACCTTGGTCGCATCATATCAAGTTTTCTCTTTGGTGGCATATTACCTAAAATTCATATTTTATTAAATATTCCAAAATATAACAATTTCAATTCAATATATAACAATATATTGAAAATTCAATAATTGATTTATTGAATATAATATCTATTATAAACACAAATTAATCGCTATCAACATTTAATTGTAAATCAATATCATCATCTTCTTCTTTTCTGAAGAATTAGAATCAAACTTAAGCTCCTCTTCAAATTTATTGCCCTCCTCATCCTCTCCAGATGAAATTTCAGCATATTCATTATTTGAATCATTCAAATATTCATTCTCGTTATATGTAATAGATGCATTTATTTCATAAACATCTTCCTGAAACGTTTCACTTTCAATTCTCTGTTTTCTTTTTCCATGTCATTTAGAAACACCTGTAGGTTTAACTTTGCAAACAACTAACCAATCTGACTTATCTCGTCATAAGTTGAGAAAAAGGACATAATGTACCGAGATCGCTTGCATTGTCAACACGAAAGATTCAAATTGTCTAAATCTTCTTCACTAGTTAATTTCAACTAAATTGTATCGATTATGCACTTTTATATAAACATTTGGAGTTGGATCAAACCAATCACACTTAAATATCAAATTATGCTTTATTGGCAATGTAGGGTACTCAATTTCAAGTATCTCAACAATTTTACCATAATAATCCATCAATTTCCCTTGTATGCAAACTCCACTGTTTACTGTTGTCATATTATGATCATGATATTCTGTATGGTATTTGCACCCATTAACGAAATCCGCAGGATACGATTTAACAATTCGCAAAGGTCCTTTCACAAGATCACATATGAACTTGTTCTCTATTGAATTTTCTAAGACCTACACAAAAGAAATTATCATATAAACAGTATAATGTCATTTAAACACTTTAATCTTATAATTCAATTATTTCAATATTGTAAGTGAAACTTACATATTTCTCAAACCATCAAGGAAAGTGTCTTCCAACTTCTTTATTGATATCATCATGTGTTTTCTCAGGCATTAGCTTGTGTAACCATTCCTAATATAACATAAAACTTTATTATGTATTTCAATTGTGAATAACACTAAATTTCAAAACCCAAATAATCAATTTCAACTTATTACATGAAAGGTTGAACCTCTTGACAGTTCAATAAATTGTAACCATGGGTAGTCTCTACTTCTTCCTATGTTAATATTCTTCTTGTTGAATGTCCATATATTCATCTAGGATATGTGAAAATGGATAAGTTACCATCAGCATCACCCGTTCCTCCCCCATTGTCATTACGAGGAAGTTTTCTTTCTCTTATGTGAACATGCGGCTCAAAGTAATATGAACAAAATGTACTAACTTCCTCCATTAAATAAGCATTACATATCAAACTTTCAACTCTAGCCTTATTTTTGACATTTTTCTTCAAGTGAGGCAAATACCTACATTAGCGAATAAGGTTATTACAAATTTGTTATTAAACACGTTATTACTTCAATTACAATATTTTTGTTGAATTACCTCTCAAACGGATGCATCTATCAATATTGAACTGGATCAGCAAGTTTAGCCTCATATGCCAAATGCACAGGTAAATGCTCCATATAGTCAAATAAGCTTAGAGGAAAAATCCCTTCTAATTTGTACAAAATTACTGGAATTTCCCTTTCTAGTTTTTCTATTTCAGCCAACTTTATTTCAGATGATGTTAAGCTTTTGAAAAACAAACTTAATTATGTTATAACTTCCCAAACCTTATTCAGTTGCAACTCCCGAAATTCAATTGGCATTAGCCTTTGCATAAATATATGACAACCATGACTTTTAATCCTAAATAATTTGTACTTCCTCATATCCACACATCTTGCCAAGTTTAAAACATAGCCATTGGGAAACTTTAGACTTCTCAACCATTCATACAAATTTTCCTTTTTTTTGTCTAAAGTGTAACATGCTTTTCGATATTTACCAGTGTGAATATCTTTATGTAACTCATTCCTTATATATGTTTTTTTTCCTCCCTTCAATGTTCATTATGGTATTAAATAAATTATCAAAAATATTTTTTCAATATGCATCACATCTATATTATGATGTACCAAATTAGTTTTCCAATATGACAAATCTCAAAAGATGCTTTGTTTTCTCCAACCAAAGTTTTTATTAATGCTTCTATTAATTTCATCAGCTTCAAATTTTGTAACTTTTAGCAACCCTAATTTATCAATCTCCTGTCATATCTCTGCACCAACTTTATGAGGGGGAGGAGATGTTTGTGCAATCCTATTCTTAGTGAGCTTTTGTTTATTGTGTCTAAATGAATGATCTGGAGGAAAAAATTTCCTGTGGTTATCAAACCAACATGTTTTGCCCGCATTTGGAAGATAAAATGCATCAAAATTATTGCCATAATAAAGACAAGTCAATTTCCCTACTATGCTCTATCTAGACAACATAAAATATGCCAGAAAATCACTAATGATCCAAATCAAATTACTCTCAACATAAAATTTTGTTTCAGGGACACATCATATGTCTCAACACCATATTTCCGAAGATGCTGCAATTCAGATATCAATGGTTATAAGAATGCATCAATTTTATTCTTTGGATTTATAGGTCCTGACATAGTCACTGTTAAGAACATATATGCCTCATTCATACACATCCATAGAGGCCAATTATAAGGAGTAATTATAATTGGTCATGATGAATATTGTTGGCTGGTTGACTAAAAGGTTGAAATTCATCTGTCGACAATCCTAACCTAACATTTCGACTTTCAGTTGCAAACTCATAATGGGTGTTATTGAAATATTTCCATGTTAGTGCATCCAATGGATGAATCATTATTCAATATTCCTGTTCGTGTTCATTATGTCATCTCATATGAGATACAGTAACATCATAAGCATATAGTCTTTGAAGTCTCAGAGTTAGTGGGAAATAATATATCCATTTCCAAGGTACTAATTTTTGTTTCGTAAAACACTTTCTAGGCTTGAACCTAGATTGACTAAAAATTTTGCACTTTTGTAATTCGACATTATCTCCCCAATGCAAAATACATCCCAATTTGTAATAATCAATCTTTTCAACAGGCAAACTAAGACCCCTAATAATTTTCTTAATAGTGTAAAAACTATCAACCGTTGTATAATTAGGAGGCAATGATTCATTATACCATCCAAGAATTTTGTCAAAACTGCGGTAAAAAATATGCCCTTTATACTTTATGTTCAATATTTGAGCAATTGAATATAATTAAGTCATTGTCGCACAATTTGGCCATAATTCTTGGTCAGCTGAGTGTAGTATATCAAAAAATTGTTTTGCATGTGGGTTTGGTTCTTCTTCAAGATTTTCTATATTTTCCTGAAAGATATAACAGGCTACATCATAAACCATTTTCATGTAAGGAGTTTTAGTTGCACCTACATTATTTATTCTAAATCCAATCCTCCCTTCAAACTCATCTACATTCACTAACGAGATTACTTCGTTACCCCTTGAGGTGCTACAAATCAATGGCTCCCTATGTCAAGTCCAATCAAAATAATTTAGGACAGACCCTTTTCTCTGTAAATGCCCATTCACTTCATCAATAGGAAGGAAATGAATGTGTTTGCACTTTTTACATAGACATCTTATCTTTGGGTCATCCATATATGTAGGTTGAGAACATGCATAATGAATAAAAGCTTTAACTCCCTCAACAAACCAAGGATTAATGAAACCATCAGGTGTTAATGTTCTATACATCTAAGGTCTATCAATATTACTCATTTATGCAAAACTGTTAATTTAAAAGAGTGATTTCTAAGTTAGTATCCTTCATGTCCCCTAAGTTTACGGAACATCTAAACTTTAAACAACATCCCCTAAGTATTAATCAATCAAATTAATTACCTATAATTGATATCAATACTATAGTACGTAACATTATTTACACCTGCGAATGAAGAAAGTAAGTTCTTGTTGTGACTCCTAGGCTTGTGAAATTTTTCATTGATAAGCCTCATGGGAGCTGTATCATCAGTTTTCAACCTATATACCGTCCTAGGGTTTTATTATGCAAAGAACTGTCTTATCTATTAAACGTATGAATTTTTTGTATTAATACTAAGTTTACATTGATCACATTGAAGTTAAAGTATTTATGTTTGAATCAATCACCTATAATTGATTTCAATACTATGGTACGTGGCACTGTCCACACCTGTGAATTAAGAAAGCAAGTTCTTGTTGTGACTTCTAGGCTCATGAAATTTTTCACTGATAAGCCTTATGGGAGTTGCATCAGGTGTTTCCAACCTATATACCATCCTAGGGGTTTATTATGCAAAGAATCATCTTGTCTATTAAATGTATTAATTTCTTGTGTTAATACTAAGTTTGCATTAATCACATTGAAGTTGAAGTATTTATGTATGAATTAATCACCTACAATTGATTTAAATACTACGGTACGTGGCATTGTTTACACATGAGAGTCAAGAAAGCAAGTTATTGTTGTAACTTCTAGGCTCGAAGAAATTTTCACTAATAAGCTTCACGGGAGCTGCATCATGCGTTCCAGCCTATATACTATCCTAGGAGCTTAGTTATGCCTCAAATCATCCATAAGTTCTCAAACTCATTCCACATACAGTAAATACTTAGACTATTAAAGAAGGATATAAAGACTCATTAATAATTATAAGAATATTCTAAACAACAACACAAAATCAAGACCTCCTTTGCATTCACACAAAATCTAAACATATCATGATCGTATTATTAAAGCAATGTATATGTTAGATATTAGTTGGACGACTTACCTTGATGGATAGATAACTCCAAACTACAAAGAAGAAGGATGAGTGACGCTCTTCAACACAATATAGGGCCTGTGAAAAAGAATATTTGGTCTTTAATATAATACACTTGTTCAATAGTTTTGTTATATTTTTAATATACTAAAGCAAGCAAATCAGAAAAAAATTGTTTATTTTGAAATAGAAATATATGGACTTTTAGTGGGAGTAATGTTAAAAATTAATATTATGATAATTTTAATAAAAATTCTTCACTAATTCCTAATTTTCTTGTAGTGTAAGAATCATACTTAATAAACATAAGATAATTTCCAAAACATATATCTATAATGATAAGGAAAGATAAGAATAACTCAATATGCTCTTAACCAATTCCATTAAAGTATGCTTAATGATAAGGAAAGATAAGAATAACTTAATATGCTCTTAACCAATTCCATTAAAGTATGCTTATGCCTTCAAGCAATATTGTTGTATTTTAGTGTGACAAACGTTATATATTAAATACATACATTATGTTTTTTTAAGAATTTAACAAATATGTCAAAACATTGTCCAATTTCATTTTACCTTCCATCAAATTTACCACCTTTATAAGACCTAACAACTTTCAACTTTTGGTATAAGTATATTTTAACCTCCCTCATTAATAAACAGCTCTAAGGCATTTATTGATTATGATTTCTGATATAGGAATTAGACATATCCATAATATATCATCAATAAAAGTGATATAATACTTTTTCCCACTAAAAGATGAAACATCAAAAGGCCCATATACATCAAAATATATAAAAGTTCAAGGTGTTGGGTTTTTGTGTGTGTGTGTTTGTTTTCTTAATTATGTGTCTTATATGTTTTTTCATAATACTATGCACATATTTACTAAAATAAGTAAAATCTAACTTAGAATGATTTTATTCTTTACAATCTTTGTATTCTTTCTTAAGATATGTTACTTAGATGTTTATGTCATAAATCAGCTAAACTTTCTTTTACTAAACTATGTTTAATACCAACATTTAATGCAAGGCCAATAAAGTCTCAACAAAAAGATCATCAAACTTTAATTTGTATAAACCATCACGGAACTAATAAAATTGTTATTATTAAATAAAATGCAACATACATTTCAAAACGAAAGGAATATCAAACTTTATCAAGTTTAGATAAAGAAATTAAAATTTAAGAAACAGTAGGAACATAAAGTGTTTGGAAAAGGTATAAATGATGTCTAATACCAAAATTCAAATGATAAGTTCTAATGGTTTCAACTTCAGCTTTGATTTAATTACCCATAATTATAAAGTTTTCATTTGAGTTTATGGTTTGGGTCATGAAGAATCCTTGCATCTTATTTAAGACATAATTGGTAAAACCAAATTCAACCCATCAAATTAAAAGGAAAATTTGTAAAATTTGATTCAAAATGTACAAAAGCATTATACTTACGTTTCTTTTCATACCATGCCTTATTAATAAATAAAAATGATCATTAATTGTTTAACAAATATCACCTTTCATATAATTTTCCAATTTCATTCCATTATACAAAATCCTATCCCTTTTTCTAAATTAACTCCTTTAAATTGACTTTAGGCTTGCTAATCCTAATTATGATGACTAGTTATAGTTTTAAAGTACCTTCCATACAGTTGTTCATTTTCCATTTCAAGTCTTATGTAACTAACTCTAGGCATTTTCTTTAGGTCTTATGTAACTACTCTAGGCATTTTCTTTAGATTCTAAGGCATTAGCCACGTTTAGGCATTAACCAAGTCTCATTAACATCCCTAAGAGACATTTCCTTGAACAATTCATAGTCAACCCGAATTATCTCTAACTAATAATAAAACAACTGCATTTTTTCATTACTCACAAACAATATCACATTCAAACAACAAATAAACCAATAATTCATCATAAAAGTGCATAAATAGCTTGGTTTAACACATCCAAATGAAACTGACCCACCGGCCCTAGGCCATATATATAACCATTTAACAACTTCATTTTTTAGAGACAAAATACCAATAGTTTTGTTACCTAAAAAGGATGCATGATGGACCAAAAGAAGCGAAAATCAATGGTGAAAGC
>JAOSBN010000177.1:13318726-13337456 GCA_027563595.1 Erythroxylum suave
ATAACTAATTATATTAATACTTATTATTAATAATAATAATTAATAATTAATGACAATATTCATATATACAATAAATTAACAATTAAATGTTAAATTTGATAAATTAAAACTTCAAATTAAACATTTAATTCAAAATTTAATATTCAAATTCTTAAATTAACACAACAATTACAAAAAACATTTCAAAAATTATAAAAGGCATTTTATCGAATACCTCATACGTAATATGTATAATCTCAATATAACCACAAATCAATTACATTTTTCTATTATTTACCAACAATAACACAAAAACAACAAATAAACCAATAATTACACAAAAAATCGCAAACATCACCAATAATCAAGCAAATATCAACAATAAACATGCCTTTTTTTTGTAGAAATAACACATTCATTAGAGAGTTTACCTCAAACAACCCACAATGAGCAAGACAATACACCAAAAAGGGCCAGAAAATGCAAGAGCAAGGTCGGAAAACACAAGGCAATCGCGAGGAAGAGAGAAGAGAAATGTGCGCGCGGGGGGAGGGGGCGGCCGATCACGATTTAAAGACACTCAATTACCGACACCGACAGAATGCTCATTCCATCGGTAATCTAGGGTTCCCTCATTGTTTCGAAGACGCAACATGCTGATAGTTACCAATCGAACATAATATTCCGTTGATAAACGAGCGGTAATAATAGGTGGTTGAAACTCAAATACTGACGGAACAGCTGAAAAGATAATCCTAGTTTATCGATGGAATGCACCGATGAAATTGGTGTTCCGTCAGTAACTGACGGCAGGCGGCTGAAAAGATAACCATAGTTTACCGACGGGTAAACTAGGGTTATCTTTTCAGTAGTCGACCGTTAGTTACTGACGGAACACCAATTCCATCGGTAATTAAGAGTTATCTCGTCTTGCCAAAAAAGCTCCTGCTACATGTTACCGATGGAACACTAATTCCATCAGTAATCTAGGGTTATCTCAAAGATGACGTCTGGTTGACAATTAGCGACGGCATTGGTGTTCCATCGGTAAATAGAGTTCTCTAATGCTTTTACCGACGAAATGAGTCACGTCGGTAAACGGGCGAAGCTAATGAATCGCAGGAGCATTTCCTACATTTATTGCCATTGGAAGAATTGTATTCCATCGGTATATATACCGACGGATACGTTTCCGTCGGTAATTGTCCGAAGCAATTAAAATGCGGGAATTGTTCCCACATTTTTTTCCGACGTTTAAGGTTTGTCGTCGCTATATGTCGTCAGAGATTTTGCGCAAATTCCTTCCCTCCAGTATTATCGACGGAAACATCAATCCGTCGGTAACTTCACCGTAGTTACTGACGGAATAAACAATTCCGTCAGTAAATAACATCAGAATTGTTTCCGTTGGAAATATTCCGCCGCTATTCCGTGATTTTCTTGTAGTGATGGTGAAGACCTGCTTCAAATCTCTTACATTTATTTGCCCCTATAGGAATTAATCTCTCAGCATACATACTCAGTTTATCAAACTCTTTCTCATATTCTGATACCATTCTATACCCTTGTTTCAAATGAATGCATCCCTCTTCTCATCCTTATAAGTCTCTACTACATATTTATTTTAGCAAATTGGGACAAAAATTGCTCACAAGTAAGATCCTATGGTGAGCAAGCCTTAATGAACTCCTACCACTGATATGCTAGCCCTTAAAAAAGACCATCTACATACTCCAATCTCTTTGCTGGTGTGAATTGGAGAAGATCAAAAATTATATTTATCTTAATTAGCCAAGACTGGACATCTAAAGAAGCAACTAATGACTCCCCCAAAAAATCCTCTGCTCTCAACCTCTTGACTTTCTTCAATGTAAGCTTTTGTAGTGGAAGAGGTAGTTATGGTTGTACAGGAGTTGTAACAATCATATGTTGTTTCATATAGTTTACCATAGTTTGGAAAAACACTGTCGGGTTAGGAGCTAGTTAACAGGTAAGTGGTGGTACGGACTGTGCTGGTTGCCCCACCATGCCTTTATATATATCACTAGTTAAGACATGACTTTCCTCCTTTTCTTCAGCAGCTCCCCTAGCACCTAGTTTTGTTCTTCGGTTTATAACAAACAAAAAGGGTGGATCTACATTAGAGTCACATCATATTCTCTTATAATCCTCCATTTGGCATATACACAAATCACCTTTCCTTTATTTACTTAATGATAGACCCAAATTTTCCTAAACTGAGCTCTGATACCACTAAATGTAGCACTCTATAGCCAATAATGGAATTAGAATACCGAGTGTTACCACATCCTTAAATACTTAAATTTTCAAATTACAAAATTTTCGATTTAAAACCTCATTATTCTAGCAAATACTATTCATTTAATAAAAATTTTTGACATAATTTCCTCTATATTCACTTAAAACCACCAACAAGAGATTTCAATACACTTCTTAATCATTTTACTCAACTATCTATCTCCAGTCAAACTCCTTGACAAAATAAGTTGCCCATCCTCCGATACATTTCAACTCATCTAAACCAAATTTCACACATAACTTTCATATATAATTCACCATATAATTCTATAACATCATTCATTTCTTTATATGTACATGCCATAACCAAAACAAAATATAATTCTATAGTACATGCATCTCAAAGTCTTCCACAATTCTCTATGTGACTCTAGTCTTTGTAGGAGATCCCCCACAACTTTCTTCTAATTTTCTTGAAAACCTACATATGGAAAAAAATGGCTTAGCGGTATTCAAGCAATCGCATTTCTAATCCAATTCAATTCATTCAACCATAATATGCATAACATTTCATAATTTTTTCAAATATAAATATCTTGATTTATTTCTAAGCATAACTAGGCATCAAAATTACTTTATAAAATACAAGCATGTATCTATTATATTCATTTATATCTAGTTACATAATGATCAATAAATTATACAATTTAATTTAAAACCAACTACTTTTTCCAATTGAAGTTCTACAATCATTAGTGATGAATTTATATTTTTTTAATTGCCTCGCTGAGTCGGATAAGTGGAATTTTAAAAATATGGGATCGAGTTCTCGAAACCATATGGTCCATTTGCATGTCTATATCTTATAAGATCAAGCTCTTAGAGCTATACAGTCTATAATACAAATCAAATATCTTACACCGAAACTGAGCTCTTACATCGAAATTGAGCTCTCTGAGCCATACAGTCTAGTAACACATATCATGATGCAGTATTGCTAACTCCCTAATTGGTATGCCAACTTTATCACATTCCGAAAATTCCTATCTATTTTACTAAAGGAAATTATAATCTTATAATAATCAATTCAAGCTATTCCATATTCTGCCAAAGTAAATATCACTCCTTATTCATTATTGGTTTTAATTTGGTTTGTATAACATGGACATATTCATATCAAATTTCCAAACTCAAACATAGTGTATGTCAATTGAGGGAAATATTAAGTCCAAAATCCAAATTAATCATAGATACTATTTCAGTAGCATCTAATTAAATATTTTTAACAACAATTTCATAAACCCTACAATTTCATCTTAAGAACACACAATTTTCAAGTTGAACACATACCAAATTAATTTCTAGTCCTTCAACTTAAGCATTAATAAACTTCAATTTCACCATCAATTCCTTAATCCTTCTCTTTCCCATTCTCTCTCTCTCCCCCCTTTAATTCCTCTTCTTTATCTTCATAATATTGCATAACACTTCAATTTGCATTTTTATTCAATAATGTAAGCAACTACACTAAAATCATGGACTAAAAACAACTGAAACTTTACTTACCTTATTAATTTTGGGTACTATTCATCAAGAAGACTCATCTACTTTTTCTTCATCTTTTTTCCCAAAATTCTTGTTGATATGGTGAGTTTGGGGACCTTAGGTTGATGATTTAGTGTTTAATAGTTGATTTATGGGTTAAAGATAGAGAAAGTTGGCTTAAAAATGAAAGAAAAATGAAAAACAAAGTGGAGAAGAAAGAGGGAGGTTGTTCTAGGGATTCTTGGGGAAGAAGGGAGTGAATAGGTGGCAAATAATACAATGTGGTCCCTTAAAGCCAATAGTGTTTTATTAAAGATCCAAAATTAACTTTCAATTTTAATCCATTAATTGGATTTAATCACACTAAAATACTAACCCCACATCAATACCTTAATTAATATTATTTATTTTGGGTTTGACTGTCACCCCTTTCTTGGATCAAACTTTGACCATTAGTTAACTCTTGATCAAACTGTTAAAATGAACTTGTTTTGACCTCAAATTTGATATTTGGGCTATTCGTGAATAATACTATCTAATGACAAATATAATAAAGTGCAGTTTGAGTCCCAGATGTCACTATTCACCTCAAAATGCATTATTCATGACCCAAAAGTACTATTCATGAAACCGAGATTTTCGATGCATTACAATATGTATATAAAAAATAAAAAGGCAAGTGATCCTACAATATGGATGGAGAAAACATATAAGCCTTATATAAAATGGCAATGTATTTTAGATCAAGAAATTCTAAGACACCCGTTATTTTGGTTAAGCATTTAAAAGTGAGAAGTTTAATTACAATGTATATGAATATGAAACACTATAAGGGCAATCCTAACTAACATATTTCAAGGTTAAAAGGGACTTTTTGCAAGATTGCTAATAAGAGAATTTAGGTATTAAAGCTTATAGAGGTAAGAGATATGCCTTATATTTGTTACTTGGAGATGTAAGAGCACAATATAAGAAGTTAAGAGGGTACTTCTTGGCTATAATAGAAAGCAAAAAGGAAAGCTCAGTTTACATTAGATGTTCTAACTAGTATTTGGTTTATGTTACTTCTTTCTCCAATAAATGAAATCTATATTTATCAATGCTTATGGATTAATTATATGAATTTTTATGAAATAAGAGTCAATCGATATTCCTTGTAACCATTTTATTTTAGCAATTATTTTGGAGAGAGTATATCCAAATGTATACATATAGGATTACAACATTAATGATGCATATATATGGTATTATTGAAAAAGTATAAATCTAATACCAGGTAAATAGTTTTGGTTAGTACCTGAGGAAGAATATAGACACTAGATTAATCCTCCCACTTACAAGAAAAGAGTGAAAAGGTTAAAGAAAAAATGATAAGAAAAGTTGATAAAGGTAAAAAATACTCTATTAACAAATATCAGAGGACATATCACTTATAAAAAGTAAAAAAATATTAGACACAATACTAAAACATGTAATATGTCATTCGCTAGGTTATATGACATGATACAATCCCAATCTTCAATTATGGTAAGCTTCTTCGGAGAATATTGATTAATTATACATGTATACAAATGACATCTTTACTTTCATGCAGGATCAAGTGCATATATCTTCTTAGGAAAGTGCAGTACTCAATGCATCATATAATAAGGGTTAGGAACCAAATTAAGAAACCAAAACAAAAGGAAGGCTATTAACAATCAAATTGGAAGATATAGTATTTCAACACGTTTAAAAACATAAGAAGGATCCAAACTAGCAAAAAAAGGACAAGAAGTAAAATAGAACTTATAACCCTTCCACTTTCATAGAAACCACTCACTTGGTTATATTGATGTATATGGCATATGGCCCTGTATATTTATGAATTTTTATACACCCTCATGTGTATGTGTTGATGATCTTTTGGACAACATTATATGCAATATCGATAACATTTTGTATATATTGAAGATCTTTTGGATAACCCCACATGTCGATTGAATTATGTATAGAGTTTATCTCATACTTTAGACATCTTACCCAAGAAATCCACAAAGGAGCTTTCCATCCATACTTGCAATATAAACAAATAAGTTTTTGTACATTTGTTGTTATTGATTTAGATGATTTTATAGTTCAAAATATTTTTTTACTATTGTAGAATATAAGAACTTTATCATCAAACACAATGATTTGAAGAGTAAATTTTTTTTAAAAATCTATAGTTTTGTAACATTAAAAAATGTTGGGTAAAGAGGATAAATATAACTAGGGATGGCTAATATGATCAGGCCCGCTCTAGCTTAGCCCGACTTTGGCCGGTCGAGACTGCTTGGCCAAACAAAAGGTACAAAACATTGTTTTGTCAAATTTTTTTTAAAATATGAGACTGGTTAGGCCACGACTCGAGCCCGAACTAGGGGCAACAGGGCCCAGCTTGGCCCATTGTCATCCTTAAACATAATCATCAATACAATAATTACATAAAATGTAATATCATAGGCTTGGGTTGTTTTAAACGTAAACCAAAAAGTATAAGTTACTTGAATTGTTCCTAACCATTGATAAATAAAACTTCCAAATTATGCTACAATTACCCACTTTCCAAATATAAATATGAAGACTGGTTATAAAAGGGCACTAATAAAGATGTATACATTAAACTTTCCCTATAGTCGTCCTCTTAAGAAATAAAATCATGAGGAACCTTTTGACAAACATAAGAAAATAATAATAATAAAGTAGTTTGTTTGAAATTTCCATCAAAACTAGATCATAAGTAACAATTAAAGATCTTTAAGTCTTAAAAGATTCTCATTGCTCCTTAATTACAACCAAATTTGATCAAAATGAAATCATATCACATTTTTAAATCATATATTTGCAACTGTGAAGAACAAAGTTAACTCAACATTGATTTATCAATCTCTTTTCCAAAAAGTTAATCACAAATTATCATATTGTTACTCATGAGGAAAAGAGCACCAAAATGATTTCTAAGACATTTCATCAAACATCTAATATGCATAATCATTTTGCCTTTAATTTTTATAAATTTGAGATTTCGCTTATCTCCAAAGATTGCTCCTAAAGATGTCCCAACTTCTACCATAACAATAGAGAAATTTAGGGTTGAAAGACTTTATACAGATGAGTTTAAGGTTGAAAGCATGAAACACAATTTAGGGTCGAAAGACTTTATATAGATGAGTTTAAGGTTAAAAGTCTGAAATGGTTTTAGGCTTTCAACCTTAAATGAAGCAGTATATCCAATTTAGGCTTTCAACTCTAAGATGAAGTACGATGTTGATGTTACATGGCACAACTATGACAAGTGTCGTGCCATTTAGTACCAACTTAGTTGGTTTAGTGTTCTTTATTAGGTTTTCTAATAGAAACTAACACTAGGGTTTCAGGTGTAAAAACTAAACCTTAAAAAGATTAATGGTAGTTTTTCAAATATAGGGAATGATTCAAAAAAAGGCTAAAACACAAGGGATTTTGGTATAATTAAACTTTATAAGTATTATAAAACTTATAAAAAGAAGTTGACAAGATAAGGAACAAATATACAGCAAGTTTATTAACTTAGTAGATGGTTAACAATTTTAACTACATAAGTTCCTAAGTAAATATCAATAAAGATAAAATTTACCTCTACATCTCTACCTACTTATTCAATAATTTTATCAATGTTCTACCATATTACTCCTTGTTTAGTGATAGTAATTTACCATGTCGTCAATTATCTTTATTTATAGTTTTAACAAACTAATTTCAAATCATATGTGTGTTAGATAACTCAAACACTGATTTACTAATTTCTTTTCAGAAAGTCTATCACAAACTATCAGATTATCACTCATAATGAAAAAGAGTACCAAATTTATTTCTGGGACATTTCATCAAACATCATACATAATCACTTCTTCTTTTAATTTTCACAAATTTGTGATTTGAGTTATCTCCAAAGATGTATCAAAACCTACGAAAGAAATAAACAAATTTAGGGTTGAAATCTTAAATTTATAATAGCTACCAAATCAGTAGATGACAACTACAAATGTCTCACGATTTATAGTGGATTTTGCTTATCTTTAGACATCTCTTAATTTGCAACACATAAAATTGAAATCTTAAGAAGGATTTAGGCTTTCAACCTTGAGATGAAGCACGACTTCATATGTTATATCGTACACCATGATAAGTGTTGAACCACGTAACACCAAATGATATTGTTTTAATATTCTTAGTTAGGTTTTCTAATACTGAATAATACTAAGAGGGTTAGGTATAACAAAATCTAACCCTAGAGAGATTAATGATATTTTTAAAATTTAGGGACTAATTTGAATAATGCCTAAAATTATAGGAGTTTATGTGTAATTAAGCTTTATAAGTATTATAAAACTTAGAAAATAAGTTAACAACTTAAGGAGCAAAGGTGTACCAACTTCACTAGTTTAGAATGTAGTCAACACTCTGAACTATATAAGTTCCTCGTTAAATACAAAAAAATATATTACCCTACCATATCTACCCACTTATTCAAAATTTGCTTCAATTTTCTACCACCTTGTTTCTTATTTAGCGATATTAATTTACCATGTCATCATTTACCTTTATTAAAGTTTTAATAAACCAATTATATATAATGTATGATTCAATTATACACTTTCATATTCAAGTTTATTTATCAATGATTTAGTTTTGAGCTAACTCAAACATTGTTATAACCAAGAAATTATATAAATAGTGCTAATGATTTATAACTAAGTTGATCAAATAACTAATAGTATAATAATAATCAATTTTGTTTAAATTTCACACCCATAATTTAGGAAATAAGGTTAATACACTGACTATCTATTACAAGCACTCATATAGATACATTTATAGATACTATTTACTATGTAAACATTAGCTTATTCACATTGTTTGTACATACAAATAGCAATGACAACATCAAATACAATCTAAAAATAATCATCAAATCACACATTTGACTAAGTTTACTATCATCTTCCTTATGGTCATTGCAAACCATTATCATATTCTTTTCTTTTAACTCATTTATGACATCTGCACTTGTTGGAGTAAATTTTTCATTATACAATTTGAAGAAACTGCAATATTCCTTTACATGTAATAAATAACAAAATTAGTTATCATTTTTTAGCAATGTTTTTTTTTCTTAAGATTAACAAAAATATGCATAATGTTTACCTTTATTTCTAATACCCAAAGAACCTCCTTTTAGGATCCTTTGCTCTCCAGGAACTTTGTAAAGGATCTTTTAGTCTACCAATATGCATGAATATGTTGTTACACAATTGTTGTTGATTTAGATGATTCTATATATTAAAAGCTTATTATTATCATCATCATCATCGTCACATAATGTAAGAACTTTATTAATTACTATGTTTTTTCAATAAACACAATGATTTGGAGGGTTTTTTATTTTATAAAACCATAGTTTAAATATAGAATGTAATATTCAAGGCTTAGGTTATTTTAGCATAAACCAAAAGGTTTAAGCTACTTGAATTTTCACAAAGCATTGATAAATAAGGTTTTTAAATCATGATACAATTTCCCACTTTCTAAAACAAATCTAAAGATTGACTGTAAAAAGGCATTAATAAAGCAGTATACATCAAATTTTTACTACAGCCTTCATCTTGAGAAACAAACTTAAACAGGAACCTTTTGACAAACATACGAAAATAATGAAGTGAGTTATTAATAGTTTCCATCAAAACCATTTTATAATAATAAAAGATCTTGAAGTCTTAAAAGATTCTCATTTCTCTTTGATTATTATCAAATTTGATCAAGATGAAATCTAATCACATTGTCAGATCAAATATATGCAACCATAAAGAACAAAGACAACTTAAGCATTGATCTACTAATTATTTTCCAAAAGTCTATCGTAGACTACCACACTATTATTTATGAAGAAAAGAGCACCAAAATTATTTTTAGGATATTTCACCAAACATCTAGCATACACAATTATTTTTTCCTTTAACTTTCACAAACTAGTGATCTTGTTTACCTCTTAAGATTTCTCCTAAAAATGTCCCAACACCTACCAAAGCAACAAATGAATTTAGGGTTAAAAGCCTAAATTTGCAAGAACTACCAAATTAAAAAATGGAAACTATAAACGTCTTCCATTTTCCAATAACTTTTGCTTACCTCTAAATATCTCCCAATTTGCAATAGTCGAACTTTTCATGCAGATGAGTTTAGGATTGAAAGCTTGAGATGGATTAGCCTTTCAACCTTGAGATATAGTAGGATGTCGTATGTTACACCAAATGATGTTATCTTAATTTTTGTCATTAGGTTTTCTAATGAAGAATAACACTACGGAGTCTAGTAAAATAATAAAACCCTAATGTATTAATAATAGTTTTTAAAATTCAAAGACTAATTTAAAAAATGTCTAAACTATACGGATGTTCAATGTATTTAACTTTTACAAGTATTGTAAAATGTAGGAAGTAAGTTGGCAACTTAAGGAATAAATATACACTAGGTTCACTAATTTGGTAGAAGTTAACATTCTTAACTTTATAATTTCTTAACCAAATATGGGAAAAAAAAGATAAAATTTCCCTTATCACATATTTTCCCACTTATTCAAAATTTTTATCAATATTCTATGTCCTTACTCCATGTTTAATATGATGTATGATATGGTTAATACACTTTCATGTACGAAGTCTATTTATTAATGATTTAGTTTTAAGCTAACTTAAAAGTTTGGTATAACCAAGTAACACATATGAATAATCTAAATGATCCATAACTAAGTTGATGAATAATTAATAATCCAACAATGTTCAACTTTGCTAAAATATCCCACCTATAATCAATGCATGTGACTTATATAGGATTAAATCTATAAATCTTCAGTAAATGCCTATAAATTATTACTATCCATAAATGGCATCCAACATATGATTAAAAAATGTAATTATATTTTCATGCAAAAAAACAAATTAACCTATAAAGAGTTGCCAAAAATATCAAAATAAACACGAAATACATATTTCTATAGAGATGTTACATTGACAAGGTAATAATACAATTCCATAATATCATATATCGTAAGCAACTATTCTAATAATTTCTATAAATCCATTTTACGTAGACTAAAAACAAAGAATTGTTGACAACATAGTACTTTAATAGTCAAATACAAATCAATTCACTAAAGGAATTAAATCAAATACCCTTCTCACCAAGAGTAATGGACTAAAATTAAATTAAATTGTTGCAAATAAAATACAAAATTAAAATAAGAAGCAAGCATTAGTCGATAATTTAAATGAGGATGAATTACAAACTTCCTCCTTATACTCTGGTAAAGGGGATTACTAATTATTGAATACATGTATAAAGTTTCAAACAATGTAATACATCAATCATATAATTTTCTTAATACTAACTCAAAATGATATTGTGCACAAATGTTAAAAAAAATATAATTTACAAACCTCAAATTTCAAATACTTATTGTTTAAAAAATATGAAATTTAGAATTAAACATGTATCATGGGATTCGAGTCAAAAGTCATAAAAATATTTCATATGTACAATTATGAACTTGTAAATGTAATTCTGCAATTTTATTTACATTTCTATATTTGTTGAAGTGAGTCATCACATATCAAGTTTTTGGCTAAGATTAAGGAGACAACCACTTAATCACAATATACTACATGGTCTAATAAATTTCTCAATCATCCTTTATTTTTTTCTCTTTCTTTCATGTAATCATTCATATTTATATAAATGTATTTCATTTACTTGGAGACATGCATTTCTTTTAACAAAAAGGCCACACAAGGTATTTTTAATTATTAATATGTGAACTTTTGATTTCACATTTTCATCTATCTTTATGATTTATGGAAACCAGAAGACAATAAACAAATGTTCTAGGCCAACAAACTTTTTAGGTTAACAAGATAAGTGTAACGATGATAAAGTTCAGAGTTTCACCATCTATACATATTGCTTGACTGGAAAAATGAAAACATGTGGCTATTAAATAGTCATGTTAGTGCAATATATACATCTGTTAACTAAAGAACTTAGTGTCTTATTTAAATAATGTTTAGGATCAAACTAAAATTAAAAAAAGTAATACTCAATTATAAAATTTGAAAAAAGGGTGGGAAGAATTGGGGTGGGCTTTTAGTGAGCTGCTTGTGGCTTGTCCTAATTGAAAAGGTTTGATGCGGAAGGTCCTAGAAGCGATCCCCAGGTCCACCAAAAGCAGCCGAGAAGGGTACCTCCTTTCATTTTTCTTCTTGTTTAACTACATTCTTTCTATATTCAAGGAGGGCGGTCAATTCTCTTAGCTACCAACTACTCACTGTCTCTCTCTCTCTCTCTCTCTCTCTCTCTGGGGTGCTCTGAGGTAACTTAACTCTATCACTCGCTCTTTGTGTGTGATTCTTTGGTGTCAACTTCCTTGTGGAGGATCTGGTTTTCATTCTTTTATCTGGATCATTCTAAAGTTTTGGTCTCTACCACTGTTTCTAATTCGTCCTTACATTCGTCTTCTGGGATTTTTGGTTGATTTGGAGATTTTAGTTCTTTTTCTTTTTTCTTATGGGCCCTTGAGATCTAACTCTTGCTTAGTAGTGACTTGTGGTTTCTTGGAACATCTACTGTTTGTTTTTTGTCCCCACCTTTTGGTTCTCGATTATTAGCAGTTCAGGTTTTTCTTTTTTAGTTTGAGGTGACTAGGCTGATAGTTATGGTATTATGACATAGTTTATATTTGTTTAGTGAAATGAACTTAACTGCAGTTTTTGATTTGTCTGGGAGTTGGAGATAGAGGAAAGAAACCAGGAAAAGATAAAATATTCGAGAATATGGGTGAAAGATAAGTGAATAAGGAACCTTTAGGTGATGCCGTTCTTATTTGTTAATTCCAGTAGATTAATTCAAATTCTTTTCAGATGACAAACAATTGTACCCACTTCTTCCGCCAGTTGTGTTTGTAATCACTTCAATTGTATTTTTACCGATTTTTTTTCTCTTTTGCCAGAATATTTAGTCTCAAGTTTTAACACGTGTTCTCTTTAGATCACGGAACCAATGGTGAAGGCAGTTGCTGTTCTCAGCAGTAGCGAGGGTGTTAGTGGGACTATCTTCTTTACCCAGGAAGGAGATGGTAAGCTGATAATGTGATAAACTCTTTTACTAATTTGTTATGCAAGATTTCCTGATGTAAGAAGCTTTCTAATCCTTTCTTCATCAGGGAAAACTACTGTAACGGGCACTGTCTCTGGCCTGAAACCAGGGCTCCATGGGTTCCATGTTCATGCTCTCGGAGACACAACAAATGGTTGCATGTCAACTGGTATTATGCAGCGACTGGAATGCTTTCCTTCTATATCTGATTAAGCTTCTATAAAAACTTTGGTTCTCAAGGCTTTGGCAATGGTTTGCAGGACCACATTTCAACCCAGTTGGTAAAGAGCATGGTGCGCCTACGGATGCAAATCGACATGCTGGTGATTTAGGAAATATTACCGTGGGTGATGATGGTATGTTTTCATGTTATTATAAGCAGTTTCTGAAGTAGGCTTGCAATTACTTGACAAGCACTGCCAGAGCAAGCCTGATAACATGAAAATGACAAATAAAAAGTGACTAAAATCCTTGGCGTTTTGGTTCAGGTCCTCCGGAACCTATATCTTAGAATTATACACCTGAACGTTCTTAGGCTGGTCTAGTATTGAGTATTATTGGTTTTAGGTATAGTGAAAACCCAGTGGCAGAACCATCCAAGTTCTGCACCTGGTTCCTGAGCGAGTATACTCCATTTATTGTCAGTTAATGCTTGCTACTATGTATTTTTAACTTGTTTTGTATGTACAGGCACTGCAACTTTCACCATTATTGACGAGCAGATTCCTCTGACCGGACCAAATTCAATTATTGGAAGAGCGGTTGTTGTTCATGCTGATCCTGATGATCTTGGAAAGGGTAACTTTTGCTGTGCTCTCAATTCTGAGGCTCTTGTTGTAAATCACTGCTGCTCTATTGTGTGTTCTGTATTGATGAATGGATTGTTAATTGTAAATTATTTTATAATATATCTTTTTCTAAGGGAACAAGGACTTTTGTGACAGACTTGCTTTGTGTTGATAGTTCCTGCATGTGTAGAGTGATTGTGGTCCTAGTTAATTGTGATCCTGAGTCATGAAGAAGTAATTAATTGTGTGCATCTAGGTTTTGTTATACTTCTAGCAACGAGGTGAACTTGTTGGCATGTGGTTGTATGTTGAGAAGCTATTCTTGCATGTATTCTAATCTTCCTATTCTTTTGTGTATGCAGGAGGACATGAACTTAGCAAAACAACTGGAAATGCTGGTGGAAGAGTTGCATGTGGTAAGTTGATGAATGGATGATCGAAGTTTTTATCATTTGAATCCGAGCCAAAAATTTCTTACTCCCCTATCAAAGAAATGGCCAATAACTGGATCATAATCTTTTCTTAAACTACTTTAAGTGCTTGATATTATGATCCTAAAAGTTTGAGTGTCATCATAAAACATATTTGTGTGCCTTTGATGAGGGGTTATGGGTGTGTTGTTCATCCAATGATATAATGACTTCATCTGGCTGCAGGTATCATTGGCTTGCAAGGATGATTTGAGAATTTGTGATCCTCATAATAAGCCAATGCTGTTGGAGTATGTATCTTCTGATTAGCTTGCAGGAATGGAACGAGGCGGCGTTAAACTTGTCCTAATCCTAATAAACGCACAAATCTGCTTTTGGCTGTAATGCTTTTGTTATCTATAATCGCGTGTCTGTTTTCTGCACCTTGTTGACCTCTTATTCTATTTCATCTTTAAAAGAATTTTTGGATGTGCCACTTGGATTTCCTTGTCTTCTAACCGTTTAGGGTGTAGAGTCATTAGAAAGCTTGGTGAAGTTTGGCTCGCAAGGGAGTTGGCTTACTTTTGGCTCATGAGGGAGTTGGCTTACAATATCTATTATTATAAAACAAAAAATAGGATAAATTTAATATTTTGCAAATTCAACGTTTATCTTCATTATAATTTGCAAGAAAAGAAAGGCTATACAAGTGGATTGTTTTGCAAGAAAAGAAAGGCTATACCACCACATTATACCAAAAAAATATCATCTAAGTTATATGAAAGAAGATATTAGTTCATCTACAATAAGTACAAACGCACTTGGTTATCTGTAGCAAGCACGTAATATAAATTTTTTTATAAAACCACATAAATTATACCTAAGACGTTATACACAATAGATTAAGACAATATATATAACATACAAAAAGTAGCACATATAATGCCAAAAATTTTACTTTAGACTACAATAAATACTGCTATATTCTACAAAAAGTACTACTTCACACTAATAAATGCCATTTTACACTAGATTTCCTACATCAATCAAGTACATGCACAAAATTTTATAACTCTACATCAATTATTCCTCACGCATTATAAAAAACAATAAGACATTTTGGCCCCGTTTAGATGTTAACTTATCAGCTAAAAAAGTGCAATAAAACCTCTATAGATGAATATATTTTGGACCTGAAAAATTATTATCTTATACGAAATTATTAATTTATCTATAAATGAATATTTTATTAATTTATCAATAAATTAATATTTATTAATTTATAGAATAATTTTTATTTTGTACATTATATTTGTCATATTAAACAATTAATTTTTTCGTAACTAAGAAAAGAAAATAAATAAAGAATTAATTAATAATGGTGCATTGTATCTAAGTTTATTAATCTTCGGTTAGCGTGATTCAAAATAGAGTACATGTAGGACACAGTACTGTATAGAGTTTATAAATAGATACATGTACTTTAACTTCATATACCAAAATATAAGAATTCATATATTATATCTTCTCTTCCATGGCTACTCATTTGAAAGGTGTAAAAAAGTTTACGCTTACTAATAAGATGAGAAAAGCATTATGTGAGTAAAAAAATCACCATCCCTCTTCAAGTCAAAAAGATTTGTAAAAGTGGATTCAACAAAAGTTTGATCTCTCTATTAGTCAATCAATAATATCAAATACTCTTAAAAGATCAGCAGAGTATTTGTCAAAAGAGATAACAAATAGCAATGTTAAAAGGCACAAATCTGCAAAATATCATGAATTAGAAAAGGCATTGTATGAGTAGTTTCTCCGATATCAAGAGAAAGTGAACATGACTGGAGAAATGATTCAAACTAAAGTAAGAGAGTTTTTACAGAAGATGTATGGTGATAGAAATCCAAAATTTAACTTTTCAAGTGGTTGGCTAGAACCGTTCAAAGCGAGACATGGGATTAAGTCTTATAAAGGGTTTGGTGAAAGTAGTTCAGTTGTCATGGAGAATATTAAAGAAGCTGTACCTAAAATTCGAGCTAAATTGGACAAATTTCATTGTAGGGATATCTATAATATGGATAAAACAAGCTTATTTTATCGTTTGCAAGCAGATCATTCACTAGCTACAAAGCAATTAGAAGGGCAGAAAAAGGACAAGGAAAGACTTACTGTTACTATTTGTTGCAATGGGGATGGTTCAAATAAAGTACCTCTTTGGATTATTTGTAAGTATGCCAATTGAGATTATTAATTTATCGAATATTCATTTATCGAGATTTTACTGTAGCTAATTGAGCCAATTTAATTGGTTGACCATATGGACCAACTGTTTTTACCAACCTAATAAACTAATTTTTAACAAGCTAAAGAAGGGCAACATTTTGCTTTAACTGCTTACTCAAGTGCTGAATATGCCCTCCAATTTCAAATGGATCTACTCAAGGAGGAACTCTTATGCTTTTATTTTTATTACAGTGATGATATATTTTTAGTAACTGTGTAAATGATCAGGCTTCAATGTGGACCATATATTTTTTAGAAGTAGAGATTTATCTGGATTTATAACGATGATAATAATTATTACATTTTTAATATATTTATAAACTTAATTTTTGTAAAATTAAATATTTAAAATTTAAATTCTTATAAAAATATTTAAAAAATATTAAATTATAATACTAATGTCATTATAATTTTTTTAAAGTCATATCTTTATATGATATTTTACACCTAAACAGCTAATTTTACCAAACATTTCTAACAAACTGCTAATTTAATCTACTGGTGAAATCAGCTAATATAATCAGCTATCAGCTAATGAAATCAGCTGATTGCCAAACATAACTTTTATAGAATATACTACTATGTTATAAAAAATTGTTATTAATACAAGTTTCTACTATATAAAAAAAAACATTGTATTATATAAAATATAGCATTATAATTTACAATAAACACTAATGCTTTCCACTTTTATAAAGAGATCCAATAGCACAATACTTATGGTCATCACTGGCTTCTTAGCAAAATGAAATAGAACGACCATAAAATTGGCCATTCACATAACATAAATCTCATAACTAAAAGGTAGAGACAAAGTTAAGCCAACAAAAATCTTATTATTGCAAAATCCCTTTATAATTGATTGTAATCATATTATGTTAGTAATAATTGATGAATAGAAATAAAAATTTTAGCTAATTAATTGGTTTATATTTGGATATTGCAGATTAAACTAATGTGAAAAGCGTTTGAAAATTAAAAATTGACTAACGAAAAGAAAATACATTCACGGGCCAACTCTTGACCTTTCGACCCGAAGCGAAAATCGTACCGCAAAACCGAATGCCCTTGTCAATTCCACCGTGTTTCATATTCCACAACCGTCGTCGTCTTCACTACAGCGTTTCTTCCCCCTAGCATCCTTATGAGTTTATGCTTCATCTGAAAGATTTGGAACTCTTTTCATGTCAGTCAGTCACAACCTTCGATCAAAAGTTCCAATTAAATATTTGTTTTTGCATTCTCTTTTCTTCATGTTTATCTTCCTCCTCCATTTCCTTTTACTGAAAAATTTTATTTTCTTTTCTTTCTTGGGTCATCAGTTCATATTCTCGCAGGTGAAATCCTTACCATGTGCTTGTTCTTGTGAAGAGCTTATTTGATTGCGAGAGGGAAAACAGATAAATATGTTGATACAAGTGCTTGGCAAGGTTTTGAACAATGGGGTAGTTGCAACTAGTGGATACAAGTTAAGGCCTTTTCTTTGCGTGCCCGCTTTTGGATTCCATCGTGGACAGGTATGCATGCTCTTGTGGTTCTGTTTTATGGCTTCCCCATTTGGGTTTTCTTTCTGTTGTCTCTATTTCTTCCTTATACCTCAGTTTCTACAATACCCATCTGCTGTATGCAGGGATTTTATAACGTTTCATCGTTCTCATTCTTTACCGTTTTCATTTCTCTACTTATTCTCGAGTGTTAATCACAATTCACTTCAGCAACCCCTTTCTTGTTAGTCCAATAAATTTTACTATAGTTGAGATGAAGGTGTTGCACTGTAGGTACAGAAGCTTGAGGTTGTGGTCCTAATTGAATTGTTGTTAATTGGGTTTGGAAAAGAATTTCGATAAAAGTGTCAAATTTGTCATACGCTTCAATGCAGATTTTGAACCTTTAAAATTCAGCCTTTGATTCATTCAAATCTCGTAAAACTGCTTGTTCTTGTGACTAATAATATGCCTCTACTAAGTGGGTGTGATCACTGAAGAACTTATATTGGTTGAACTTAGAGAAGAAATGTCATTAGTTTTGATCACGGAGACGGAAAAGAGTTATATGTAGATCAGAGTGGTTTGAGTCTTACATTGTGATAAGCAGGGAAGACATTCACTGCTTTCTATATTGTCATACACTTCAATGCAGATTTTGAACCTTTAAAATTCAACACTTGATTCATTTAAATCTACGTCAATCTGCTTGTGCTTGTGACTAGTAATATGCCTCTACTAAGTGGGTGTGATCACTGAAGAACTTATATTGGTTGAA
>JAOSBN010000177.1:13337556-13355488 GCA_027563595.1 Erythroxylum suave
TGCAGATTTTGAACCTTTAAAATTCAACACTTGATTCATTTAAATCTACGCCAATCTGCTTGTGCTTGTGACTAGTAATATGCCTCTACTAAGTGGGTGTGATCACTGAAGAACTTATATTGGTTGAACTTAGAGAGGAAATGTCATTAGTTTTGATCACGGAGATGGAAAAGAGTTATATGTACATCAGAGCGGTTTGAGTCTTACATTGTAATAAGAAGGGAAGACGTTCACTGCTTTCTGTATTGTTATACACTTCAATGCAGATTTTGAACCTTTAAAATTCAACACTTGATTCATTTAAATCTACGCCAATCTGCTTGTGCTTGTGACTAGTACTGCCTCTACCAAGTGGGTGTGATCACTGAAGAACTTATATTGGTTGAACTTAGAGAGGAAATGTCACTAGTTTTGATCATGGAGATGGAAAAGAGTTATATGTACATCAGAGTGGTTTGAGTCTTACATTGTGATAAGAAGAGGGAAGACATTCACTGCTTTCTATCTGTTTTTTAATTCTCATGTTTTCCATCGAATGTTGTAAGGAAAGATTCCAAATGTAGGAATCTCTTTATATTTTACTCTTCTTGTTTTGGAAAATTTAGTCTGTTAAACATTTGGCTCTCCTAACGTAACCTTATTATAAGCCCATTCTTATTAGTATCTATTTTGCATTTATAAAGTTTTCCACAATCTTGCTTCCAACAAATTTCATAAGGGAAACTGTTTTGAGGATTCATACGCCACGTTCTTTACTATATTTAATTCTAGGTTTACTGTGCACCAAGAAGTTTTTTTGGGGTCGAAGATTTCCTCGATGATGATAACAGCAGGCCTTATACCTACCAGAAGGAGAAAAGGCCAAAGAATCTAAAGAAACATATATCATTCAAGCAACGAACCGTTGCTTACATGGAGCCATTTACACTTGATGTGTACATCTCAAAGAGATTTGTTACTGCATCCCTCACTCACAGGGTCACATGTAAGCAGGTTGCAGTTGCTGGTACTAACTCTAAAGATGTAAAAGCCGTACTCAAATCTCGCTCAGACATACCTGCTTGTTTGGCGATTGGGCGGATTTTGGCTGAGAGGGCTAGAGAAGCTGATGTGTATACTGCTTCCTACACTCCTAGGGAGAGGGACAAATTTGAAGGAAAAATCAGAGCTGTGGTTCAATCTGTTATTGATAATGGGATTGATATTAAGGTTTATCTTGACTGAATAATTTGCTTATCTTTTTTGTTGACAAGACTGGATCATAGGAAAATAGTTCTTGCAAATTCGAAATTTTATCGAAATATGCGTACGTGGCTACCATAATTAGAATTTATGATGCCCTTATTACAGCATTTGAGGTCTGCTTATGGGCATATGATCGTTGAGGACCAAGTTGGTTATTTTTAAATACTGATATCCAACAAGGTAATGTAGATCTTATCTGCCTTTTAGCCGTAGAAAGTTTGGAGTCACCATTAGATCCCTTAGTAGAGGCCACTTGAAACCTTTGATGTGGAAGCCTCTTGGTCAAGTCTTCACGGACCAAGTAAAACTCCCATTATTGATAAAACAAGGTAATTTATGGTCTGTATGATTATGCTTCTATTTTTGGTTTATTATTCCTGTTTTTGTAATTTATGAAAATTATTTAAAAATGTTGTTTTGTTTTGCATAATTTGATTAGTTTTTTTTTGAGAAATTAAAAAGTTCATTAATAAAATATGAGGATAGAAACATCTGGAGAGAGGGCTCTCCAACGTGGATGGAACCACTTAAAAGATTAATATGTTTGAGCTAGACAAAACGACTACATCTAAAACTTGTATGTCTGAGTTTAACAAAACATTAACGTTTAAAGCCAATGAAATAACAACAAACGTCTTCACAATTAGGTATAACTAATTAACTCTTTCTCAGATCTTCTTCTTCAACATGTTTTGAGAAAGAAAGGCCGCCTCTGGTTGAAGGTAGTTAGATGAACTACTCCGGTGAGGTTTCATTGTTTTTCGGCATCAAGGGATTCTCTACTCAGGTAAACACTTCACCTAAATCTATTCACACTTTTAGGGCTGAATAGAACATATCCTTATCTCCTCAATTGATCATTTTGTTGGAAATAGACGATGCGCATTATTTGATTAGTTGTCTTAGATAAGGAATTAGTGTTCAAATTCAAAGATTATGATTATTAGTTTCATTTCATTGGTACGTGGTCTTGATATAAATGTTACTGGAGGAAATTAAGTTCGTTGGAGAAATTAATATTCTTAAAAATTGAATTCATTTACTATATTTAAGTCTATCTCTCTTTTTTTTACTTGTGAAAATAATTGTAAATAGCAATGAAATAATAATAGAAAATTTTCAAAATTAATTGAAATTGGAAAATTCAACAAAATCAAATATATTGATAATTAAAATTTAGGCTTTTCCAAAACTAGTAGACTATATCATTAAAATAGAGGAATGAGATGTTTTTCTTCCAAAACCTTTAAAACTGTCCATCTGATAACTCAAAGATCAATCAATAAACATAAGGATAAAATTTGCAACTAATAGTAAAAAGAATTAAATCCTTTAATATTAATGGTATTAACAGATGTTAAGTTTTGTGGATTTTAATATTTTCTTTTTTGTTTCAATAGAATCTAGTCTTTATATCATTCCTATTTTTTATTTTTTTAACCTTTATATAAAAACTTTTTAGGATATTCAGCCTTGGATATCCGAAGCTCTAGTATGCAAAGACCAAATTAGAACAAGAAAATTCTAATGAACTAATGGAGGTTCTAATATAAGTATACTAACGAGTTATAATGTTATTGATAAGAAGGAATATGAATACAAACTATTACCGTAACAAAGGTAATCATACACTTCAATGCAGATTTTGAACCTTTAAAATTCGACACTTGATTCATTTAAATCTACGTCAATTTGCTTGTGCATGTGACTAGTAACGCCTCTACTAAGTGGGTGTGATACAGTGAAGAACTTATATTGGTTGAACTTAGAGAGGAAATGTCATTAGTTTTGACTACGGAGATGGAAAAGAGTTATATGTACATTAGAGTGGTTTGAATCTAGTGTCAGTTTGGTTGAGCTTTTGGAGAGTGAATAAGTACTTTTTTCTACCGCAAAAGTTTTTTTAAAAAAAATGAGTGTTTGGCCGTAAAATGAAAAAACACTTTTTTAGTAGATATAGCTTTTTTGACAGCTAAAAAAATACAGCTTTTAAAGAAGTTTAAGTTTGGAGCTTCTCAAAAAAACATTTTTTCAACTAGATTTTTCAGATCAATTAATGAGTCTATTTTTTAGTCCTTTTTACTCTTATACTTTACACATAATTTCCATTATACCCACAAATACATCTTAACGTTTATTTTGAAATTTATATAATATTATTTGAATTTTTTTATATGTTTTAATATTTATTTTCGATATTAGTTTTACTTATGTTATAATCCATACAAAAGATTTGGTTAGATATATTTTTATTTATGTTTCATATGGTTTAAAATTATATAATAATTAATATATTGTGCTTTGCATATTGTTTAATATATTTTAAATAATATTTATATGCATAAATAATTTTTATTACAAAATAAAATAGAGTTAAAATTAAAAGTACTTTTTATTTTTATGTTGCCAAACAGTCTATTATATGAAGCTCTTCAAAAAAGCTCTTTTTTAAATGACAGTCAAACAGTTAACTAGTTTCTTAAAAAAGCTCTTTTCAGAAAAGCTCTATCGACAAAAGCTATACTGATATGGACTCAACCAAATAGGCACTTACATTGTGATAAGAAGGGAAGACATTCACTACTTTCTATCTGTTTTTTTAAAATTGAATTCATTTACTATATTTAAGTCTATCTCTAATTTTCTTTTATTTGTGAAAACAATTGTAAATAATAATGAAATAATAATAGAAAATTTTAAAAATTAATTGATAATTGGAAAATTCAACAAAATCAAATATATTGATAATTAAAATTTAGGCTTTTCTAAAACTAGTAGACTATATCATTAAAATAGAGGAACGAGATGTTCTTCCAAAACCCTTTAAGACTGTCCATCTGATAACCCAAAGATCAATCATAAGCATAAGGATAAAATTTTCAATTATATCTATGTAGGAATCATGCAACTAATAGTAAAAGAATTAAATACTTTAATATTAATGCTATTAACAGATGTTAAGTTTTGTGGATTTTAATATTTTCTTTTATGTTTCAATAGAATCTAGACTTTATATCATTCCTATTTTTTATTTTTATCTAAATTTAATGGTAGATAAATACACTATTTTTGTATTACAATCAACTCATAATTATGAGACGAATCTAGCATTAATTTCCTTATCATTAATCTCTAAAATTTATAACAAAGTCAAAACAAATTCTTGATATATGGTCAAAAAGGAAAAATTTTATGTTTTGTAAATTGATTTCACAAAATCTAATATAATAGCATCAACATCAATAAAATGGAAAGATATAACCCTTCCAAAAGTATAGATACTTGAAAAAGCAAACTAATTATATCCCTCTTATTCCTTTAAACCTAATACATAAATAAAAAATAAGACAATTTTCTTTCAATAGAAAAGCAACAAGATTTAGGATTGATGATATGCTTCTACCCCCACCACTCAGTTAGGAGGAATTTTTAGGATACCCTCAATTACAAGTATCCATAATAAAAACCATTTTGGGATATTCAACCTTGGATATCCGAAGCTCTAGTATGCAGGACTAAATTAGAACAAGAAAATTCTAATGAACTAATGGAGGTTCTAATCGAGGTTTTGATGATAACAAAATTTAAGTATACTAACGAGTTATAATGTTATTGATAAGGAATATGAGTACACAATATTACTGTATCAAAGGATTATAAAAGAAAAGCCTATATGTAATCTTCAACATCAAGATCAAGCCAAGAAGAAGATCAAGATACATTGAGGTTAGCTCATCCTGATTTTTCTTTGAGAGTCTAAACAACTTGTCATAAATAAACGTTTCATTTTATTCAATTCAGCAAGAAGTATTGAAGCTTTTATTTTTAATATAACACCCTCTTGATCTTTCAAATAATATTTGGAAAACTTTTTTAGAAGTGTTTTTGGTCATAATGACATTAATTAAATTAAGTTTAAACATTTGCAGGTGTTAATATTATGTATTGGGGTGATTGGTCGACCTATATGAGTTAGTGGTAAATGAATATAAATTAAAGTTACTAAATTTGAAATACTAAAAGTATGTTGTATTATTGATTTATGGATTGGTCAACTAGTATCCTTTATTAACCAACCATTGTTCCATTGACTAGTGAATTTGGAGCTATTAACACATAATGGTCGACTGGTATATTATACTATTCAAATAGTGCTTCATATATAGCCATTGTAACGATTATTCTCGGTTCCAACAACTATTTGGGGTCTCAAAACACTATAAATAAGTATTTTTTTCTCTTTGGTTTTTGCATTAGAAAGCAATTAAGTGTACTTTACACATATTTTAAGTATTTTTCAATCATTTTAGCATTCATTGTCTCATTTTAAGTATGTGAGTCGTTTGCGATTATCAAAGTACCCAAGTCAACAAGTTTGAGTTATAAGCTATTTTTGGGGTTTGTGATCATTGTATTAGTTTTATCTAAAGGTGGTTCGGGGCTTCCCTTTTCATTGAAGAAAGATTTAAAAGGAAATAAAAGATTTTACAAAGGTTATATCTTTGCCTTGAAAGAATAATTATAGTGGAAATCTAAAATGAGTCTTAGAAGTGGACGTAGGTAAGGAATGTTTTCTAAACCACTAAATTAGTTTGCATTTCTCTTTCTTTTCTCTTTACTTTATTGTTTACAAGTATAATGAAATTTCTTTACTTTTACTTCACTCTTGCATTTGTGATAATTGTAAACATTAGTTTTATAAGTTAGTATCCTTTAATTAGAATCATAAAGTCACCTAATCCACCCCCTCTTGGGTGCCACTAGGGAATAATAAGTGGTACTAGAGTAGGTCTATAGGGCTAGCATTTCAATCAAAGTGACATGCTTATGAGCATCTTCGTCATCCTTTAACTAAAAGGGTCAAAACATTAGTAGAGTAACTTTCTTTGATAGAAATGACTACCTTTATTGGAAAACAAAAACGAAAATTTTCTTTATGGCCAAAACGTCAATTTATGTGAAATTATCTCAAATGTTCCACGTATTCTAACTAAAATTATAGATAACAGAAAAGTTCCCAAGTTGAAAGAGGAATGAATTCCCCAAGATAAAAGATTAATATCCTTAAATGGTGGATTTAAACTATATGGGAAACTATTGAGAACAATGAACAGCAAGGAAGCTAGCACATTAGAAAGAAATCGGATAGGGTTATGTGGAACAAGGAATGGTTAGATAAGTGTTCATCCAATTGTACCTTTTTTTGTCTGAATCTTTACTCAGTCGACTCAACAATCAAAATTCTCCAGCTGGCCACTGAACCTCTTTAGAGAGCATCGTTTAAATTCCTAAACTTTCTTACATATATTGATGTATTTTAAGAAATGGTTATTAAGGGTAAAGAGAAGGCCGTTATAGGATGTAAAAGTTTTCAAATTATGAGAAAGTTGTAAAAAATTAAAGAGGGACTTAAACTCCTCTATAAGAATAATTTCCCTAACACTAAATCTAATCTTGGGGATGCTAAAGAAGATCTTATAAGGTGCAGGAGAAATGTTATCTAGATCCTCTTTATTCAAATCTTAGAACTCTTAAAACCTAGCTTTCATCAGGTATACTGTAACTCTATAGCGGCATAATTCTTTTCTTAAATAGAGGGCTAAATTCAATTGGCTACATAGTGGGATGAAAATTGTAAATTCTTTTATTGCTCTATTATGGCAAAAAGAAACAGGAATAGAATCTTGACTTTACTAGACTTGGAAGGTCAGATTTGTGAGGATCATGTGTCGATTAAGGATATGGCTTTCAACTACTATGGAGACTTATTAGGTCAATCTACTCCTTCTAAATCCATGATGGGTGGTTGGTTTCCTTTACTAAACTCCCTACTGGGCTAGTCTGCAAAGTATGAATTATGCCTTACTTCTTCCTATTAAGAAATTAAAGAGGTTCTATTTAGTCTCAACCCTTATAAATCTCCTTGACCTGATAATTTTAACATTTATTTTTTAACAAAGTTGGGATTTTTGGATGACTTAAAGGTTAATATAGTTCAAGAATTTTTCTCCTCTAAGAAAATGGGGGGAGAGCACAGTTGCACCCATATATGTCTAGTCCCAAATAGAAGGAACCTTAGTACCATCATTAATTTTCACTCTATCTTATGTTTTAACATAATATACATGTTAATCTAAAAAAACGTTGGCTATCATATTGAAGAAATCCTTACAATCCTTAACTAGTCCTAGTTAGGGAACATCCTTATGGCCTAGATCTATAAGTGATAACATTTTATTAGTCCAAGAACTATTTAAGGATTATGACTCCTTAGCCTCCGTTCAAAGCTATACCATGAAGAACAATTTTGCTAAAGCTTTCAACTCACTAAACTGGAATTCAATATTGAAAGACATCTTAGTATTTACATTTCTTGGGGATTTCATTAATTGAATAATGGCCTGTGTAATTACCACTTCTATTAAGGTATTGATCAATGGATCACCTTCAAATTCATTCTAAGGAGCTAAGGGTTTAAGGCAAGGGAATCCCTTATCCCCTTATTTATTTACCTTAGTTATAAAGATCCTCATCAAGATGGTCAATTGGGAGATTAAAGCCTCAAAATCATTTAAATATTACCACAAATGTAAAGAGCTCAAGTTAGCAATCTTTTTTATATAGATGACTTAATGTTCTTATATATGTCTGACTAGGGGTTAATCCATCTTTTAACCATAATGGAATATTACCACAAATGTAAAGAGCTCAAGTTAGCAATCTTTTTTATATAGATGACTTAATGTTCTTATACATGTCTGACTAGGGGTTAATCCATCTTTTAACCATAATGGTGGGCTATTCTATACTCTATATGAACTTAAGGTAAATGCAGACAAAAGTAAAATCTACATTTCCTCTAATGTGCCAAATGCTTAATCCTTCATCTCTATATGTGGGCTTCAACTGCATATTGCTCCTTTCAAATAACTAGGAGTACTTATAACCATGAAGAAACCTAGGTTTATTGATTACGTTTCCCTTATTGAAATTGTTAAAGTGAGGATTTCTTCCTAACAAAATAGATGCCTCTCTAGTTCGAGCAAGTTGCAATTGATTTCCTTTATTATAAGGAATCTGCATATCCATTGGAGCTTTCACTTGATCCTCCCTAAAAGGCTAAGGAATGGGAGAAGTTGATCAAGAGTTACTTATGGATGGGGAAATACGACAATTCGAGGGAAGCTAAGCTGAAGTGATAGGATGTGTGCATGCTAAAGAATGAAGTTGTCCTAGGACATATCTCTATTAAGAAAATGAATGTAGTCTTATTAGCTAAAAAAACACAGATGTTATTTTAGGGATGTTAATGGGCCGGGTCATAATGGCGCATGGCTTGTGGCTCGCCAAGCCGGGATTAGTTGGCCCACAGCCCTGCCTGTGACTCGAGCTATGGCCCGCAGCCCTGCCTGTGGCTCAAGCTATGGCCTGCCATTTATTTTTTAATAAAAAATGTGAAAATGATGTTTTTTAACAAAACGTCAATTTGGAAATCCCAACTTCGGCTCGTGGCCTACCCGTGGTATGTTCAACGTGGGCCAAAAAGCAAACCAAGTTGGGCGGGCCGGCCTGCTTTTGACATTCCTACGCTATTTAATGATAGGGAGGCTACATGATCCAATGGATGCATACATACTATCTTTCCAATACAAGTTTTTGGAATCTAAACATTGTCCAAGGAACACTCATGGTGTTTAATCCAAATGTTAAGGCCAAGAGAAAGATTGAGATAAAATGTAAATAAATGCAATTTACCTTCTCCTTTTTTTGGTTATTCAGAATTCAACTAAAAAAATTGTGTTAAATTTGAAAATGAAAATAGAACTAAAACTAATCTAAATAAAAAAAAAACTGATAATGTAACTGGAAGATAGAAAAGCCAAGAGCAACCTCCCATCGCCGTAAAGGTGTTACGAGGAAAAGATATAAGGTGTATTTTAATAGTCAATCTTTTCACAATTCAAGTAATTCATGATCTATGGTTTAAATTGGATTTTTAAAAAAGGAAAAGAAAAATCGGTGCCACTGTCCCCTCCCTGCCCATATTGCTTATTGTAAGATTTTTGGGAAGAAGAAGCATTGAGATAAATTTGCGTTTTAAGAATAGAGTCAGTCTAAAATCAAATACCTTTCATCGTTTGTTGACATAAACATGAAATAGATGTTGGACTCTCTTTACTTTCTCATAAAATTTCTCATGCTGTTTCTACAAATGAGTTGTGTACATTTACTTCAATTCTACTCACTGCAGGCCCAATGTTTGCTTGGCAATAAGCTGGTACATGCCCCCTCAAGAGTATAGCGATAATTCTCCGTTTGAAGCCCCAGCCAACCATCTGTAAGTTAAAGCTCGGATACTAGTTACAAACATCTCATCTGGACTTTGGCTTTCTCTGCACAAATGATGGTCTTGTTGAGAGTGGAAATATAACCTCATACACGTTGCTGAAAAGCCCCTTATCATACTGATTTTTCATAGAAACTTCGGCAAGCTTTTTGCTCTCTGGAGGCTTTGATTCTCTGCTCAACCCGCTCATACTTGCTTTGCGTGCAGCTGCACTAGTTCTTGCTTCATTCATCTTCTTTTGCAAGCTTGTGTAATCTTGCCACTTGAACGTCTGTATTTTTGAGGTTTATGTGGAGGGGAAATACGCACAAAATAAGCAAATAAGCAACTATTGTGGGTCCCAGTAGTGAAGTGAATTTACAGTCAGAGGCACATACAAAAGGCACAAATTATAGCTACAGCAAACAATGTAAAATCTATACTTCTAAGAAGCAAGCAATGTAAAGTTCAACCGATCACATGGAGATACTTAAAACCTTAGTCACTAATATCAACATAAGATGTTGCTACATCTGGGAACCGCACCATCAATATTTGCCTGGGTTAGGAATCACAAGATCGGTTTTTGAGTAGTTTCTAAAAAAATTTGATGCTTTCAATATCAGTTGAAATTATGGGTATAGACAATGTTATCGAACCCATGCGGAATAGATGCAGATGTCTAGCCACAGTTCTCGATATTTCATGCGTTGATTTTTCATTTTCCTTTCTAAAATATCAATCACTTGTTTAATTCTTTGGTTAGAGCTCGAGAAATAGCTCAGCAATGCAACAAAAATCAGGATTGTAGACCTCATCGCCAGAGCACCAATGCTCAATTTAAGCCAAAGACTAAAATCTAAGAATGCCACGTATATTATTGGTCATATACTGCCTGGACACATTTGCAATTAAAACACAGTAATGACTGAGCATAGGTTAAGTAAACCCAACCTCGTTTGTTGTTGTGTTTTTAAGGCAGAGATGTGCATGGTATCCAAAGAACCCCACCAATAATAGAGATACAATGGCCAGAAATACCATAAGAAGTATCTGAGTGTTATATGAGCCCAACAGCCACTGTAAGAACCATACAGCCATTAATCGAAGTATTATGCAAAGAGGCCATCAAAGTCAGAACGAAACCAACACTGGGAATTCTTTGAGTACCCACCTGTGCAATATGGGGAGCTAAACCAAGAAAAGAATTTTCAACACCATAGTAAACTGGATAAGACAAAAAAGCATGTCATCCTCACATTCCTACACCCATAAGAAAATTGGTAGACATGGTAGAACGTCTTACATATAAGTTGACTTTACCTGTTAAAATATACACCACTCTTAATTCCTTCAATCGGCCAGCTAGAATCAATCCAAGGCCAATTGTTCCATACACACACAGAAAAAAATGCCTGGGAAGAGTGACAATTTTTTTATGCCAGAAAAAAAAAAGAAAAAAGGATAAGAGAATCAGAAGACACACTCAGCTTATCAAATATCAGACAAAAATTGGAATGACCATTACCAAATTTCAAGCCAATGATTAAAGCTGGTAAACACAGCAAATTTAAAAATTCAACTTTATCATGAAGTAATTGCTAAAATTTGAAAATTGAAAGATGTAAACGTTCCTTAATATCATGTCCATACATTCATTTAGCATGATAACAAGTCAAGGAAATTCCCATCTTACAAGAATGTACAGCCAAAATCTAACCCAAATTTCAAGATCAACATTCACGTTATTAATAATCATTCCATAAAATAAATATCTACTTGATTCTCATTATTCTAAAATTGCAAAGATGATTCATTATAAAAGAAACTATAAGAACAAATTTTGCCTGAAAAAGGTTTATAAGTTTGCCTAGCTCAAGCAGTATTCGTTGGTCGCAATAAGCAGTATTTGTTGGTCGCAATAATGATATACACCTTTAAATGCATATATAGAGTTGAAACAACACTCACCACAAAAGAAATGCCAAGAAGTATCGGGTATTTCTCTCCCCTATACAATTATTCTGCAATGATGAAACAACTTTAAGAGGAAATGAAGAGGTCGTGTTCCAGAATTCACCGGAAAAAAGAAGTCATCAAAATTGTCAAATAAGAAATATGAGGTAAAATAAAAAAGAAAATGGAATGCAAACCATCCATCCACAATGATGGTCAAAACGGGCAACACAGCGGTCACATATGCTGCAGTGCTTGGATCTAGCAGGTCTTCATAACAAGAATAGTACGTTACAACAGTTGAATAATAAAAGCTTAGAGCAGGCCTTTGATGTAAAATCAAATTACTCACTTAGGAATTTTGCAAGTAGAACATTCTTTCTCTTTATATATGATATTGTCATAGGGATAGGCAGAGAGAAATTCTGAAACATTCTCAGCCTTCACAGTTCCTGGATCAGAAAAGCTTGTCAATAGAAAGAGTAGAACACCAACACCAACTGCCAGCATGCTTGTGTATCTGTAAGAATATAGAACAACTGAATGAAGCTTGAAATGCAATCACAGGAAGGAACTAATTTGCTTTCAAAATGAAATTTCTATGATTGGCACATACATGTGAACGTCACTTAAATAATACCCAGGAATATAGCTGAAGGATGATTTGGCAACAAAGTAATAAGTTCCTCCGAGAATTGCTAAATATATAATCTGCAATTACACAGCAAGTGTTATATCTAAGATATATTTGTTTTAATAAAAGACTGGCAGCACTTAAAATTTGGTTAGCTGTGATTCTTAACAAACATATTCATTTCTCTTAGACCCCAACACCCAAAATATACGTTCTTTCATTCTGGTCACCTCGGTTAAATCTTAAATTCAAGGATCTGTACATGTTTGCTGAAATCAGAGTTCACCTAGCATAACTGCATAACAATTTCATTCTACTGTCGCAATTTATGCATTCCTTGATATCCCAGTTACTATGCTTTCCCCTAGCTTACATCTAACTCATAAGTTGCAACTCCATCCTTCACAGGCTCATAGACCTTATTAAGTGGAAAGCTTTCGGCAAACTGGTTGCATATGTAGCTCTTCTTACTTTTCATTTAAACAGTATAATACAAACTAGGGGGATAGTTAAATTGAGCAAATACAATTTCTAACAAGCATCTGATTCGACTCTAAAGAAGCATAAAGGCACTCATTTGAAAGCACGGAAGCGCTAAGTACTTATAATTGTCTATATTGTATACAAAGAACTCGAACATAGAGAAACTAAACATGCAACCAAAAAAAGGAAAAAAAAAAGGATCGTCCCTAACGCGGAAACACAATCCAATCCACAGCCAGCAAGACGGCACGCATAAGCAATCAAACTAACTGCTTTCGTAGTCACACGAAAGCACTACCACCCGCTTCGCTGCCATTTATATCATGACAATCAAGCCATACGCAGTTAGACAAAAGTACCTGTAATATAGGATTAGGTCGATCACAACAGAACTGCTCCACACTTACAATAACACTGGTGCCCTTATTCCCAAAAACAGTCCCAACAAACCTCCTGACCAAATAAAACGCAACAATTACACAAATAGTGCCTAATCAGACACCCACGACAGCAAAAGGAATTGAACACATGTGTACAAGTGTGTGCACAGGAAATTGGGAGATTGAAGAAATACAGGAAGTAATCGTAAGCGCCAAAGGTGAGAAAGTAATGGAGGCGCTCAATGGGAGTGCCTTGAAAGATAGGCCATTGACCGCACAGAAAAGAGATCGTCACTAGCATGGTGAGCAGACCATGGCATATGAGAATCCACTGCACGGCCATTCTCAGAAAGTGAAAAGGAGATAAAAAGATAGGGACTTCTGGATTCAGAATCGGATCCTATGTGGGAAAGATTGGAACTTTGAGTTTTGGTGCATGTTTTATCAGTTTCAGAGAAGTCAGGGTTTGACCATATTGTGGGATAGTTTCCAATTTCTGTTTTCCGTACACCTTCTTTCTATAATATTTACAAATATTAGACAATCAGTTTTGTAATTGTTCTTTTCTTCCCGTCTTTTCATGTGTTTTTGAACTAGGAAAAGAAGATAAGAGTTTATAGTTCTGTTCCCTTCCTTGGTGTATGGATTAATAGATTATATGCAGTTCAATCTCATCTGATTCTGAAACAGCTGAATCAACACACGCTTGTGGTAAACTTCATCAGTTTCCGGATGTTTCATTTTTAGATTAGATCCATTTTAGGAGTTAATTTTAATTCATTCATTTTAGGAGTTTATTTTGCTTCATTTATTTTTTATTAAAAAATAAATGGGGCATGAAATGGCAGATATTCAATAAAACCGACTAGACTTCCAATGGAATGCACATAAATATATTTAGTATATCACATAGTAGAAATGGCAATCTTTTCAGTCCCTTAGATTGAGTGTCCCAAATGCCACTAGAATCATTCATAGACCTAATCATATTCATACCAGAAGAAACAGCTTCACATCTGACCCTAGGTATACGTTAGTGTTGCAGAGCATATCTTCGGACGGCTCGAAACCTCAGAGCAAGTAGAAAAGAAACCTAGCCTTGGTTCTTCAGAATGGTTCGTATGAACTGTTTGCATCTATTGAGCCCTTCTCCTTATTGACCTTTCCTATTTCAATAATTCATTACATGTATATGTCGATGTACAAAATCTAACAGGATGGATAACACCAAGAAGGGGCAAATTAATCTCACATAAGACTGAAGGCGAATGAGCAAACTACTGGTGATGTACAACTAGATATCCTCATAATTTATGCTGTCCTCTATGACACCAATGCAATCACCCACAGATCTTCCCAGGGACATTGCCTCTGCAAGTTTAACTCGGGCTCCTTCATGACGTCGCAGAATTAGGATTGTATTCAGCACAGACCATCTAACTTGAGAATCTGCTTTCTTCTGTGTGAAGCCTAAGCTTTTGAGTAGCATATCCAACTGTACAATATGCACAAGCAAATTTTAAATTGGTAACAACAAAATTTAAACATTTCCAACTAGCTATGCATGATGTAACCTTTCTTTTCATGAAAGGGGGCCAAAATTGAACAAAGAAATTGCACAAACCTGATTTATATCAGCAATCCCACCCTCAGCATAGCCATATAATAGGTATTCAGTAGATACACCAGCCAACGCAATGCATGAGAATCTGTTCAATGTCTAACAAAAATATAGTCTGGACATAAGAATTTCTCACTGTCAAGGATCTTGATTTTTAGTAAAGCAACACATAAATTTAAGGACTGAACATACCAAAGCTGAAAGTTTTCCTGAATTAACCTGCAGAACATGCAAAATATAAACCATTAGTTTCTAACCAGAACCACGCCAGCTTAGCAACAAGGTAATATGGTCACGTTCATCAGCAAGAAAGCTATTGTCCATATATCAATGTGACAAGTTTTTGCACTCTAATTAATGATGAAACACGTGTGTGAAACATCACAAACTTTGTTACTCCCCATCTGGGGACATTTGCCCTTTCAAGCCAAAACTAAACTTTACAAATATTCGCATAGTCTAAATTTTTGCTACTTAGTTACTGACTTTGGCATAAAGCAGCAAATGATGAATAAATACTATACCGGACATAAGACAGCTCTTTTCCCCATTTGTTTGTGGTCTGAATTTGCAATCTTGGTGCACATTTACATATATACTTTCAACTTTTCAGGCTTTGGTTTGTTCAACAGGTCATCAAAACATCAAGTATAGAACTTCTCCAGACTTGGTCTTGCAGCAAAAGAAATTCATTTACAGGAACAGAAAGAGCTCCTGGCTCCAAGATATAAATTATCCAGATTCCTTGAAATTTTTTTACGCAATTGCCACAGAAAGTCCAAGCAACAATAATACCAACAACTGTTATACTTGACTGCTATAAGCAAAACCAACCCAATCACATAAAACAGCAAAGCAGAGTATTGGAATGTGGAGCAGCTTAAAATAACAAATTACAACTTGGATAGATTTAAAAAGCCTACTTCTTCAAGAAACTCGAAATCAACAAAAGCAGTCCCAGCTTGAACGTTCAGAGATCCTTCCTTTTTTAGAGCTTCCAAACTGGTTAAAGTGTAGCCCTTTGGAAGAATGCCTACTAAGTAGGCAATTAGGAAATGGCCAGCTTCATGCTGCACTTGAAGAAAGGAAAAAGAAGAGAAGTTATCTTCATAACTTCGAACCTTTAGATTAAGACTAATCAGAGGACATTGATCACTCCAGATTCCAAGTCTCTTTGGAGATTTAGGGTATCATGGAGTATGAATAGCGCATTGCTCCCAAAGAACAGATATTTGACCACCTTAATATGCACTGAAAAATACATACCCATGCCAGCCTCTTGCTTCATGCGCATTACATGAAGCACTTGAAGCAAGATTACTAAAGTTATGTGTGATTTTGGTTGGGGCTGTTATTCTTACTTGAATGACCCTATTATGGTACTTCTGGCTGAAGGCATGACCGATTGTATCAAGAACCAAGCTACCAATTCCTCCATTAAAAGATACCTATAAAACCGACTACATGAGACAGTAGCAAATTAGCTAAGAGTAACTAAACAATGCAGTTTACTTAAGTCGATTTTCTGGAATCACCCCAAGAAGAGCATTGAATCAATATTGAGAAAATGAAATAGAATAGAAACCAATTGTAAAAAGTAGGAGGCAAAACCCTCATATAATAGAGAAAGACAGAAATCCCGAAGCACCTTTAAATGGAAAACAATCAAAAACTAGACCTGTTAGCTTAGATAATCCTGGGGAAAGGAAAACAAACTAAATCCATAATGCAAAGAAATGATAGCTGCCAATTTTAAAGATGCCAACTGTATGTCCTAAACCTGCATGTAGTCAGAGATAAGGAATGAGGAAAGCTTCTTGAGACTGCTAGAGAACCAGAAAGAACTTACCGAATCCCATGTCCATAGAAACAAAAAACCCAAAGAAATATAGAGAATCTGTTGCGGAGTAAGGTCAGATGCCTTCCATACAGCAATTCCACCTAAAAGAGCAGCAAGCTGCAGATTTCTTTCAATGGAGCCAAGGGTAGCATCTACAGGAGACAAAAGAGAAACAGTCTCTATCCCATTTAGCTTCAGTTCATCTAACGTGTAAAGCCTTTGTGGTACCTACAGTATATCCAGAATTCAGACAACGACATTGTCAGAAAGCCACGGAAAAGTTAGAATGCAAACCTGCCTTGCAGCACCAAAACATCTGAGGCCTTCAGGCTTCCCTTGGAAGTCCTTGACAAGAGCAAGTGCTGTTCTCTCATCTCCCTTGCTTAGCTCCTTGTCCACTTGCTCCAATGCTCGTTTCCTAGACCCAACAACTGAAGAATAAACAACTCTATGAAACACAAAATTCAATCTTGGACATGAAACTAAGCCTAGGTTGGAATATCCCAGTACACCCTTCATCGATAGAACAGAACCTCAATGCCCAGATCTTTGGTTCAATTTAGTGCTCTCTTCATTAGCCATCCCATGTTTCTGAATCCAACCAAGTGCAAAAATCTTCAACCACATAAAGGAGATAACACTTGCTAGACGACAACGTTCAACCTTTTGGTATTTTCCCAGCCGAAAAGTAATATTTTCTAGGCAACCAAACAAGGGTGACGCGTCAAGATATGAAGTTTATGTCTGGGCTCTGGCACACCGGAGTTTTAACTGCAACGATCCAAAATCGCTAAGACGCCATCTAGCTCTATAGAAAGTTGATAAACATCTCTCTAACGGCAGTTCCAAGCAAGTCTGCAGGTATCTCTGTTGCGGGAGTTTGGATTCCGATGGCTGGGGTCAAGTGCGCTTAAGGTTGACCAAATTTGATTCGGAAGCAGCAATCCTGTGGCATTTTGCAGTTTCCACCATAATATGGAGTGGGAGTTGAGTTAGTTAAGAATTTAGCGGGGCTGAGCTAAGTTTAGTAGTTGAATTTATATTTGATTTGATTATGATATTAAATATATTTTAAATTAAAACTTAAGAACAAAAATCAAAAGATTTTTAACAATTTTTGAACTACGTAAAAATTTATATCTTCAACTCTTTTGTATTTAAAATTAACTTAAAATTTGATCTTAAATAATATTATAAATATTTTGAAACAAAATTCATATTTATTAATCAATTATCTTTATAATAATTATATATTCAAGATTGTTTTTAAAATAAAATATGAATTAAGTGACCTAAAAATAGACGCCGGAGTTTTTTTAATCCCGGACTTGGAAGTATAAGGGCATGCTTGTTTGGTGGGAATGAAAAACAAGGAATGGGTATGAAATGAAAAATAATGGTTGGTAAGAAGGTATGATTGGATGGCTAATATTATCATTCCTTGATT
>JAOSBN010000177.1:13355588-13379918 GCA_027563595.1 Erythroxylum suave
TTAACCAACCACTATCAATGGTAATGATTTATCCATTCTCATTCCTCACTATATTCATTCCCATTGTCATTCCTATTATCCTATATGAACCAAGCGCCCCCTAAGTCTGTTCAAGAAACACATGAACCGGAGCATCCACGCCGAGTAAGCTGGTCTGTATCACTTTGGACTTGTAATAATGCAAACAAGTGTAGTAATATGACAAAATCAGTTTTCCTGGTATTGGCAAAACATCTGCAGTTTGGATCCTCAAAGAGATGCTATACATCCCTCTCTGCCTGCTAATTGAAGCTTTTCGGAGAAAGAGAGAATCTCCTTACTTTTCTAAAATGCAGTAAAAAGAAAGTTTGATCGGGCCCAAATAAATCGCGGTATTCCAACATCCATCTTCGTTTGACGCAGGCAAATTTAGGCCAAGCCCACTCCCAGATTTCTTCATTGGCACAGAGACAGTACAGTAGAGATATAAAATGATCGATAGCTGGCTTCTGGGCGACAAATTTGAGGGAAAATGGATTCAAGGGAAATAATAAGCCACGTCAATCCGGGAACTGTTCCCCAGATGTTGACCCCACACCCGATACGTCCAAAACTTCATTGCTGACTGGTGGGCACTATGCTCACAATCAAGTTCTTGGACTTGGACAGTGACTTGAGATTAAAAGTAGTCAATAGTGCTTCGAGTTCTCGTTCTCGTTCTTTCTATGGTTTCGTATACTCGTATTTATGCAATTTTTGTCCTTTCTAAGGGCTTTATCAGGTGTGTGCATGAGGACAAACACATCTCTTTCTTTCAGACTAGTTTGTTATTATATAGTTCTTTGGGACTTTGCCACGTCATTGGCGTTGTGTTTATCTTTCCTTTTTTCAGTTGCATGCCATTTGTAATAAACCTACGTTGAGTTGATCGATACTCTTCTTTCTTTAGTAAAAGTTAAAATGATAAGGAGATCTTCTCGACTTAAAAGAATAAAATCTTCTTATGTAACACCAGAGCTGGCCAGGCTTGTGGAGAGTCCAATAATAAATGGGTTAGGCCTCAACATTAACAAACTGTAGGAATTTGCAGGCCTAAATTTGTCAGATATTAATTAAAGATATAATGTTAATAGAAAACAGTAATAAAGAGATTTTTTTTATCAATTTCATGTCTTATAAACAAAAACCTAAAGTTGAAATTCAATGCTTTAAAAGGAAAATAAACATGTAAAAATAATGATGGATATTATATGCTAAATTTTTTTTTAAGAAAAAATAATTAATATAGTAAGACACATTTCCTATGTGTGCATTTATCATTTTGATTTAATTTTTCTTTAAATAATATTTCCTTTTTAGAAAAGAAACTATCAATTTTGGTTTCATTTCCACATTCTAGAGTTTTTAATTTCCCAAAGGAATAAACTATCTTAAAAATAAGCAAATAATCGTCATCTTGGTAAGTTACTTTTCTAGTATAATATTTAAAGGTGTGTTTGGTTTACTGGAGTGAATGGTATGAAAATGGATATAACTTTCATTACCCACTATATTGAAGGGTATAAAGTATTGCCCCGAAATAGAATATAAAAACACTGTTCATTTAATTATAATATATTTTCAACATCTTTTTTCATTCCTTACTCGTTTCTTTCTTCCCGTACCAACTAACCAAGTACCCCCTAAGTCTTCATTTGCTATTCAGGTTGAATAGTAAGGTAGTCGACCTTTTAAGTGCAACTTAACATCTTTTATACATTTGCGTGAGGAAAGGGATTCATCCATACCAATTCGGATTTTTGATTCTTTTCATCCTAATGCATTCATTTCTTACTTATTTTATCATTTAAATTACATCAAATTTAATATTAATATATCAAAAAACTATGAAAAAAACATCAAAATTTCCTCAATGAAGAAATTTCTATTTGAGACGTTATTAACTATAATTTTATTAATAATCAAAAAAATGTGTCCCAAGCTTACTTGACCAATTATAAAATAAGACGTCAACTCCATGATGTAAGCATAATTTACCACATAGACATGCTTACAATAGTCCTTTAACCCAGATATTAGAATTCTATGTTTTTCATCAAAATATGAAATAGGAATTACATACCTTGATCCATGTGATTATTTTAATCTTAATTTGGAAAAACCCCTCAAAGTAATTGAATATGGAGAAACTTGATTTCTCTTCTTTATCCCTTAATAATCCTATTTTCTTATGGTCAAAATGTAAAAAGAGGCACATAAGGCTAAAGAGAGGACCAGTTTCTATTAAATAGGTATAAAAACTGTTCCCATCAAATGGTTAGCCCTTAATATTATTAAAACCATAACTATTAATGAGCCACCTATAATATATAGGTTTTACATTCTTTCACTTGGCTCATTAATTGAAAAATGTTATGCCATGGTTTAATAAACAAATATCCTGCGTATAAACTTTACTAAATTCTTTAATGTTGGTCATACCATAAATCAAAATCAAACAAAGATACTAATAAGAGTAATAGTGGTTTCACTTCTTAACAAACAACGTAATTCCTTTCACGTACTATAATATTAGCACTTTTATTCAATAGGATCCAAAAATACGAAACACACAAATGGTCCAACAATAATGTCTTATTTAAAGACAAATCCTATCAACATAATTGATTTATAAATGCATATTATAAATAGGATTGACAGAAACATAAATATAAATGAGCTCACATTGTCAAAATACAAACATCATAAATCTCAATCATGATATCCCATAATACCCATTCTTTTAACATGTTCTTAAAGACTTTCAATGCTAATCCTTTCATTAAAAGATGTACAATCATATAATTAGTGCTAAAATGTTGAATTGACACTGTTTGTTTCTGAACTTCTTTTTTAACAAATATTTTAATTTCATATGTTTAACATCTTTGGAATACTTGTAGTTCTTTCAAAAGAAAATTATTGCAGAATTATCACAATGAATTTTCATCGGCTTGGCAATATTGTCGACAACTCCAAGACCCTAAATAAAGTTTCGTAACCATAATCCTTAAATTGTAGCTTCAAAATATGCTACAAATTTAGCCTTCATAGTAGACACAACAATGATAGGTTGCTTTGGACTCTTCCAAGAAATAGCCCTTCCATATAATAAAAAAAGGTAACCAAAAATGGACTTTTAGGTATCAATGCAAACTGTATAATTTGAATATGAATATCTAGTCACTTCCAAATGACTGAATCTCCTTTAAGTGAGCATATGATCTTTAGTACCTTGTAGACATCTCAAAACTTTCTTTGTATCTTTCCAATGACCTAATCCAGGATTACTTTGATACCTGTTCAGCATACTGATAACAAAGCCAATGTCTGGTCTGGTGCAAGTTTGAGTATACATTAGACTTCCAACAATTGATGCATAAGGAATATTTGCCATTTGCTTATGTTTTAATTCATTCTTTGGAAATTGATTAAGAGTAAACTTATCTCCCTTCTGAATTAGAACTACAATTGCAGAATAATTTTTCATGTTAAATCTCTCCAAGACCTTATTAATATAAGCTTTCTGAGATAAGCCTAACAGTCATTGTGACCTGCCATGAAATACTTCAATTCCTATCACATAACTGACTTCTGTGATATCTTTCATTTCAAAATTCTCAAAGAGAAATTTCTTGGTGTTGTGCATTAAACCAGGATCATTAGTATCTAACATGATATCTTCAACATAAAGTACCAAAAATATGAACTTACTCCCAATGAGTTTTAGATATATACTCCGATTAACAATGTTTTTTTAAATCCAAAGGAGGTAATAGTATCATTGAACTGAAGATACCATTGCTAGGAGGCTTGCTTAAGTCCATATATCAACTTCTTAAGTTTAGTTACCATGTTTGCCTTTCCTTCAATTGAAAAACCTTCAGGTTGATCAATATATGCTTCTTCCTTTAAATTACCATTAAGAAAGGTTGTTTTCACATCTATTTGATATAACTCTAAATCAAGCCACTAGAGCTATAATAATTCTAAAGGTGTCTTTCTTTGAAATAGGTAGAAAAGTTTCCTTGTAATCAATGTCATCTTTTTGAGTATAGCCTTTGACAACAAGTCTAGTTTTATATCTTTCAATATTGCCATAAAAGTCAAGGTTGGTCTTAAAAACCCACTTACATCTAACTCTCTTACAACCTTTAGACAATTTGACTAAATCCCAAACTTCATTATGCTTTATAGAATTCAACTCTCTTTCATAGCATCAATCCATTTAGTAGAATTGACACTTTCAACAGCTTGTTAAAACAAAAATGAATCATTCTTATTTCTTAAGTCAAATTTTGACTCTTGTAGATATACCACATATTCATAAGAAATAATTGGTTTTCTAAGTCTTTGAGACCTTCTTAATGTTATTTATTGTGGTTGTTCTACAATTGGAACATTAATTGTGGGTTCAATAGGTTCATTAACTACAGGCTCTTTATAAAGTGGTTGAATATTTATTTGTTGCTTTTGTAAACTATCAAATTGTTTTACAACTGTAGGAGTAATATGTACTGAAGAATTCGGTAGGGGAACTTAAACTTTTATTTCTTCAATAACTACATTATATGTTTTTTAACACTCCTACTAGTTTCACCATTCTCAATGAACCTAGCATTTTCGGTGTCAACAATTTTTGTTGTATGATTAGGATAATAAAATATATACCCTTTAGACTTTTTTAGATAACCAATCAAAAATCTACTAATTGTTCTTGCATCCAATTTCTTTTGATGTGAATTATAAATTCTCACTTATGTTAGACAACCGCAAATATGTAGGTGCCTTATACTAGAATTCCTTCCACTTCACAATTTAAAAGGAATATTTGGAACTACCTCACTAAGAACCCTATTTAACAAGTAAACAACCGACCTCAATGCATACATTCACAATGATAAGGATAAAGATAAATTACTTAACGTACTCCTAACCATATCTATTAATGTACGATTATCCCTTTCTACCATACTATTTTGTTATAGTGTACCTGACATTATGTACTAAGCACATGTAACATGTTTTTCAAGAAATTTGGCAAATGGACTTGGGCATTGTCTTAACTGGTTATATTTTCCATAAAATTCATCACCCTAGTTAGATCTGACAATTTTCATCTTTCTATTTAATTGTCTTTTCACCCCATGAGCAAACACCTCTAATGCATTTATGCTTGAGTCTTCTCATGTAATAAATAGACATATCTATAATGTACAAAGTCATCAATAAATGTGATGAAATAATTTTCTCCACTAAAAGATGGAACATCAAAAGACCCACATATATCAATGCGTATAATTTTAAGAAGTTGTGTGCTTCTTGTGGCTCCTTTCTTTGTGTGTTTGGTTTGTTTTCTCTTAATGCAATCTATAACCACACACCAAAATCAGTAAGGTCCAAATCTGGTTAAATTTTATTCTTTACCAGTCTTTGTAGTATTTCTTTGGAAATATGACCTAACGTTTATGTCACAAGAAAGTTGAACTTTCATTAATTAAACCACGTTTACTACCAATATTAATGGTATGGGCCCCCTGATTTTTAAGGCTTGTCTCCTCTTGAACAAACATACTGGTCAATTCATTCGCATTCCACTTATCCTTTATAGCGTTATAATTCATTTGGAATGACCCATACTGCTCAGGAGCCAAAGAATTAAGAATGAAATGTACTAGAAAAAATCTATCAACTTTCATTCCCAATGTCTTTAGTCTTGCTACTACATTTGTCATTTCATTGACATGTTCATGAATGCTTCATGAACCATCAAGCTTCATAGTAGTCAACTTAGCCATTAATGTCCTCGCAAGTGACTTGTTAGCAGTTTAGGAATGCTCTTCTACAAATTTCATAAATTCTTTGGCAACTTCAGTGTTGGGAAAAGTTGCCTTAATGATGTTAGTAAGAATCATTTGTATAAACATTAAGCTCAATCTGTTTGATCTTTCCCAGGCTTTATAGAAAGATTTCTCATTGGCACTACTTGCATCAATAATAGAAGTGGGTTTCTTAACTTGGAGTGCCAAATCAATATCCAAAGCACATTGGACTTGTTCACAATAGTCAAAGTAATTTAACCCATTAAAGGATGGAACAGATAAAGCAATCGAATAAACTTAATACTTAAATCAGATTCAAAACAATTATTCCATATAAAACATTTAGTGTATATCTAAGATCTTCTTTGGGCATTTCTATGACATGCCATAATTACAGTAATGATGCTAATTTTATATGACTTAATTGTTAATTAAATATACCTCAAATAAAGATGCCTTCTATCTTTGGATATACTAAACACATTCGTTCTAAGCATATAAATTAACACTTCATGTCTACAAATTATAAAATTAATTAATTAACCTTTAGATAATCCTGAAATATTTTACAACTAGAAATTCATTATATCATTTTTTTAATAAGCATCCATAAATCATAGGTAATTGTATTAAAATATTTCATAAATTAATATTCATTAAACATCAAAGCTTAACCATTTTGGTAACTAACAAACTATCATAAATATAAATATTAATATTGTACAATTAACGTACAATCATACTTTAATCTACAATACACATACCCACTTACATCATATTAAATTAACAATAATAATAAATAATAATAATAGCTCTCGTACATATGGTTCGAGAACTTTCATAACAACAATATAATTATCACCTGTAATATTAAGGCTATATGATTTGACTCATTTATTATTCAATGTATACACCTACATCATTAAAAAAAAAAATTTATAAAGCCAATTTCTTCCATAAGTAAGCGGCAAGAACATGGGAAATCAATATATATATTACTAGGATATTAAAAATTTCTTCGTATCCCATGTTTTGTCCTGCCGTATGACTTAGGTCTTTATGACATTAATTGTCTCCTTCTTTTCACTTTAAAAAAGTACCATGTTTTCTTTTCAATAACATGGTACTTTTTTAAATTGACCCTTTAAGTGCAACTTAACATCTTTTATACATTTGTGTTAAGTTAGGGATTCGTCCATAATGATTGGGAGTTTTTGATTCCTTTCATCCTAATGCTTACTTATTTTTATTATTTAAATTATATCAAATTCAATATTAATGTAACAAAAAAATTATGAAAAAAGAACATCAAAATTTCGACATTTCTTTTTGAGACTTTATTAAGTGTAAATTTATTAATAATAAAAAATATGTGTTCGAAGCTTACTTGAACGATTATAAAATAAGTCGCCAACTCCATGATGCCACCACCCTGTATTTCTTTTTTCTTTTTAAATTAAGTTCAACAACAATCTATTAGTTAACAATGGTTCTTTTTCTTTTTAATAAATCTCATGGTTTCTTAAGCATAAATCACTATTTCTATCAAGTAGAGCATATCGTGAAAGTTAAATGGTACAATATTGTTATCTATAAACCATTTTACATGTTAACTCAAAATAAGTTAATTTTAAATTATTAAAAATATTATTGTAAAAATACTAATAAATATTTTAATAAGTTTTAATGTTTTAGTATATTTAATTCACCATATTTTTTTAGTAGTTTTAAATTATAAAATTATTTTTTTTGAGTAAGTGAAACGAAAGAGAGATTTGCTTCTTTCATCCTTGTTGTATCCTAAACTTTGTTTGCATTTCCATATTTATAAAGTTATAATTTTACTGTACTAAATATAAAAATATATTTAAGTGGATAGTTGTATTCAGATAAGTTGTAAACCCTGCCTTTATATTCTTTAGGAGGAGGAGAAAAAAAGGAAAGAAAGAAGATAGAAGAAGCAGAGTAATCCCAAGAATGGACCACCATACACACTCATTGAGCAAGTGGCAGTAAAGTGCAGAAATTTTGTCATTACATGCAAAAGTAGGACTTCTCTTTGGAAAATATCAGACCCTTTTGTGTAAATGGATGCTTCCGAATCAAAATCCCTACGGTGTCACCTGAGGAGAAATAGAAAGGTCACATGGGGCACTATAGATTTGGTTTGGCATTTAGAAAGGGCCCAAATTTGCAAGGATAACGCGTGTATGTCAATGTCAGAAGAGGATATACACAATACAGTCGTATTCATCATTTAACAAAGTGTAAAAACTAAAAAGGATAGGATAGGATAGGACAGGACATGCATGGTACAGAAGATGTACAATAGTAACAGGAGACAACTTACCAAAGTAGGCCCTGGTTTGTCATTCAAAGTCAAAATCCATTAGGAAAACATTTCTACAACCAAAACAAGTCATTTATATAAGAAGAAGGTTCTTGCTAATGCTAGGAATCATTAGTCATCACAATTCATAGTAACAAATAAAATAGTTACTTAAAATTATTCTGATATCAATTTATTTTTATTCTTCAACCAGTTAAGATAATAAAATTGACAAAAGAGGACAACTGGTACGCCAACAAGGAGGATAAGTAGAAAGGCGGCGAGAAAGGAGTAGGAAACGGACCCCCGTTTTGTCGTCACGTGACTTTGGAACCCTATGCACGTGCGGAGCCTCTTTCAAAAAAAAAAGCCTAGTTATTGCGTCAAAAATAAGGAAAAGGCCCAAAGAATACACAAATGCGTCCCACTCCCACACAATCCTCATCTCTCGGCCGCTTAACTTTGTCGTTTCTGTTATCTTCAACATTGCCCCCTCTCCTGCGCAGCTTAAGCATTTCCCGTTCAAATTTGCTAAGTTGCACGCAACCTTTTATTCTTCGCACAGTCCACATTCATTTCCTCTCTTTCTCTCGCACGCTCTGTGCTCTCAGTTTTATTGAAGTAAGATTGACCCATTTATCGATCTCCTCTATTGATCCTTGTGCCTGAAGAAAGCGAGATACGAATCCTGAGTTTATTGCCTGGTAGAGTTTGATTGTGTCGTAAAGGAGTGATGTTTGGGCTTCGAAAAATCGATTCTTTTGTCGTGGGAATTTTGAAGTGTATTGGTCTTTGAAGAAGGGCCTATCTCAAATTAGTTCTCTTGTTTTTTCTTAATCTCTTAAAGGACTAGAGTGGCATGGCTGGTGACAATGAAGTTAACCTTAATGAAAGCAAGGTATTCCTTCCAATGAGACGTATACACGTCGTTATTTTATGCGTCTGCGTCGGTTTCTTTAGTTATTATTACTGTTTTGGCGCTTGATATTGATAATCAGCTGGTTTGACTGGATTTTTTTGGCAAATATGTACGTGTTAGCAGCGTTACCAGCTTGGGATTTGGGGTTGTGATTGTTGTTAACAGTAGAGGGTATAGCGTTTATGCTTTCCGCACCTGCCTCAAAATGCCCTGCTTCTGTTGCTTTTGTAGGTTCCTTCCAAGTTGGGCTTTTCTTTCAAAATTGGAAGCTTGCTGGTTTTTTATTTTTTTTTCCTCTCCCTTTTAGGGGTTTGAAACTATGAAGTCTCTCTGTGGGGGCTTCTTTTGACTCTAAGAATCTAAGATCGCAAAAGACCAGTTTGTCAGCTTGGCAGTTTGACCTTAATAGTTCTCTGATTCGCCATTTATAGTTATGATTTGATCATCAAAATTCAAATTGATTATTGTTCTCTCTTTCTGTGATCACATAGCTGTGGATGCCATGATCTGGTGATGTTTTATTAGCATGTTACACTTATATCATACCCTGCCATAGTCGGCTTTTCATCCGGTGGAGATGTTCTATTCATTCATTCGTTGTCTAATTCAACATCTAATGTACTATGTATAAATAATTCCACAATCCTAGCGAAGATATTTGTTTAAATTTCTTTGTTGATGCACTTGATTTTATTTAGTTACTAGGAGTTGTTTTTGTAAAGCATTTTGTTCTTCATATTCTGCAGATGGTGGTTCCCCTAAACACCTGGGTCCTCATTTCCAATTTTAAACTGGCTTACAATCTTCTCCGACGTCCTGATGGAACTTTTAATCGGCATTTGGCAGAATTTCTTGACCGAAAAGTTCCAGCCAACGCAAATCCAATAAATGGAGTTTTCTCATATGATGTTGTTATTGATCGTGGAACAAACCTTCTGAGTCGGATATATCGACCAACATCTGGGGAGGAAACAAAAATAAATATTGTTGACTTCGAGAAGCCTGGGAACTCTGAGTTTGTCTCCATCATAGTCTTCTTTCATGGTGGAAGCTTTGCACATTCCTCTGCAAATAGTGCTATATATGATACACTATGTCGTAGACTTGTCAGCGTATGTAAGGCTGTGGTGGTGTCTGTGAACTATAGACGTGCACCTGAAAATCGTTACCCATGCGCTTATGATGATGGATGGGCAGCTCTTAAATGGGTAAATTCGCGTGCATGGCTTGAAAGTAATAAAGACTCCAAAGTTCATATATACTTAGCTGGTGATAGCTCTGGTGGTAACATTGTACACCATGTTGCTTTGAGAGCTGTTGATTCTGGAATCAGAGTATCGGGAAACATACTGCTAAACCCTATGTTTGGTGGCCCAGAGAGAACGGAGTCTGAAAAGCGATTAGATGGAAAATACTTTGTTAGTACCCAAGATAGGGATTGGTATTGGAGAGCTTTTCTCCCTGAAGGAGAAGATAGGAATCATCCAGCTTGCAATCCATTTGGACCAAGAGGTAAAAGCCTTGTGGGGATGAAGTTCCCCAAGAGTCTTGTTGTTGTGGCTGGTTTGGACCTTATTCAGGACTTCCAGTTGGCTTATGTTGAGGGGCTCAAGAAGGCTGGTCACGTTGTGAAACTTCTATATATGGATCAAGCAACAATAGGATTCTACTTTTTACCTAATAACAGTCACTTCCATACCGTCATGGGTGAGATAAGTAAATTTGTGATTTCTGACTGTTAGTAGACTTGACTTTACAAAAGAGGCAGCCGTATATGACAGAAGTTTGACATTATATTTGAACAAAATTAAGGGTTGTTTGCTGTTTATAAAAGTGTGTATTGTGACTCAAACATTTTATCAGTGTTGGTTTTGAGTTCAGCACCTATGGGGTCTATTTCTTCTTGATTCACTACTAGGCTTTCAGTGGAGTGCAGGACGCGGTTCAGCATTTAGCTGGCTTCAAAAGTGTTCTGTTTTACATCCAATTGTGTACAATAGGGTGACGTAGTTTGACGAGAAGCTCTCACGGCAGGAGGAAGCCGTTTGACTGAGTTTAGCGGACAAAGCAAGTTTGTTATCCAGATTATCTTCCATAGGGAGGAAGATAGGTTAAAACATTTGGTGGCCGACTAATTGGCCTCGGTGTCTAGCTAATGTGATATAGCTAATTTTAGAAAAATGAACGGCAAAAATTTCAGTCATGTGACCTATATTCATACGTTGGTATATATAAAACGTGTTTGCTTGTATTCCCAATTATTTGGTTTATTTCCTTTTATTGTTCTTTGTTTCAGCCTGCAAGTTAAAAGTAAATATTATGATAACTATAGAGGTTTTCTGTCCATGTAACATGTTATTGATCTAATATACATTAGACTTTGTTGAAATGTGTGATTTCCAGACTGAGTTAGTCACCTACCTTCTCTCAACAATTTTCAAATCGTTCTTGTTATCCAAAACAAAAAGCAATGCGGTGACCTTGTTAATTCTTATGCAATCATAAGTGAAAATTGGATGCACCAACAATCTTGGGTGAGCAGATTAAGTGAAAATCGGATGCAGAGCAGGTCTTTCTGAAAAGTTCCTGTTGGCCAGGCAGTGTGGGGTATGCAATGTCTATGCAATTAGGACCTACTATGAGGATGCAGGAACTCAGTATTTCAGATATGTAAACTTCACCAAAAATGCCTAGCTACGGTGCCATCTGGGATGTATGCTTTATGTGTCTTCTTAGTAACAATTTTTGCATGGTGCACCTGTAGCATCCCCATTTCTGTCCAGTGTAAAAGGATGAACTTTGCATTGTTGATAAGGGTTAATTTAAAGTGTGAAAAGAGTTGTCGAATGGAATTTTTTTTGTCGAGACGAGAGTGAAACAGGCGGAGGGAAGAAGCATGGGAGCCTGAAGCCATTTCGTTCGCTTATTTTTGTTATCGCCCATGAGCTCCAGATGTACGCGCCCTTGTAACAAATGATTGGGAGCAATTCAAGTGACGGATATTGATTTGTCTAAACCCCTATTCTAGATCAATCATTTTATTGCACGAATACGCTAAAATACAAAATTTGGCTTGTTAGGAGTTATTAGAGCCCATTTGCCATTTGGTGGTAGTGCTCATAATCTCCAAAGTCCGCATACCGCAATCATTTTGAAGCTGTCTGTGTTGCCAGAAAACCTCCTTGATAAAAACATTTAACCTTCTGTCGTTGACTTTTGGCTTGTTGTGCAAATAAACCCTAATATCGTATTTGTATTTGGTTAACGACTGCAGCAGGATACTGGCGTCACTGTCATGGAGCCAGCTTTGATTATAAGCAATGAAGTTTGATGTTGCTCATCTTCGCATGCAGAAACTTCCCGGTAGAATGGGTAAACTCTATAGTCCCTGTCTCACTAAGTCCATGTGATCTCTTAATGCTATTCTCCTCTGCATCAGGCTTAGGTAGAACTTAATTTGGCTTCTCTGCAAGAAAATTAAAATAAGATTCTATTGGAAAATTAGTCTGGATGTGAATGACTTAAAGGCGTCTTCTTATAGTTAGGACCCTCCTAGAATACCTCGTGAGATAAAAAAAAAAAGATCTGGATCAATATCTTTTATTTTACTTTGGACATGTAATACGTATACGAATAAGGTTGTACAACTTATAACTTTTTCTTTATGTTATATATGATGTTGGCCTTTAAGCTCAATCATTAAACTATGATCATTAAACATATCATAGCTTGATTTTCATTTCCCAACTTCTTTCTAAAGTCTTCAATGCAATTGTTAGGCTTTGCACTTTACCTAATTATCAAAGGGCCTATTTGGCAAACAGCTGATTGCATTAGTTGTTAGTTAATAGTTGATTTTATCAGCTGATTTGACCAGCGGATTGCATTAGCTACTTGTTAGAGATGTTTGGTAAAATTAGCTGTTTATTTATAAAATAACTTATAAGGACATGATTTAAAAAAATTATAAGGATATGAATATTATATAGCTTAGTATTTCGTTGAATATTCTTATAGGAATTTAAATTTGAGATATTTATTAGTAAAGTTAGCTATTTAGTATTAGTTACTTGTGTGTATAAGAACATGACTTTAAAAAAAAATATAAAGATATGAATATTATATAGCTTAGTATTTTGTTGAATATTCTTATAGGAATTTAAATTTGAGATATTTAATTTACAAAAATTAAGTTTATAACTTTAATAAAAAAACATAGAACATTTAATTTAAAATGAGTAATAGAATTAACTTGTGAATATTATTTAAAAATTATATAAAATTGTAATATATACATATATATATATATTTAAAATATTATATTATAAAAATATTTTTTATTAAATTACTATTTGGTTATATATAATAATTTAAGATAATTATACTTCTTTTGGTAAAAAAACTATTAAATAATTAAATAATATTAGAAAAAGATAAGATAAAATTGTAAATATTAAATAATCAACTTTGAAGACAACATGGAAAGCAACTTTAAATCATTCATCCGAAACAACAATCCTTAACAATCTCAATAGAAAGTAAAGAATTTACAGAAACTGATAGGAATGAGACTGTAACAAAGAGGACAAAATCGACATTGGAAAAAAATAATTTAGCTGGTTGATGAAAACGCTAGCATTTTCATTTTTAATTGTTTGAAAACAAACAACCATCGGATCAGTTGCTCTCCAAACAGCTTTTAGGGTGAAACAGCTGAAGCATACCAATAAGCTAAAATAATAGCTGATTGGTAACTAACCAAACGAAGCCAAATTCTTTTCTAAGTCTCAATCATGAAGTCAAAAACAAATGAGATTTATGATTCAATCATAATTTAACATTGACTAAAAGACCACTAAACAACTTAGAAGACTATATAACATATTCGGGCAGTATACTTCATGAATGACAAAAAACTATTTGAAATGATCCAAACTAAACCTTAAACTCTTTAGATGAACCACCTTTTAGGAGCCTAACCAAAAAACGGAGAATCCAATTTTGGTTATTGGGATGAAGAGGACTTTATAATCATGACATAGTTATGAAACTTTAAGTTACCTGATATTAATTGTATTTGCATATTCCCGTTTACAGCAAAGAATATTTTGGAGTCCATTAGACAAATGTACTCCAAAGTTAGAGATATAATTTAGATATACTATTTGAAGATTGAGATTGTTGGGAAATAAGGACAGATCCTGATTACAGCGGAATCATTACAAAATTTTTTTATACGTTGATTTCTCAAAAATCAAGATAATTCTAATTCTATAAAATGACTAATGTATAAATCGTAAATCTTAATTAGTACATTATTCTGAAACTTGATTATAATTTTGTCGTATCCCTCAAACCATCTCCGAAATTGGTCCATCTCAAACATCATAGCCGCACAAGTATCCGATCTCTAGCGATATTCACAAAATAGGTTGAGAGAACTTTATAACTCTTATAGAGATGATTAAGTAAGAAGTGTTAGCTCTATTAGAACTTAAATTTATATAAAAACACATTTTAGACATTTTAATAATTTATTTAAAATTAAAATTTAATTTCAATAAACTTTATTTAGAATTACAAATAATTCTAATTAAATACTAATGATACCCAAATAAGATCCAATATCTCATATTGATCGTTATTTATTAAATATCTCATATTTAATCATAAAATTTCTTAAACTTTATGATCAAGTCCAACTTGATTAAAATATTTTTCCTCTCTCCAATTCGCTCTTTATGTGAGACCCATTAGGTTTCTAAATATGTTGACAATGATTATAATTTATAATTGGAATTGAATAAATTAAAACTACTTAGTTTATCTTTAATTATTCAATTAAACAATTTATAATTATAGATCAAAATTGGGATCTAACGACACATCATGATCATCCAAATATTTAAAAATGTCAAAATACTTTCTAGTAACCTTTTCATAAATGAATTTTTCGTATAATTCAATCATTTGATCCTACAATGTTTTGATTAGACATCTCTTTATATATCTCATTTCATTCTCTTATTTTATGTTCAAACTTTAGATATCTCTTTAGGCTCATATATTAAATACCTATACATCTATCTAGGTCTCTCGTATCATTTAATTTCAAACCATACATGCCTCTCCAGGTTCATAGATTAAATACTTAGACACCTGTATAGGTACCTTATCGTATTTTTAGTTTAAAACCTAGATATCTCTTTAGGTTTATATATTCAATACCTGAACGCCTATCTAGATCTCTCATATCATTTTTAGTTACAAACCTTAGATATCTCACTAGATTAGTAGATTAAACACCTAGATACCTCTCTAGGTCTCTTGTCCCAATTTTAGTTCAAACCCTAGATACCTTTCTAGAGTCAAAGATTAAATACCTAGATACCTCTTTACGTTTGTAGATTAAATAACTAGATACCTCTCTAGATTTATAAATTACATACCTCTTTAAGTCTCTCACTTTAATTCTCAATTCAAATCCCTATGTACCTCTATAGGTTCATTAATTAACTACCTAGATACCTCTTTAGGTTTATGTATGAAATAACTAGAGGTCTCTTATTTCAATTTTCAATCCAAGGCCTATATGTCTCTTTAGGTTTAAATATTAAGTACCTATATTCCTCTTTAGGTTCGTAGATTAAATGCCTAGGTACCATTTTATTTTATGGATTAAATACATAGATAACTCTCTAGGTTTGTGAATTAAATTCCTAAATATCTCTTTAGGTACATAGATTAAATACATAGAAACCATTATAGGTCTCTCATTTTAGTTTTTAATCTAAACCTTAGATATCTCTCTTGGTTTCTCATTTTAGTTTTCTATTCAAGCTCTATATGCCTTTATAGGTTTATAGATTAAATACATGAAAACCTTTCTAGGTTCAAAAATTAAATATATAGAAATCTTTATACATTCATAACTTAAATACATATATACCTTTCTATGTTCATATATTAAATGCCTAGACACCTTTATGGATCTCTTACTTCAATTTTTAATTTAAACCCTAGATATCTGTTTAGGTTCGTTAGATTAAATACCTAGAGAACTCTCTATATTTGTATATTCACTATTTAGATACCTTTTTAAAGTTTATAGATTAAAAACCTATAGGATCATAAATTGAGTAGCTAGACATCTCTATATGTGTCTCATACCATTTTCAGTTTAAACCTTAAATAACTCTCTAGGTTTGTAGACTAAATACCCATATATCTCTTTAGGTTCGTAGATTAAATACCTAGAAACTTCTCTAACTCTTTCATTTTAATTTTTAGTGATCTCTAAATACATCTCTCATACATCAAATATCTAGACACCTCTTTAAGTCTCTCATTTTAATTTTCAATCCAAAACTTAGAAACTTCTTTAGGTTTGTAGATTAAATCCTTAGATACCTTTCTAAATTCGTAAATCAAGTCTTAGATACTTCTCTAGATTCGTATAATACTTATATATCTCTTTAGGTTTAATTTTGGTTTTCAATCCAAACCTTAGATACCTCTCTAAATTCACAGATTAAAATACACACATAATTTTCTAGGTTTATATATATATATAGATCTTTACCTTATTTTTTAAATACATATCGATATTCAAAGATTAAATACCTACATATTCCACTAGATCTTTCGTATAATTTTTATTTCAAACCTTTCAAAAAGGAATAAGAAAATGATATAAGGATTTGTTTGCAAAAGAAGGGAAATTTTGGGAAAAAAATGAAAGAATAAACATAGATTGATTAAAATGATGATGTTTAAAATGGACAAAAGACTGGTTTCTTTCTAGCCTGAATACAAATGGTTTAATCTCATAAGGTTTTTTTTTTTTGACAGGGATTCCTATTTTTTACAAGAGAGGGGAAATACAAGAGCGTGATTACTATACTAACTGCCTAATGAAATGAAAAACACAAAACTTAAAATTCTCACCATTGAATGTCACATCAATCTTAACCATTTTTTTTTTCTTGGGAGTTTTGAACTAGGCCATTTATCTAATCATATAGAAGGAATTTAGTTTCCTTTTCAGAAGAAATCCAAAAATCAATAGCATCTTGGCTTTATTCTTTCCTATACTTAATGCCTAAATCATATGCATGTTTGGAATATAGAATGATTGAATTTTGTTTTTATGTGATTTAATTCCTTAAAGGAAATTATTATGTATATGAATAAGGTGTAGGAATGAGTATAGTTACTTAGAATCTATTACTTGGCACCGGAATGGGGAAATACCGTTATCTTGTCCATGATGAATTATGTGATGCAAGATTGGAGCATGTACAAATTCATTATTTAGGGTCAAATTAGGATATATAACATTTTGTTTCTTGAGGTATATTATTCGAGGCCAAATTTGAGTGTGCATGGGTTTGTTGATTAAGGATTATTAGTCAGCAGATACCATAGGCATTTGTAGTGAATTGTATAGTTTAATTGGCATTATTTTGTATTACATTCATTATGATTATTTTGGAAGGATATGCTTGACTAATCGTTGATGTGTATACTAAATAAATTAATTATGTTATATAGCAATAATTTTAGATATTTATGGTATATAAAATTATAGGGATGTGATTTTACATTTATTTTATTACTATTACCTATTTAGTATGTATTGCCCATCTTCATATATTTTTCAATAGTTAGAGTGTGCAACTGATGCATGGGAACCTTGGTCAGTTTTGAGTGTGGATTTGTATGGTTAGATCCACATATCTTTTTGATAAAGAAAAGATCATGTTTAAATTATTTTTATTGAATTATGTGATTTTAGAAGGTTATAAGTCTTAACCCGAGGGTAAGCCTTAACTGATTGCTATTAGGTGGCAGTTAGGCACGATCTTGATCAATCTGGCTTGATCTTGGGGAAAAAAATGATATCAAAGCTTAGGTTTAAGCTAAGATATAATCCTAGAACATAGTTAGATGAGAGAGAGTAGAATAAGTTATTACTTTCATTTTATTTAGTTAGTATTATTTGGTTTAGACTCATGTTTTACTGCCTTATGGATTTCAAAGACACTAAGACAAGTGGTTTATACTTGGGAAAAAATGATATCAAAGCTTAGGTTTAAGCTAAGATATAATCCTAGAACATAGTTAGATGAGCGAGAGTAGAATAAGTAAGTCATTAGACTCATGTTTTACTATCTTATAGATGGCGAATATAGTAGGAAAAGTGGTTTATTATTTGGAGTATCAGGTACTAAACTTTGAAGTTCTATGTTAGTTATGCTTTAAGATGAAAGCTTATTTTAAATGGACCCCAAAATTTTTAGGTTACGATACTTATGATTGATGGAATTTAGCACCTTGAGATCTTTTTAATTAAGTTGCAAATTGATATTGGATGCCTAGAAGGCACATAATTGATTAATTATAGTGACAACACTTAAGGATAAAGGAAACTTTTGTTAAAAAAACAAGTTAGGCCAATTTGTTGTCATCACATAACACTTTTCTGTATTTTTGGTATAACTTTTAATATAAATATAAAATTGAAAGGATTCAATATCTTATGAACAGATAGGAGAACGGTGTACAATTCATAAAATATACTCAGCAATAGGCATATTAGTTAAAAAATTGTCCCTTATTGGTCAATTAGTGTTAAGTGTCTAGAAAAATTGGCCAACTAGTGGCTCATAACCTTTTTTAACTATTAGGCTCAAATTTTTCTTTTTAAAATTAGTGTTGACAAAAATAATTGTCATTTTTATGAGAAATAAAACTTAAGAAGGAAAGGAATAATAATGGGAAGGTTCAAGAAGAAACTTGGAAGAGACATGAAGGTGATTCTATTGGAATTCATCATAACAAGATTTGGATAGTAGGTAAAACAATTTCTAAGCATAAAAAGTGGGATTTAAGGCTCTCTATGAACAAAAGCTAGCAGAATATGTCCATTTTAGCTTTCTAGGTTTATTATTTTGTTACTTAAACATATTGAATGCTTATTAACTATTTAGCTTTTTAATTTTTATTTTAGGTGGATTAGTGGATATAATTAAGTTTTCATTAAATTGTTATTCCCAAGGGTTAGGTTTATCTAAACTTTGTGTGTTTTACACGGATTATGGACATATAGAGATTAATAGGCAAGTTACTTATGATTTAGGATGTCAATAAATACCTATAGCAACCTTCAAATTAAATTGTTAACGCATTTCTATAGTAGGAACCTTATATGCATGTTTAAAGTGAGGGATGAATAAATTTTGTTGTTTATGTTATATAAGCCCTTATAAGAAAGTTGTTGTGCACTTTTGTAAGATGTAGTGATGATTGCAATTGGTTCAGGTCTATTAGTCAGTTCCATATAAGGAGGGTACCATTTTGTTTCCATAAAGATTTAGGTGCTAGATTGGGAATAGTCTTCTATTTTATAATTAAAATAATTGCAACATTTTTCCCTTGTTTTTTTGCCTTAAGTTTTCTTCTCTCAAGTCTCACTTCTCATATTTTTCCTAATAGTTTAAGAATTGCATTAAGTTTGTATCTATATAAAACTAGATTATTTTGAAGCTTTTGAAACCATGGAGTACTCTGCATTTTTGCTTGTGGATTTAGATTAAGATTCTGGAATGATTGTGAGGGGTAGGTGGGTCGAGTGAGGTTGGATCAGCTTGGGTTATATTATTATTATATTAGCTTGGGTTATATTATTGGATCTTAAATGAGTTTTAAGCCACTTAAAGCTTAATTGGGCTAAAACAATAAGAGTCAGGCCCAGTTAGGCTTCCAACCAAGCTTGAACAACCCCTAAAGAGTTTCAAATCTTGCTCAAGTAGCCTCAACTCCAACCTACTTGACCACTGCAATTTTTAATTGTAGTATGTTAGTCAAATTTTCTAGTCACTAGCAGATCCTATATAATCATTTTATTTCTCTTTTTGAAAAAAGTATAATACTGATAAAAGGCATTATGTATGACTAGTATATAGTCTATGTGCATTGGTATTTTAAAACCAATCTTTCTTTAGGTGCTGACTTCACATGAATATAAAATATGAAGTCACTCTTTTATCTTCAGTTCCTTCATATAGGGCTGTGCTCTTTTTTTTGTTTGTTAAACACATCATTTATTAACAAGTCTAAAACTCCAAAAATTAATATTTTAGAACCATTTATAAGATAAAAAGTTATCATTCTTCTCTATTAATTAACTTTCACTAATTATTGCTCTTTTTTCTTCTTTTACTCAACTATATCATTTTTTTCACTAGTTTAACTTCTCCTAGCTTTAAAAAAAGATAACTAAAATCCAGTTCCATCTCTTTTGTAACTTTTTTAGTATAGTTTATGAAACATTGCAGTTGTCTTATCAACACCAAATTAAAGAAAATCAATTATCTTGGCTTAATAATCGAAAAAATCTATATATAACATATGATTTATCCTGGCAAACATTGAGGGCACATAGATGTATATATAGCAGTAGCTTAGTAAAAAATTGCTAATTTTATATAATATATAATATATAATATTATGATTAATTATAGGTGACCACTTATAACTCACATAAAAATTTTAAGACAATACATATTCTACAGATAATGCAAGTATAATATTGTAGTTGTATTTTTTATTGTTATAAAAGAATAAATTTGATCTTAGATATATCGAAGCAATAGGTCAAGTGCCATAATCTCCAAGATAGGTTTGAAAAATCTATTTTCCAAATTAATAAGAATACAGGATGCCATGTGATGAAGTTAGATGAAAGAGATTTGAAAGGATGTCATGTTTATGTTTGAGATATTTTTATTTTGTAGATTTTGAATTTTACAGGGGTAAAAAAACCAATTGAAAGAGTAGATTCAATCAATTTCTTCAAATATAAAATTTGGGTTAATAAAATGGATTTGAAAAGCAAGCACGGAAAGGTGCATATATAATGCTAGCTTATTTACCCACTTTATTGTTTTACTTTCATAATTAAAGTATATATTGAATTTGTAATATCTCATTTCTCTATACTAAGGGTTAAGACATAGGATCCTAGACCATTGCTTATGAGAAATAGCATTTAGAATTTATGAGGTGCATTGCATTCACTTGCATATCATTAGCATATTGACGTGAATAATGATTGTACACATTGCAAATACTGTATATGCACTCAATTGACATATTCTAGGGTATGAACGATTTAAAATGCTTATGGTGTTAATTATTAATTATTATGTCTTAAATTTTGATTTGGTGAATTATAATTATTTAATTCGGAATTTGTTAGTTAAAATTGGGAGATTTATGAATTTATGTGTATTTTGGACTAGAAAAATGTCAAGTGACAAGACAAATTGACTCATGGTAATAGAAATTAGTGACAAATGGTAATATAAATAAATGACAAGTGACTTTAGGATTTATTGACAGGTGACATAGAAAATTGGGTAACAATTGGTATAGAAATTAGGTGACAATGGACTGATTGTTAAGAGTCTTGTGGTAGCTTAAGTAAATATACAAGTAGTATAGTTATTTATGTGATAAGTGTCATGACACCCACTAAACTCATTAACCAATGCGAAATTCACATATTAAAAGACCATCTTTATCTTGTCTTTCATTTTATTTGCTACATGCTTTCTTCATTTTCTTTTTCCTTCTTCTCCACTCATCACACTCTCACCAACCCTCGCTATATGGAGTTCTTACTAAAAGCTAACACCTTTCTATTCCAACCAAAAATTCTTCATCTTGTTACTAAAAACTTAGCCCATTCTACCTTGGTAAGTTGATGATCATGTAAGCTTGGAAGCTAGGGTTTCTTAGTGATTTGAAGAAGCTTGGAGTAAAACAAGTAAGTAAGATCTTGATCTTTATGGCTTGCTATAAATAGAAGCATAAATTGGTACTTGATTTGTGTTGAAAATTAATGAATGTTAATAAAGAAATATGTAGGCTTATTTTCTGTTTTCTGGATGTATAAAAATGTGAGTTATAAGTTGCTATGTGGATGAAATAGATTAGGATTTAAAGTATAATGAAGGTAAAATTTATGCTTAAGAAAGGTGTTTGTGTAATGTTCTTGAAACGAGAAGAACTAGTATTTATGTATGATAGTGAATGATAGTAAACATGTTCTGTTTTTGTTTAAATGATGAATAATAGTTTATTGATTATTTTAAGGATGTTTTTGAGATGGAAATGAGGTGAGAATGAAGAGGAAACGAAGTAGAAATGATAAACTATGCTTAAGATGTCTTGGATATAGTATGGAAAGGTTAAAAATATGGAAAAATTAAAGAAAATATTGGCTGGAAATTTCGAGTGGCATAATCCACGATCATAGGAATGCCTCCACGATTGTGGGAAGTGCATTTAAGGTGAAAAACTTTCAGATGAATCATCCCATGATCGTGGAGGCGAATTGCATGGAAGGTGAAATGTTGTCTTTTAAATGATGTTTGAACCAACTAATGATAAGATATTTTCCTATGGTGCAATTAGACTTGATTAAGGCTTAAAATGAATTTAGTTTGAGGTTGAATAATTTGATTAAATGTTTGATATGTTTAGGTTGATAATTGAGGTTATAGCCTAAGAATGGATTGATAATATTAATGTAACTAAATCTGGAAATTTAGAGATGACTAAGGAATAAAAGTGTTCTTAGAAATGCTAATGTGATTCAAAGGAGATGAGTAAGGTATATTAAGTATGAATGAATGAGAATTTGGGTATTGTGTGATTATAAAATGTTAGAAAAGGGATTGATGAAAGTATGATTGATGATATTAGAATAATCAAGTTTCTTTAAGGTGTAAACCTAAGTGAAAACTAGACATATCCAAGTGATAATGTTTGAATGATCATGAGTTGCGATTAAGGATACATACCTTGGAATAGTCAATGGAGCATGCATTGTACATAACACACACACACACATACACACGTATATATGTATGATTGAATACTAATATAATTGAGCAACTTAGTAATGTGTACAATATGTGTATTATTTGATTTAGACGCTCAAGTCAAATGCCAACATCTAGACATTGCTAGTTCGTCGAGGTAATAGTTATTTGGAGCTTACCGTGAGTTAACCTAGATGTTTCTCATTATGATTGATTTATTTATGTCTAAATTTTCAACTATTGAATTCTAATTGATATGATTGATAATTCCAGACTTTAATGGTCTGAGGAGTTTGATACTTGGGAGTGTATTGGAAGTGTTTCTTATTGAATGTGAATTGGGAAAAATATGTGTTCTCAACAAAAATATTGAATGTCAAACTTAGGTCCGATGAAAGTGTGAAAGTGACTGTACATGATGAATAAAAGTGATTGATTGCATAAAATGTGAATTGATGCATCTTATTACATTAAAATGTATGATCAAATAAAGGAAGTTATGATTGAAGTGGCTAATGAAAAAGAGCTTAAAACTTAGACATGTGTACAAAGAGCCACAGGCTCAGTATTAAAATGAGTCTGGTATCCACAACAGATACAGGACAATTATTAATGAGTTCGATATCTACAACGGATATGGGATAGTTAAAAAGATGCTCGGTCAAAACAAAGTAACAATAAATGTGCTTTTGTGAGCTCTCTCGCCTTAGGAGATTTTCCCCTAGGCACTGCACACTAAATCTTTCACTCTTCTGATTTCTCTGGCTCTCGGTTTGCTATTGCGGACTTCCTGAATGATTCAGACTCACGGGAGTCGACATTTTCTTTGGACGAAGGCTATTGGATTCGTTGTGTGTATTGAGGGATGGGTAAGAGGCGCAAAACCCCTTGCAAAAGGAGAGACATTACAGCTGACTGTATACTGGGTTTGAAGGTTATAGGCTCGCCTTCTCACACGACTCCTTTGACTACCCCTATTGTCGTGGATGATAAGATACAGCGGGCAAATCGCTGGTGGGAGCAAGTGGCCATGCTACTAAGGACCTTCTAAAGGACATGAATGTGGGTGAGGGCGTAAGCCGATCAGGTTTAAGCCGAACGGTAACACAAGGTATTGCGGCTACTTTGAATGTATCCCAAATTACTAATATGGGGGTTGAGCCGTTGAGTTCTGATGGTGGTCATAGCTATAGGGGAGATGATACATCCTCCTTTTCTAATGGCAATAATACTGACTTGGAGGATAGTGGCAGTGACTCCACCGACTCAGTAGTGTTGGACCCCGATTTTTAAGTGGAATTTAGAAATATTAAATGAACTTGAATGAGTGTTATTATGTATATGTTAGGT
>JAOSBN010000177.1:13380018-13391588 GCA_027563595.1 Erythroxylum suave
TCTTTCGTTCGCTTTGTCTTTCGAACCTTTGATTCGCTTCCGATTCGCTTTCGATTTGCTTTCGATTCATCTCCGTTTTGGAAATTTCGTTTTGTTTTCCGGTTGGGGTCCGGTTCCCGGATCGGGTCCCAACAAGTAGAAAGCTCTGAGCAGGAAAAGAGTGCATAGAAGGTCACTAATAAATGCCTGCATTAGCTGGAGCTGATAGATAGGGAGAACGTACAAAACCTTCTTTTGCAAGTCTATTTCGAAACAATAGAGAACTCAAACAGGGGATGAAACTTGGATACCTGGAAGTAGAGGAGGAGGTTATCATGGAAGCAGAAGATGTGATACCTATTGAACAAGAATGGGGCTTTTGTTTAGTTGGGTGCTTTACGGGGAGGTTTCCAGGCATGAAGGCACTCGAAGGATTAACATCTAACTGGGCTATCAACTGTAAAATCCTACCATATGATCAGGGTTGGATTATTTTCCAGTTTGATTCGAAAGAAGCTAGAACTAACATGTTAGCAAGGGGTCCGTATATAATTTTTGGGGAAACATTGCTGCTCAAAAGGTTGTCATAGGGATTCTCTTTTGATTATAAAGACTTTATGGAAGTTCCAATTTGGCTGCAATTCCCCAGTGTTCCTTTAGAACTATGGAATGACAGGGGCTTATCAAAACTTGGTTCTAAGGTTGGGAAACCCATCTGCATGGATAAAGTAACCAGCACCAAAGTTCGAATTGGAATTGCGAGGCTATTGGTGGAAGTAAATATGTCGCAGCAACCTATTACCAGTTTTGGTGTCAAAATGCCTGGCAATGTTCGATATACACAATTGGTAACCTATGAAACATTTCCTAATTACTGCTATTCTTGTAAGAAATTTGGGCATAATCCTTTTGAGTGTAAGAGTAATTCAAGGAACAACAAGAATCAACAGAAGGAGGAGAATTTCCCAGCCACCGAAGGTGTTCCAGCTAGTAGTGGCACTATGAACCAATCCCTTCAGTGGCAGAATGGTGAATAGTTAAGAGTCCATGAGGGAATAACTACTACTAATAAGTTGGGAGCACAACAACCTCAGACTGAAGCGAATCCTGCTGCTACCATGACTAGGGAGGATTCAACTGGTCCTAAGGTACACAAGTTAAGCAAGCCTTAGACAGATTCTAACAAATCCTGTGATGGAGAATGGCAGAAGGTGCACACCTATAAGTCTGTCAAAAAAGGAAAGGCTTCATTGATTCCACTCCATAGACCAATAACTGAAGGTGATGACGTACAGGAGTAGGCTAGTATTCCTATAGCTGATAAAGGCAAGCGTACTACTAATACAGGAAAGAGACTAGGAGGTGAGAGGCCCTCCACAAGTGCCAAATAAAGATATTATGCTGGAATGTCCAAAGCCTTAATAAGGCCTTGACACAGCATAGTGTTGTCAATCTTATTAGACAACACGATTATAAGCTTGCATGTCTCCTTGGATCTAAATTTTCTATTGATGGTCTGAGTATGATGATGAAAAACATATTCAAAGGCTAGGAATTTTGTCATAACCTTGGATATAATGTAGGAGGAAGAATATGTATTGTATGGAATCCTATATTCTTTCACTATCATGTTTTGGAGGTGGGAGAGCAATTTATTCACTGTAAAATCCAATGTCGGATATCTCAGCTTACCTTTATAGAGTCTTTTGTTTATAGGTTATATAGTGTCACAAAAAGAAGAGAACTTTGTAGAACTTGATGGGGCTGGGTTCAGATTCCTTGATGCCTTGGATTATAATGAGAGATTTTAACTGTGTATGTGTTGCTTGGTAACGACTAAGATGTCAACCTCCTTTAGCGTATTCGCTTAAAGATCTACTAGATTTTCGAATGACTTTTGGCTTAGAAGATGCCCCCTTTATAGGGAATTTTTCACTTGGCATAAAAATCATCTATGGGCTAAACTAGATCGGGTCCTCCTTGATCAAGCATGGGGATCTTTGGGTTATGCTTGTTCAACTCATTTCTTAGATATGCTTGCCGATTCTGACCATTGTCCTGTCATGGTGGCCTTCAATCAAGTGGACTCTAAAGGTAATAAACCCTTTAAGTTCCTTAATATGTGGCTTAACCACTCTCAATTTTAGGACATAGTATCCAGTAGCTAGGAGACGGTAGTAGTTAGGACAGCTCAATACGTTCTATATATGAAGTTGAAGACATTAAAATACCCTCTGAAAGCTCTCAATTCTGAAGCATATGGTCACATATCTAGCAAGGCTAAAAAGGCACAAGAAATTTTTCAACTCGCGTATAAGGCCTCTCTAAATAGGCTTGATGATGTAGAGCTGAAACATGAGGCTAATATTATGTGGAAGTAAGCTGGATTTCTCCTAGATGCAGATAGACAATTCTTTCAGCAAAAGGCTAAGTGTAAACATCTTATAGAGGCTGATAGAAGCACGAGGTATTTCCATGCAGTAGTTAGGAAGACAGGAATGCATAATGCTATTTCTCATCTCATCAAGGAAAATGGATATATGACTAAATCAATGGAAGAAGTGGCAGATTGTGTTGTCAATTTCTTTCAAGGGCTTCTTGGCACTTCAATCCCTCTAAACAAATTAGACTTGAATGTGATCAGCAATGGTCTGGTTTTGGTTATGACAACACATGAATCACTAATTGCCCCAATTATGAATGGGGAGATCAAACGGGCTATGTTTGACATAGGCAATGACAAAGCTCCGGGGCTAGATGGATATACATCTGCTTTCTTCAAGAACTATTGGGATACAGTTGGATTAGATATGACTCTAGCTGTGAAAGAATTTTTCATTACTGCTCGGCTTCTTAAACAATTAAATCATACCATCATCACACCCATCCCTAAGACAAAGGTAGAACCAAGAGTAATAGATTTCAGACGAATAGCTTATCTAAATGTGGTGTACAAGGTAATCATAAAAATATTGACGGAGCATATGGCTTTGGTTGTGGGCAAAATTGTCAACCTAGCTCAAGCTGCATTTGTGCTCAGTCGAAGTATGCTAGATAACATTTTCTTAGCATAAGAACTTATCCGGGGATACACTAGAAAATGTATTTCCCTACGATGCATAATCAAAATTGACATCACAAAAGCTTATGACATGGTATCATGGGACTTTCTTGAAGATATGCTGAATGGGTTCAAATTACCTAATAAGTTTATCAGCTGGATTATGAAATGCGTCACAACTAACTCCTTCTCAATTTCAATTAATGGCACAAACTACATGGCATGTCTAAGGGTAGGCAGGGATTGACATAGGGTGATCCCATGTCACCTACGCTTTTCCTTTTTCTGGAGTACCATTCAACATTGCTCAAAGTGAGAACCACTAACTCCCATTTCAACTTCCATCCGAAATGTCAACAACTTGGTATCACTCATTTTTCTTTTGTGGATGATCTCATGTTACTCTCTAGAAGTGATTTTACTTCTATCCATATACGAGTGGATATGATGAGTGAACAGAACGAAGTGGCTGGATTGAGGGTAAATCCTTCAAAATCTAATATTTACTTGGCTGAGGTTATTGGACGGAATAGGGAGGACATTTTCTAGATGGTTGACTATCCTTTGGGTGAGTTTCTTGTATGATATTTGGGGCTCCCTTTGGCAACTTTGAAGATCTCGGTGGTGCAATTTTCTGTAGTACTTGAACCCGTCGAGGCTTATATCAATGACTGGAATGGTAAAACTCTCTCATATGCGGGTAGAATTGAATTGATTAATTGTCTCATTCAAGAGGTGCTCTCTTTCTGGCTCCAAGAGTTTCCCATTCCAACAATTATCCTGGAGAGGATAACCTCCATTTACAGGTTATTTTTATGGGGTGGTAAACATTTGTAGGTGGCATGGGACAATCTTTGTATACCAAGAGAGGAGGGTGGATTGGGTTTGAAAAACTGTAAATTATGAAATTTGGCTAAAATGTTATGGAATATCCATGCCAAAGATGATTCTTTATGGGTGAGATGGATTTATGAAATATACTTGAGGGGATCATTAGTGTGGGATTAGGAACCTCAAACCCGAGCCTCACCCTTACTAAAGAGGCTGGCACAAATCTGAAATATCCTGGTGGCTAAGCTGGGTGGTCGTAGGGAGGTAATGTGTGGGATGCAGAATTTATGTATAAATGGAACCATATCTTCACAAAAAGTCTATGAGTTGCTACGGGTTAAGTCCACTAGACGACCATGGATGTCATTTATCTAGAAACAGTACATACTGACAAAATTCTCCTTCATTGCATGGCTAAGTCTTCGTAATATACTACCAACAAAGGATAACTTGCTATTTTTGGAGATAGACCGAACCTGCAGGTTATGTAATGCTGAAATAAAAAATGTTGATCATCTTTTCTTTAAGTGTTCTTTCACAGGTGAAGTTTGGAGTTCCATTTGCGGTTGGTTAGGACTGACCCATACCATGTCCATGCTATTTGGTGCCATAAAGTGGATTCGGAAAGACTACACTGAAACACACCTAAGAAGCAAAGCCGCAAGATTGGCCTTTATCTATACCATGTACATGATGTGGAAGACAAGGAATGCTATCCAACTAGATTTTGATTCATTTACAAGCTTTGATGTAGTTTATAAGATAAAACTTGTAATGAATAAACTCTTCTATAGACTATATCTCGATGCACTGATTACATTATAATATTTTTGTGTAAATGATGGTGATGTTTGGGTTATAGATTTTGTTCGGGGTATGCCCCAAAGACTGTGTATAATTTTTTGATTCAATATATTTACCTTTTGTAAAAAACAAAGTGGAGTCACGTGCGCATTGCATATATAATTTGATATGTGTTATATGAATGTTTAAAATGAACTATTTGAACTGTTCTAAAATAAAATGTGACGTGATATTCAATATTTGTGATGTGATTTGATTGTAAATTAAACGGTGAATTTTCCTTGTGGTTTGAAATGAGTGAGCACACCAATGATGGTTCACTCACTGAGTTCACAAAACTCATCAAAATTGCAATGTTGATTTTCAAGTATGAGAAAGGGAACCTAGCTATTAAGACACTCTAGAAGAAGTCTAGTACTATGTTTTTGGGACTCAAGAAATTACTCAAAGGTTGGTCAGCTGATATTGAGGAGTTTAGATAGAGTACTTTTGTATAGTGTTCTCATTTCATATAGAATGTTGTAAAGAGTAGCAAACTCCAATATATTTTTTGTGATACCATATATATGGATTATGTAAATGCTACAATGTAAATATGTTTTATCAATGAAATGGGAATGTTTGATCTTTTGATTAACTATATTTTGTATGATGTCATATAAGTGAATGTGACTACTCTTACATACTGCTTCATGGTTTAAGTTCCCGAATGTTCTTGAGATGTTCGAGTATATGCCAAGGTACTGCATTACAGGATTTATTGCTTTCAAAGTGTATGTATTAATGTTATTTTATGTACGATCAAAAATAAACCACAAGAGATCATCATTCTATAATAACTGTATATAAGGCTTTTTGTTATTATCACTCTTTTATTAGCCAATTTCCTTATGAAATTAGACTAATTCATAAAGACATATCTAACTTAAGGACCTAGCTTGTAGACAAAGTATTGGTACTCCACTGTTATTAGGGCACAAGTTTAATTCTTATGTCTAACACTAAAATTAATAAAATTCCCATAACACTTTCAACTGTGTTCTTCCAGTACCCTCCCCTACTTCCCTTTTTAGAAATCAGTTTTGGTTGCTCATTTCCTCGTCTCTCTTCTAATCTTCTCCTCCTCCTTTCTCCTCTTTAGGCTTCATTTCTCTTATTTTCCTTTTTAAATTGTGTGTATTTTGCCCCCTACAAGCTTAATTGCATACTCTCTGGATTCCTTGCTTTCTAACCTCAATTTTAGTTTTTCCTATTTCTTGTTTATCTTCTATCATATTTGCTCCTCAAAATTTTGATTACATTTGGATGTCCTTGCTTCTTCTTAACTATCTCTTCAAGTTGATTATCTCCGTTCTTCCCTTCTCTTCATAAACTTCTCTTAATTTTAGGTTATTAAAGATTATAACTTTTCTCAATTGATGAGATATCTCCATTAATCTTCCTTGAAGGTGTTCTAAAGTCATCCCTCTAGTTGAAGTTCTTAAATCAGATGCCTCTATCTGGTCCTTTAATATGGTTAGTTATTTTATAGACCAACGTCTAACCTTTTATGTAATTCAAAGGTGGGCAACTACAAATTGGAGTTGATTTATACTAGAGGAAATGTTAATCAACAAAACAAATCTCTTTTTATTTAAATTTAATTTTACTACATGTTTATTGATAATCTTTGATCCAAGTATACAAAATATAAGAGGAAAAGCAATCCTTCTCCAAAAATGAAGCCTTGGAATAAATTTGGATAAACTAAATTAGAAGGTGGACCTTCTTTAGATGAACTTCTATATTATCCATTACTAGTCTATAGATGGACTGAACTAGCTCTCCAGTGATATTGGAAATCATTATTCGTAGATAAAAATTTAGCATTGTTAAAGAGAATTGGATGTGTTATACTATAAATTAAGTTTGATTTAGGAAAGGAGCTTCCAGACACTATTAAAATCCTTAAATATGGTAATGAAGAAAATCTCACCCCTCAAGAAGTCCCTCTGAGCTATTAATAGAATCTTAACAACAAGAAGCAATCAAAACAGTGGAAATAACTAGTAAAATATTCATAATGAGGCATTATAAGGAAATAATGGTTTTAAGTGATGAAATTGCACATGAGTTATAAGATATTGTAACCTTGCATACTTAAAGAATTGATCTTTCACTCTTTGAAAGATCCAGATCCTAATGCACCATAGTAAGTTAATCAAACTAAAAGCATAAAGCTAACATGTTCATATGATAACATTCATCTTGAAGAGCCCACAACAAATAATCATGTGTCAGTGGATGTCTATACTTTTACAATTATCAAAAGAAAAGTTAAAAGAAAACAAAAAAAAGTTATAGCTAGCTCTCCTTCTCTATTTTTATATTGTTGATCCTTATGTAAGTTTTCAAAGAACTTTTGTAATCCTAAAAGCCTCATTTAGTATATCTCTTGAAAACAACAACAAAAATCTCCTAAGATAAGTTATTGGATATCTTTTTTCGATAGTGTATCCCCTTGAATGATATTAGGTAACTTTAACTGCACAATTTATTCTCATAAATAAAATAGTTTGATAAGCAGTCAAAAACTATGTAATTTAAGCTTATGTAATTTCATTTCTTACTCTAGCCTTTTGAATATTAATTATGAGGGACGTCGGCTTACTTGGAACAATAATTAAAAATGTAGAAGACTCCTTAAGGGAAAGATAGATAGAGTAATTATAAATTCCCCTTAGTAGAATGATCTTCTTCCTTATAGGTGCAATTCAACAATTCCTTATCATTTGGACGTAACATTATTGAAGTTTACGTAGAACTTCTCAAATGGACTAGGCAATGACATAACTTCTTAAAGGGACTAGGCATTAACCATTCAAATGCAACATATAAGTTCATAGTTGTAACTCATTCAAATATATAATGAAACTGAAAACGATCAAAAGTGAGCTTAAGCTCTTAAACTGCACATTTATAGGCAACATAAAGCCTACAATTTCAAATCTACAATGGAATTGAACATCTCTAAGGGATGTTCCTTATAAACATTGCTCAAGGGATGCTTCTTGCAAATTCTTTAGATGATTAACTCAAACTCTAAACAAATAGAAATTAGATAATATATTGAGGTTCCGAATGACCATAATTCTCTCCTTATCAATTAGATTGAGATTGAAACAGTAACACAAAATTCTTTCATAGTTATATTCTTATATAAAGAAATATAAAAAAATTTGCTTATATAGAAACAGCCTAAGGAATATTACTATTTTTCTTAAAAGGATCAAACAATTGACATTTGGCTACGTCAAGAATTTCTTATAAATTGTAGGCATTACTTTAATGAATCTTGAATCCTTGATTCCTTACCTTTTTTCTTAGGATTACTCTGACTACCTCACCATCTTTAGATCAGACATCAAATCGATTCTTTTCAAACTTGACACAAATAAGGTACCAAAATCGATGGTCTCAACACTTTCTTCTTCCAAAAATTATGGAACTTGATTATGGATTTGGTATCTTCGACAATTTAGAGTATTTCTTCAAAGGTATAATGCTTTGTTAAATTATCAAGACATTTATCTAACTAGTCCCTAAAATACCAACTCCCATCAAGGTGCCCTTATACAGGGAAGGGGCATTGGAGATGCATCTTACTTCCTCATGAACTAGTTAAAAATTATCGTAAACATCGTAATATTAAGAGTTACTTACTAAAAGTTAATTTTCAAAAAACCTTTGATATAGTTAAATGGGACTTTCTCATCAAATCTCTAGAGGCTTTTGGATTTTCTTTACTCTTTGGGGAGTGATTGACTCAATGCTTTATAACGACCTCCTTTAATATTTTTGTGACTTTTGTGTTGACTGATTCCATCCAGCTTTGAATCAATCCTTTTCATAACTTTGTTCTGTGCTATTGCATTTGATGTCTACCAATTTAACATTTCCTCATAAGGATTTTGATACAAGAGTACCTTGTGAAGTGATTCATGTTGCTCTGATATATGGCTTAAAGAATCCACCAACTTGGACTTTGGAACAAACCAAAGCTGTCAAGCACCTGAAACAAACCTGTCAGCATCCTCCACCACTAAAGATTCCCACATCTGGACAACGGGTCTTACAGATAGATGCTAGTGAATATTATTAGGGGGCAGTTCTTATTGAAGAATCCAATGACACCAGATATTACTGCGGACATACTAGTGGACAATTTCGTCCATCCAAACCCAAAGGTTCTAAATGACTTTAACAAGGAGATCTTCTCTCTTTCTATGATTTTGCGGTTGTATTGAGGTGCTCACTCGCTTGATTTCTAGCAACATTGATAATAACAATAATTTTAAGTACCACCACAAATGTGATCAGTTGAAACTCTTAAATCTTTCTTTTTTTTGATTACTTACATCCCTTTAATAATGACAATATTCCTCAGTTAAATGTTTTGCAAAGGAATTATAAGAGTCCAAAATTTTGTAAAGGCTGGAAATTAATCCCAATTAAAACTATCATTTGTATTATTTGGACAATCACAAACAACCTTAAGTCTAACTCATTGCACGCAGGTTACGATATTAGAGCCCCCAGAATTAATTTATGATGCCTTTTTTGACATCCAAATCTACATACATGAATTACTTGCCTTTGTATGATCAATTGCAATGTATGCTTAATAATTGAAATACAAAAACATATCTTATGCAGAAGACAATAATAAATTATATCATTTTAATTAATCTACATATTTATTGGAGTATTCATGTTTTTCTTTCTTTGAATACTGTTCAGATTAATGAAGATGTTGCTCAAAAACTTCTTATGGATAAGCAACCAAATTGATGCTACCAAAGTCAAGATGAAATGGTGCGAGTTGTACTTGTCAAAAGGGGAAAGAGGGCTTAGATTTAGTTTGATCATAACGATAAAAAAGATTATACTTATCAAAAGAATGTGAAAATTATTTATTGGTAAAGAATTACTTTAGGTATATTGGTTTCACTCCAAATTCTTGAAACAAATGGTTAAATTTAGGGATGATAAACTTGGCCCAACCCGACCCAATGAATAATGATAAAAAGATTTCATTTTATCAAAAACAACGTCATTTTAACTTTTAAAAATAATAATTTACGTTAGGCCAATCTTATCTATTGTCATCTCTAGTAAAATTTAATAGACTAGGCTCGTCCTATTGCCATTTCTACTGGTGCGACCTTACTTATTGTCATCCCTAATCAATTTAATAGATCCAGCCCAGTCTATTGTTATACCTAGTCAAATTTAATAGGCTTAAAAACAAATACTAAACATCAAAGGAAAAATCAGGAGGGCAATTAGCAATGAAAAAAAGTCCTCCTCCTAATATGATAATTGACATCTCTTAGACCTTTTAAATAGTTTCATGACTATTAAATAAGTTAACGAAATAAATTCCGCATGTCTCAATTGGGGATGGCCCTTAATCAGGCAAGAGCTCTCTCGACTCTCGAGCATAATAGCCAATTTATTTCATAATTATTTTTTTCTTTGCTTAAACTAATTTTTAGCTGTTCCGTACATGCAATTTGAAAAGAAAGAAATACAAGAATATTCAAGAAACAATTGAAATATCCTTTTGAACTAATTAGAGAGATCGTTGTTGTCAAGAGAACCTGAACAGTAAACAACTGGAACATTTAACGCTTGAGCTTTGATTGTTGTTTCTGTTCCTTGTTTCCGACTCGAGAGCATTCTGTATGCCTAAGGTAGGCTGTCTCTTTTGTCTTACCGATTTTATAACTTGTTAACTTTTTTTTTATTATTATTATCATTCCGTTTTAACTTACAGAAAAGGTTTAGCATTCTGTGCTCTTCCAGACATGGGGTGAAGTCGAAAGGTAGATTTTGTTGGAAATATTTCGCTAACAGGCGCCAATTCCTATGAATTTAATATATGTGGAGCTATTAGTGAACGATTTTGATTGCAATCATATGCTAAACTAAGTTCTTATGTCAGAAGCTTAGTGGTGACACATCTATTTAAGCATTCAAAAGGAAAAATCAAGGAACATTGAAGTGCAAAAGAAACAATTACCTCCTGGGATTGGCTTTATTTTTCAGCTTGTACTCCGTCATGGTTACTTGTATTAAAAACTTCTTTTGATCATTTTCACATAAATTCATGGTTAAAATTATACCCACCTTTCAATACTCCTTATCCCATTACTAATACCCTAACTCTTGCATTAAAATACAAAAACCGGAATTCATGTATACTCACCGACTGGCTAAGGACTACTAATCGTAATCAAAATAATCTCAAATATACGCACATGCTAAAGGGCCTTGTCTCGGCTGACAGAGACAAGATTACCTTCACCTCAGGGTCCGGAGTTCTGAACAAGCATATTCGTAGAACGTTCAAAACAATATTTGACATCCTGTTATTCCACATCAAATTAGAGCCATGTCAAAATGGGAATCTGGAGTCTAGAGAATTTTATTCTTTTCTGTGCCCTCTAACCTCATTTGGACAAGTGGGAGCCAATTCTTGTTAGCAGATTTCTAACCATTAATGTGACCGCTATATACTTGTAGACATGAAGTAATGTTCTTATTGGTAACCACAATAAATCAAAATTTTGCCTATTTGCTGTCTTTATTTACCAGAAACACATATTCTACAACATGCTGTCCATTGATTTTAGCTTACGCTACGTTTCTTTTCTTCCAAAACCATCACTGACCTCACAAAGATTCACATTTTGCAACCATCTATGGCATACATGAGCATTTCATTGTTCATATACAAAGTTGTACGTAGATAATAACATAATGTTCCGCGTCAAACGAGACCCCCTTTACTATACAAGTTCAAGACAAATGATCTGCTAACAATTACCGGTTAATCACAGTTTATAAGAAT
>JAOSBN010000177.1:13406164-13422080 GCA_027563595.1 Erythroxylum suave
AGGCCATCTTTATTTAGCAATTTAATGTCAAATGTGCAGCTGCACAATCAGTCCATTAAAACCAAAATTGTTACTCCATTCTTTAAAAATTTTGTTTTAATATAATTAATCTAATTAATTACATTAAACCAAAGTCTAGCCCATTTTGAAATGAACATTTGGGCTTCTAATTAACCATTAATTAGTGCAAGCCCGACATTCAATTAGGGGCTTCTAAAACCTCCATTTATATTTCTTACTTAGCTTGATAACCTTCTTTGAAGCCAAGTAGGGAATCTTATTAGACTTTGACAATTCAAGCTCCAATAAGCCTAGAATTAATTTAATCTCATTAGAACTAATTCTAGCTTATTAACTAAATGTCATTCAACTAAAGACAATTAGTTGAACTCTTGAACTATTAAATATTATGAGAAAACATATTTTATGTCCAATTGAAACCCTATTTAGAACCTTATTATAGTCATCCACATAACAAAGGGTAAAATTACCGTTTTGCCCTTATGTTGGTTTTTCCTTTTAGAACTCTCGTTTTACTTTATATGGTGATTAACACACAAGATCTCATCTTGTGTTAAGACTTGATGGTTAGCAAGTCCATCAAACTACTGGTGTTAGTTTAATCACCAAATCTCCTTAAAACATCCAAAAGTGATGATATCACTATAAACTTTTTATTTGAGTGAATATTCCCTGATACATGTTTCAATTAATAATTCCAACATGCAAACCCTGGATTAATACTCTGTAAAAATCTATTCTGATCATATCAAGAATTATAATGAAACACATATGAATTCACCACTCATCAACATTGTGGTTCATAATAAGCGAATGCTTAAGTTGTATGTTTTAAGATTAAAGTAACGACCTACTTTATTCTTGAAAACATACTTGATTCCAATGCCATTATCGATAGTCAACTATTGTCATGATATAAAACTCATCATTCCCTTGAAGTAAACTCCTTTACTTACACATAGATAAATCGCAACACTACAGTCTAAACCATAATCAAGTAACCAACTTGATTATTCAACTATGAATCCATTAATTTAGATTATAATAATATACATGTTTCCCATACATCTCTATGTCTATGTATATTACTTACAAAAGAATCTTGATACCTTATGACTAGATATATAATACTCATTAAAACCAAACTCTTTTATTTTATTAATAATAAATATTTCCATTACAAAACTGTAACTGAAGAAGATTAAGATACATATAAATACACTTGCTTTTTAGGGCACTATATTTACATAACTCTAACAGTACAATCTTATTATACTGATATAGGTTATATGAATGTCTCTTATTCTATCTGTCTAACCAAGTCATGTCCTTTGTAAATTGCAAAATTAGAAGCAACCAACCTAATAAAACAAACGCATGCGAGAGGGGGATGAATTATGTGTGATTTGAAAAAAATCGCAAGTTATTTTCAATTCATATGAAGACAGGGGCCTATTAAAGAGTAAAATAATAGGAGCCTATTATACAATAGTAGCTTATTAAACGAAAATGGTCTATTAAATTATGAGTCTTATTGAAATAATAAAAAGAAGGTGCCTGTTAAAATGAAAGGAACCGTCAACAAGTCAAAAATAGAAGGAACCTAATAAAAAAATGAAGAAGACTCTTACTAAAATGAACATCCAATACAATGTAGAAATATAAAAGATAAGGAGAGAGGGAGAGAAGAAGGATGCAATCGATTTATATTGATTCGGCTTACAACCTAAACCTACGTCCAGTCCCCAAGTATCCAAATTGAGTGTTTCACTACAAAATCAAGTAGCAATTTAATGATCCTCTCTAAACTCACAAGTTAATATTTTTAAAGGTTCTTTAACCTCCCACACTAGTAGTATTTCACTAGTTGTTGTAAGCTGTCAAATGACACTGAAGTTTGCTTGATATGAGTTACAATAATCTCTCTCTATAGAATTTCACTTTCTAATGCACAAGTGATTTTTTTTTACAAAGATATCACTTTCAAGAATATTTATGCTTTTGAAAATATAGCTTCGCAAGCTTCGATATCATTTAATTCTTATTCGCAGTTGCATTGGTTCTTCCTTAAATAGTCAATTGGATCTAAATAACTTCTATGTCATTTTTTGCCAAAAAACCTTCCAGTAACTTCTATGTCATTTTTTGCCAAAAAACCTTCTATGTCTAATAAGGTAAGTTCATAATGAAGGTTCTTGCAAGAATGAAAGTGTATTTCATATTATTTTATTTCCTTTTAAGAATAAGATCGTTAATTATATAAGGAAATAAATCCAAATTGAATTTTAAAATATTATATAGTTAACATCAAAATCATTAATCATAATCCTTGGGCTAACAATCTCCCCCTTTTTGATGATGATAAGTAATAATAGATATATTTTTGAAATTTAAAAAAGATAATAGATGATTTTGAAAGATACCTGAGACTTTTATGTGTTCGGACATAATTAGAAGGAGTTTGTCTCTTAAGCAAGGAACATATCATTTATATGACACCAATTTTCATAAGTTCAATAACATAATAAATCACAGATATGATTAATAACATTGAGATGTCAAATCATTTATATATGCAGAAATATGAAAATTATATCCACAAAATTATCAAAAATATAATAAAGGAGGGAGGACGTGAAATAAAAAAATGAAATAGAAGGAAAGATTAAATACTGCATCAATCAAAATTATCAGTATAAATAAGCCAAGCAGAAAGAAATTAGCAATAGAGTTATTCAAGAGATTTAAGGATTCTTCTAAGTAAAATTTACATGTCAAGAAGTTAATTTTGCATGCTATCTATTTGTTATCGCATTTGTTCTTAATTGGCTTAAATATCCTTCAACTGTTGTTGAAGATTTGTACTATTTTCATTTTTAGTAGCAACATTAGCTCGTTGATTTGGAGAAGAGCCTAAGATTTTTGCTTCTCTTTCAGATTTCTTTTCCACCTAGATTTGGAGAAGAGCCTAGGATTGTATCTGAACTGGTAAGGAATGGAAGGGTGAAACTTAGCCTATACATACCAACTTAGATTTGAAAAGGTACTCCATGATAATGGAAAATCTTAGTGAGTAACATCCCATATAGTAGAAAAATAGTGGTATTCTTATGATTCCCTTTATCCACCATAAACCTTAAGATCATTGCAGGAAGATTCATTCTATTTCCTTGCAGCAAATTATACACTACATAAGTTTCTAGCAAACTACACCTTTCAATAGAACTACTTTAGGGAAAAATAGAAGTAGTTGATAAAGATGTAAGGCATCGTGGTATTAAGTCAAATTGCTTGCTGAATGAAATGCAAAGACAAGTAGTAGAGAATATTCATGCAGACATAATATCAGATTGTTTGCATATACCAAGCTCTTTTCTTAACACACAAAATCTATCTTGAGAGAGTGGTTTGGTGAAAATGTCAGCTACTTGATACTCAGTATTAACATGTAAAATATCAATGGTTCCTTCTAAAACATGATGTCTAAGAAAATGATGTTTCTATATGCTTAGTTCTAGAATGATGCACAAGACTTTTAGAAATATTTATACCACTCATATTATCACAAACTATAGGAATATGAGAAAATTTTAGAGAAACATCTTGTAATTGATATTTCATTCATAAGATTTGAGTATAACAACTGGCAGTTGCTATAGATTTCTCTTTATTCCTCGAAAATGCTATGTAATTTTGCCTTTTGCAGGACCAAGATACGAGACATCCTTCAAAAAGTTGATAGTGACTATTTGTGCTTTTTCGATTAACTTTGTCACCTGCATAATCTGCATCACAATAGCCCACAATGTTAAATTAATCAGTTTTTGGATACCATAGTCCAAAATCTATAGTTTCGTGGAGATATCAAAATATTCTTTTGACTATTTGAAGGTAACTTTTGTTTGGATTTGATTGAAAATGTGCATAAAGACACATACTAAGCATAATTTCTGGTCTTGTGCTTATTAGATATAGTAGTAATCCAATCATTCCTCTACAGTTTGTTTCATTTGTAGCTTTGCCATTTTCGTCTTTATCAATTTTAGTTTTAAAGTACATACTAGTACCCATCAGTTTGGCTTTCTCAAAATGATATTTCTTAATAAATTTCTTTTGTGCATTTGTCTTGGATGATGACGATTCCTTTTTCTATTTGTCTGATTTGTAATATGAGAAAGAATGATAGTTCTCCCATTATGCTCATTTCAGATTCCCCCTCACTAATGCTTAGAATTCTTCCCAAAAAGATGGATTAGTAGCACCAAATATTATGTCATCAATATATATTTGAACTATGAGTAAATAGTTTTCCTTTCTTTCCACAAATAAGGTTTTATCGATCTTTCCTCTTTCAAAGTTATTTTCAAGAAAAATGTTACCTAACCTCTCATAACATGCTTGAGGAGCCTGCTTTAGATGGTACAAAGTTTTGGATAACTTCATCAAGTAATTTGGATGGTTTTCATCTTGAAAACTTTGGGGTTGCTTAACAAATACTTCTTCATTAATGTAACCATTTAAAAATGCACTTTTAAAATCCATTTGAAACAAATTGAAATTTCTATAGCATATGAAGGCAAGCAAAATTCTAATCTAGCAATAATTGTATAAGTTTAATTAAATCAATGCCTTCCTGTTGTTTGTAACCTTGAGTTGCAAATTTATCTTTATTTCTTACCACCTTACCATTTTCTTCAAGTTTGTTTCGAAAAACCCATCGAGTCCCATCATTTAACTTGTTTCGAGGATGAGGTACTAGATTCTAGACTTTGATTTTGTCAAATTGATTAATTTCGTCTTTTATAGATGAAAGCCAATTTTAATCAGTAAGGGTCTTTTAATGATTTTGGTTCTATTTGTGAGATGAGAGCAGCAAAGTTGTTTTTGAACGATGATCTTGTTCTTAGACTTTCAGAGGGGTATCACAAAATGTATTGATGCATATCTTGACCTCTATATTCTCTTAGATTTTTTTCTTTGTATAGGCTTCTGCTAAGAGAAAGGATCCTGCTCTATTCTAGATTTAGAGGGGCCTTCTTAATTTTGTGATTCTGAATTTATTATAGGTGTGGTATGAATATCTGATGTATTTTTAGGTACTAACGGATGCTCTTCATCATTTGAATCAGTTATTATTGTTGAAGGTAGTGCTTTATTAAATACCACATGTATTGATTCTTCTATCCTCTATTTTCTTTTATTATATACTCTTAATCCTTTACTAGCGGTACGGTAGCCCAGAAAATTAGCTTCTCTGATCTCGCATTAAACTTTTTGAGGTTATCTTTTCCATTGTTTAGAACAAAACACTTGTAGCTAAAAGCTCGAAAGTAAGCAACATTTGGTTTTCTTCCTTTTCACAGCTTATAGGTTATCTTTTTCAAAATAGGTCTTATAAGGCATCTGTTCAGTACATAACATGTTGTGGATACTATTTCTACGCAGTATCCGTTAGGCGATCCACTTTCACACAGTATGGTCCTGGCCATATCGACTAAAGTTTTGTTTTTTCTCTCTACAACTTCATTTTTCCAAGGCGTCATTATACAAGAGAAGTTGTGAGTTATACCATTGTTGTCAAATAATTCTTCAAACTTTTTGTTATCAAATTCTCCTCCATTATTGCTCCCAATTAAAGTGATGTAGTAACCATTTTCTATCTGAATATTTCTGCAAAACTTCTCAAACTATTCAAAAGCATCATCCTTGTTTGATAATAAATAAACCCACATAAATCTGGAGTAATCATATGCTAAAGCACAATCATAATGTTTATCAACAAAACTCTTAGTCCTAGTGGAACCAAATAAATCCATATGCACAAGTTCAACTAGTTGGTTAGTAGATATAATATTTTTAAGAGGAAAGTTGCTTTCTGACTTGTTTACCTTTACACAAGCCTCAGAAACTGATTGCTTTCAAAGTTCAAGGTTAGTAGCCCTCTTACTAACTCATTTTTGGACAATTTTGATAAAATGCCCATACTAGCATGTCCAAATCTTTTGTGCTAGATAAACAAATCCTTTTCTAGAGAGACAAAACACTTAACACTTTGTGAGGACATATCTTCTAGTTGGGCACAGTATATATTCTGATTTTTAGGACCAAAAAAAACTAATATTATCATTATGAATATCAAAATTTTCATAATGAGATGCATAGAAAATAACTTTGTAATCTTTTTCACATAGCTGACTCACACCCAATAAGTTATGTTCTAAACCATCAATAATGAGAACGTTGTCAATGGAGGTAGAGTCAGAATTGCCAATTTTACCAATTCCGATGACCTTTGCTTTATTTTTATCTACAAAGACAACATTACCTCCATCTTTCCTTTCAATATAGTTGAAATATGATATTTCACCAGTCATGTGTCTCAAACAACTACTATCAATTATCCATTGATTTTCTCTTGTCTCTATTTTGAAGCACATTTTTAACAAAAGATTATCTCATTTTAGGTACCTAAATATGTCTAGGTCCTTTCGGGTTAATACTTTTGACCTTTAAATCTCCAAACATACACCTAAGATAATTTCTTTTTATGAAAATTATAAGAATGACTAATGTGACGATGTCTACCACAATAATCTCACAAAATAGATGAATGATAGTTATTATGATTTTTGCCACTTAGCAGGTTCCTGATATCTTGGCTATAGCTACTGTAGGATTTAACAAAGAAGTTTTTGTATGGCTTGATTTTTTTTCATTATATCCTATTTTGACCTTACTAAAAATGCATTTACCATTTCCAAGTAATGCATCATGATTCTTCCTTCCATCAACAAAATTTTCCCTATCTTTTTTTAAAGATAAGATCTTTCCAACACTTTTCTCCTTTTCAATTTCTAATGCAACGACTTTTTCTTCTAACTGTCTTACCTTATCATAATCATTTTTCAGTAAAGTATTTTCCAACTTAGCTACTCTTTCTTCCAGAACTTCCTTTTCATAAATCCTTTGCTTATAGTCGACCTAAGAGACATATTCCTGATTTCCAACTTCTCATTCATAGATTCCAATTATTTAATCTTACTCTTCAGAGATGCATCATTGCTCTTGGTCTTCTCAACTTCTTTGAAATGCTTCACTATTAACATTTTGTATTGACTATACAATTTATGATATGCATGTTTCAATTCATCAACTTCAATATTAGAGTTAGAATAATATACCTTATTGACTCCTGATCCAACCTTGAAACAATTGTTGCTAACTTTCTCTAATTCTTTCTCTTCAAAGTTTCAGAATCTTCATCTGACCAGGCTACAATCATATCTTGCTTTCTAGATTTTATAAACTATCCCGTTTTTCCATACTAAGGGTTAGGACCCTCTACCACTATACATGAGCAATAGCATAGAGAATAAGTGAAATGCATTGCATTCATATGCATAACATTAGCATGCACACATGAATTTTGATTTTGTACACGTTTTAAAGACTATATATGCACTTAATTGACATATTCCAAGGTAAGAATGATTTAAATTGGTTATGATGCGAATTGTGAATTATGTCTTGAATTTTGATCTGATGGTTTCAATTATTAATTTTGAATTTATTTATTACAATTGGGAGATTTATGAATTTATGTGTCTTTTTGGACTAGGAAAAATGTCAAGTGGCAAAACAAATTGATATATGGTAGTAAAAATAAGTGACACATTGCAATATAAATGAGCGACACGTGGTATTAGGATTAATTGACAAGTGGCATAGAAAATTGAGTGACAAATGGCTTGGAGATTGAAAGACAATTAGACTAGTATTGGCACCATAGGAATAAGACATGGGGCAAGTGATAAGTTTTACACAACTTGCCATACAACTATACCATACGATACTTGCATACTAAAAGACCATCTTTTTCTTTCACTTTTGCCAAATGCTATCATCTTTTTCATTTCTTCTCTCCATTTCACAGCACTTTCACCCTTACCATATCAAGTTTTTGCTATCATCCTTCACCGGCCATCTAAGATGTCGTTGCTTTCATCTTGTTCTTGAATATGTTGATGATAGTGTCAGCTAGGAAGCTAAGTTTTCTTAGTGATTTGAAGATCTTTGGAGTTAAACAAGTAGGTGATTCATTGATTTCTTGTGATATATTGGAGGAAAATCCTGATGTGTTCATCATATACATATGGTGCGGAAAAACAAAAAATTTTTCTCCAGGACTTTCCCAAAGTCCACGATCTATAAACATATACAAGGAAATACCATTAAACCTAGGTGAAAATTCCCAATTCACATATAGGTTCCTAACACACATATATATAGGAATTCATGGCATTTACAAAAATCAATCATTCATATAATAACCATGTACCTTATGAGTAGTCTCATTCATTCTTCAATCTTCTACTAGTCGGGTTGTCACAAACCACAACGATCAAAACAGACCGTCTCTAACGATATCCATACAGAGATCGGAGAAACTAACTAAACAAAGCAAGTCATGAGCGGCGTCTAGCAACACATAATAGCCCCCAATTGACCAAAAAGTAAGTGGTTTGACAAATGAACCCATGCTATTCACGAACCATCTTACAAACCCTCCCACAGAAAATTGCTACGCAATTCATCCTTTCACCATGCTATACCCCACTTGTTTATGCAAAGTGTCAACTCTCACTAGATTGACTACGTCAAATCTAGCCCAAGTGATATCAGTTCTCATCTTGGGACTTACTAGTATATATGTCAATAAAGATATTCTTTATGACACATGTACTTCGGCCAGAGATTTTCAAGTAATGACACCGATAAGAGGCCATAGGTATCATCTTCTGCTATCAAAAAAGTGGTGAATCCTCTATTAGCTACTCAATTACCTTCAAATACGTCAAGTTATACCCAATCACCACCCTATGAGCGACCTTTGCAAGGCAACATGGAATGGAGTCAAAGCACAGAATCAGTATCTAAGATATCCTTGAGTACCTCAAGTCTAAGGATACTTACACCATTGCTATGATGAGATTATCACTGACATTAGAATAGGACATCCATGATCTCATGTAGGTCATCCAATATAATTACTACTTCTAGTAAGAATCCACATCTCAACTCTAAGCACCTCATGTTTACAGTTTCTAAGATCTACTGGTTGATCAAATCAAGGAATTTACATGTGCTAGTCTATCCGGATTAACGATGTCCAGTCTTAATAATCCTATGACTAGAGATGATTTGGATACTGACATAATTGCACATGATAGGAATCTCAGTAGTATGATCCCATCATAATTTCCTTCATGCTATATCATATATCATGGACTTCATTAATTTGCTTATAGATCAATATCAATTTATAAATAATGAACACCAAATTAATGAAATATGTTTTTCTTTATTATTGAAAAAAATTATGTACATAACTTTGTATAGATGCATTAAAGGAAATTGCCTTTAGGGAACTACTTTAATAAATCTCCCACTTGACCTAAAGTCAATTACCTTGGTATCTAATACCATAGGCGACTACATGAGAATTAAAGTTATTTTGTGACAATGGCTTCGTCAACATATCAGCAATATTCTACTCGGTGGGAATTCTCTTTAGCTGTACATCACCTCGACTAATGATCTTCCTGATCAGATGATATATGTGGAGTATGTGCTTGGACCATTGATGAGACCTTGGTTCCTTCACCTATGCAATAGCCCCTTGTTGTCACAATACAACTATATAGGTCCATCATTGCTAGGAACCACACCAATTTTAGTAAGGAACTTCTTGATCCAAAGTACTTCCTCTCCTGTGTCTGAAGCCGTAATGTACTTTATGTCGATTGTTGAATCGATAGTCGTCTCTTATTTGGAACTCTTCTAAGTGACCGCCCTACCATTTAGTGTGAATATATAACTTGATTGGGATTTGGAATCATCCTTATCAGATTGAAAACTGACATTTGTATGCCTACTCAGTTTTAGATTTCCATCTTTATATATCAAGAAAACATCCCTAGTCCTTCACAAGTACTTGAGAATGCTCTTGACAGCCACCGAATAACCCTCACTAGGATCCAATTGGTATTTGCTCGTAACACTTAGAGCATATGATACATCAGGTTTTATACATAGCATAGAGTACATAATGGATCCTACTGTAGATGCATATGGGATCATATTCATGTGCGTTTTCTCATCTTAGGTTTTAGGACACTTAGATTTCGAGAGTGTTATCCCATGAGTCATAGGAAGATACCCTCTCTTGGAATGCTCTATGATAAACCTTTTTATCATTTTGTCTGTGCTACGTTAAACAACCTTTTATCTATATCTATAGATATTTATCTCGAGAATATAAGTTGCTTCACTAGAATCTTTCATGGAAAATTGTTTTGGACAACCAAATCTTCACAAATTGAAGCATAGAGACATTATTTCCTAGTAATAATATGCCATCTACATATAGCACAAGGAATACGATTATACTCTTATTAACCTTCTTATACACATAGGGTTCATCCAGATTTTCTGAGAAACCAAACTCTTTGATTATGTAATCAAAATGGATATTCCAACTCCTAGATGCTTGTTGCAATCCAGAGATGGATTTCTGAAGCTTGGATGCCTTATCGCCATCATAGGAGATGAAGCGCTCTGGTTGTGTCATATATAGATCCTCGGCTAGATTTCCATTTAGGAAAGTTATCTTCACATCCATTTGTCATATCTCATAATTATAATGAGTGGCAATGGCGAGGAGTATCCTAATGAATTTAAGCATTGCTACTGGGCTGAAGGTTTCATCATAGTCTATTCCTTGTCTTTGACAGAAACCTTTGGCCACAAACCTTGCTTTATAAGTAATCACATTAACATCTATGTCATTTTAAAAAAAAAAAACCCATTTACACCCTACGGGTTTTATTCCTTCGGATATCTCAACCAAATTCCATACTTGGTTTTCATACATAAAATCCATTTCTGCTTTCATGATGATAAGACATTTCTCAGACTCTAAACTATTCAAACCCTCTTCATAGGTAGTAGGCTCATTATCTTCTATGAGCAATACGTTCAATCACGTGAAATCCATATCTATCAGGAACAGAGTGTATCCTATGTGACCTATGAACTTCCTGCGTTAAAGAAGGTTAAATTGTTACTTCATCTATATGAGTCACAGTCTTAGGTTCTGGAAGTTGATCCATGCTTATTCGAGCATCCTAAACTTCTTCAAGTTCAATTTTTCTCCCACTATCTTCTTTTAAAAGAAAATATTTCTCTAAAAAGACAACATGTTTTAAATTAATCAATTTTTGTTCCTAAGCATGGTAAAATTGACATCCCATTGCTTCTTTAGGATATCCTATGAACAAACACTTGTCAGACTTTGCATTAAACTTATCTGACTGTATTCTCTTTACATAAGCAGGACAGCCCCAAACTTTCCAATAAGAAAGATAGGGTTTTCTTTTAGTCCACATCTCATATGGAGTAACATCAACTGCCTTTGATGAAACTCTGTTTAGCAAATAAATAGTTGTTTTGAGTGCATACCCGCAAAAGGATTTTGGTAAATTTGCAAATCCCATCATCGACCGTACCATATCCAACAATGTTTGGTTTCTCCTTTCAGCCACACCAATATGTTGTGGTGTGTAAGGTGGAGTCCATTGAGATGAAATCCCATTATCTCTAAGATAATCCAAAATTTCTTAGTTTAAGTATTCTCCACCTCGATCGGATCGTAATGTCTTGATAACCTTCCCAAATTGGTCTTCTACTTCATGTCTAAATTGTTTGAACTTTTCAAATGCATCAAATTTGCATCTCATCAAATGTAAGTACCCATATTAAGACTAATCATCGATAAAGGTAATGACGTAAAGAAAACCACTTCTAGCATGGATGGACATCGGACCACATACATCTGAATGTATTAGGTCTAATACTCTAGTTGCTCATTCACCATTTCCCTTAAAGGGTAACTTAGTCCTCTTGCCTAATAAACATGATTCACACATGTCATATGATTCATAATCAAATGACCCTAAACTACCATTCTTATGGAGATTAGCTATGTGTCCCTCATTTATATGGCCAAAGCAACAATGCTATAAGTAAGTTAATTTTAAATTATGTCCTTTATGTCTTTTTGTGTCATTGACATTCATAATTGGATGCGACATATCTAATATGTAAATTCCATTGCATAATGTACCAGTACAATAAATCATTCCATTCAAACTAATAGAACAACCATCACTATTGAAATTCAAATGGAAACCAAATATATTTAAATAAGAAAAGGCAACTTGTTCTTTATTAAAACAGGTACAAAATAATAATCATCCAATTTAATTACAAGCCCACAGGGCAGTGTCAAGAAATAAGTGCCTATGGCTAATGTAGCAACTCTTGCTCCATTTCCCATGCACAGGTCCAGTTCTCCCTTCATAAGTTGTCTACTGTCCTTAAGGCCCTGCCTATCATTACATATATATGAGTCACAACTAGTATCTAATACCCATATGTTATAATCAAAAACAGTATAAACCTCAATGACAAGCATACCTAAATGAGCCAGGGCATCTAATGCCTGCTTCTTCTTTAAGGACTCCAGATAGACTTTACAGTTTTGCTTCCATTGGCCAGTCTTACCACAATGGAAGTAAGTTCCTTTCGGCACAGTCTCTTTGAGTTTCCTTTTGGCTGCACTTCATTTTGGTTTCTTGGACCTTTTCTTCTTTAGGTTCTTTTTTCTTAACTATAAGAAGAAGAGTCCACCACTAGCACTGGCTTGCTATCCTTCTTGATAGCTTGCTCTACTGTCTTGAGCATATTAATCAACTCAGGGATTTTCGTGGAGATTTGGTTTATCCGATAGTTCAACACAAACTGTGAATAACTATCAGACAATCCAACCAGAATTAAGTCCATACCTAATTCATAGTCCATAACAAAACCCAAGGTGGCTAACCTCTCAATATAACAATTCATCTTTACTACACTTGTACTGTAGATGTCTCTAAAGTCATCTTATTCGTGAAGAGCAGCCTAGAGGTCTTAAACCTTTTAGACCGAGCTTTCTCATCAAAAAGCTCTCTAAGATTAAAAAACTACGATATTAGCATCCATAGACTCATGTTGCCTCTACAGCCAAGGTGACATAGAGGCTAGCATGATGTAGGTAGCCAAGTCATTATCTTTAAGATGCTTACAATATGCTTTCTGATCCCATCAGAAGTAGTAGCAGCAGGGAGATTAGGAAGTGGAATGTCTATGACAAAGCCTATCTTCTTATATCTGAGAACAATTGTCATATTTCTTATCCAATCAAGAAAATTAGGTCCATTCAATTTATTAGAATCCATAAGTGAGCACCAATTCATGCTAGAAGACATCTTCAATCAACCTAAATGTGAAGAGAGAAAGAATATTATAATATAAATACATGCATGATCATAAAGACTTGTATGACATGCATATAACTCCTACTGGTTTCAAAGAATCCATAGCCCTCACTACGAATCCAAGAAAAAATATGACAAAGTGTCCTAGTGGGTTGATATCTGACATTACTAAGAATGACCTTTGGTTTATCCAACAAGCCACCTTAGGTTAATCGGTAGATATCAATCATATCAATTGCTTCATAGCTGTAACTATCATCTAGTGCTATCAACTCGTGATGTAGGCACATACTTTGGGTTATCAACTATTGATGCGTACATCTGATACACGCTACCTAATTGTGCCTTTGTCTAAGTTAACCTTGAATTTACTCAACAAATCAATGCTTCTAGTGAAAACTGACCCATTAATCTAAAAATCTTATTTTCATGGTTTGAACATATCCTTATAGAGAGGGCTCAGGTTTACCCAACAACCCTAACTTTAAAAGAATTCTAGTTCTCCCCATATTAATAGAAGGCGTTAGTTTTCATATTATGTGTGAGGGATTTCATATTCTGGTCTCATCTAAGTCAAAGGATTATAGTCACATTATCTATATGGTATGATTTAGGACGTTTCATCAATCACATTGAATCTATATCCATAACCATCCATCATCCCATCTAACCTAGCTAGGATGCATTCTTTAATGCAACCATCTCACAAGGTTTTCTTGTATAGGTTGTGACGTTTTATGCATTTAAAGATTTGACTTTCAATTCAAATCTTGAACCAAATTGCTTTCTAATGCTGGAATCAGCTAATTTCTCAATCCGTATGTTTTCAATTCAAATTCAAAACACTAATATACCAAGTGTAATACCCTTTACTCTGATGTACCAATTAAACACTTTAATTGCATCATGTCTGCCATATCGAGTCATATTCGAAATGGATTAATACAATATTAATCTCTTAGATTTCTAAATAATTTGAGAACATCAAACTACCACCCTATGTATCTCTAGGTAATCTGCACCTCATCAAGACTACTTCGGCACTTGTCGCATAACTGGTGACGGCCAAAACAATCATCATAATGGAATATACCAACGAGACACTAATATGACATGCATACAAATTTTTGGAAACCTAATTTTAAGCAAATCAGTTTGGCATGCATACAACATCAAGTAACATATTTCTAATCACATAAAAAATGTTCCGAGGCATTGAAACCAAAAAACACATAATCATAACTTCAAACAAACTGGGTCAAGTAGTTTTCTCAAAACTTTCTAGCTCTGTATTTTGCTTGAAAAAATCATTGAAATAATTTAAATAAATTCTGAGAAAATTACAGAAGCTATAACATGTTCCCAATGAATATTTTTAGAATTTATTTCTAAGAAAAAGTCAAGCAACTCAGTAACCAAGCCAATGTAGAATCAGTGTTCCTCAACACAGACATTCCCAACAGTGCACAAGAAATTCTTAAATAAATATTCAATCACATAGAAAAAAAATTTCCATATTCATAGACATTTATAAACATCTTACAAAGAGGGTGGTGAAAGAAAATCCCAAAAACAATTTTTATAGAATTTATTCTCAAATTTGCAAGCATGCTTGTTCATGTAATGTGCATAAACATAGCAACTAGAACATTAGGGAATTAATTAGCAAAAACAAATCAGATCACATTGACAAATTTTTTCTTCCAAATTTTCTTGCCCAGATTTTCTCATGAGATAAATTCTTACATTCATTTTCACTTTTTCTTTGTATGTATAAAGGTGTGTGTAATGTGGAAGTAAAGAGGAGAGGGCTTTCTAAGTCATGCATTTAATGTCTTTAATTATATATATATAATTAAAGGTGGCCAGCATATATATATATGTTGGCCACCTTTATCGGGATCCATTTGGTTCTCATGCTCTCTATATAATAGATCTCTATCTAAAACCATTTTACAAATCCTCCGAGTCACTCTTATATGTGTGATCTATTAGGTTCTTGGTTATGTTGGCCACTTGGATTAATCCTTAATCCAAGCAAGTCATGAGCGACATTTAACAACACATCATGAACCACAAAGAACTAGAAAGTAAGTTGTTTGATGATTGAACTCATGCTCGTCACGGACCATCTCACGAACCCTTCTATAGACAATTGCTGTGTATTTCGTCCTTTCACCATTCTATACCCCACTTGGTTATGAGTATGGGCAAAGTGTCAAATCTCACTAGATTGACTATGTCAAATCTAGCCCAAGTGATATCAGTTCTCATCCTGGGACTCATTACTCTATATGTCAATGAAGACATTCTTCACGACATATGTACTTCAGCTAGAGATTTCTAAGTAATGACTCTGATAAGAGGCCATGTGTTGGACCCCGTTTTCGAAGTCCAACTCTTAATCATTATCGATACCATAACTGTTGGACCCCGTTTCCAAAGTCCAACCCTTAATAGGAATACATATATCATAACTTAGCATTTTATCGGAAATATCATGATACTCTCTAATTCAT
>JAOSBN010000177.1:13422180-13437005 GCA_027563595.1 Erythroxylum suave
CTAAGTGGGAGCTTAGGTAGAGGACGTAGGTCTTAGCACCGAACCTCTATAAACAGCGTTTGCCTTTCTTCCCTACTTCTTTATATTTCAATTTTGATTATTTATTTTGTGTGTTCTAATTCTTGATTTTATTGTAGCAATTTGCGAAAAATGCTAAAAGATCTATTCAACCCCCCTTCTAGATCGTTTACAGCATATAAGGCAGATATTGTTTTAGATGGAGCACTTTTTGTTTTATGCTCATATGGCTTATGGTGTGAGAATTAAATTGAGTTGTGAAACATGGTTGTTGCATTCTTCATGGCTGATGGTACCCAGTTTTGAATGAATGTTAACTTGCATATTTGATATCTCCTTAAGTGTTACTTTTGCTTCTCTAACTTGATGACTTTTATACTACATTACCCAAAATACATCCCACCTTATCCTTACCCACATTACAAAACTAAAAAAGTCCTTTGATTTATGATTGTTCATGTGACTTTTAATGGTGGAGAAATGAAATGATATGCGAAGTTATGGACTGTTGTGATTATGAATGGAGTTTGAGTCTACCCATCAAAATATCTTATTTAAACAACTATTATCCAAGTCTACCTCTAGATTAATCAATTTCTAAGGGTGATAAATGTTGATTGATCATGAGTAGAAGCTTTGAATATTAAGTTCTTGCTATAGGTTTTGAAATTCATTCATCTTTACTTATGATTATCTATTCTTAGGAAATATGGAAAGTGAGTAAGAGTTTTGGTTTATGATTTTGATTTTGATATTTGCTCAAGGACTATTAAAAGCTAAATGTGGGGGAACTTGATATAAGATTAAATGTTTATTGATTTTATTTACCACACTTAGTGATAAATGCTTAAGACGCTCACTTTAGCTCACATTTGATTTTAGGTACATTTTGAATGCGTAATGGCTATAGTGAGTCGAAAGTATTCTTGTTGAGCCATCTTCTTGAGATTCATACGCCATCATCTTCATAGGGAAAAAAGGAGAAGATTAAAAGAATAAGAGACAATAAAAGACAAACAAAAATGAAGAACAAGATTATTAACTGAAAGCTATTAATTTGGTATGGTTGTGAGTTAATATTGTTACAGTCGTGAGTCACTAAATAACTCATACCTTTATACACACACCAGCTTCCAACCGTGAGTTAATATTGTTACAGCCATGACTCACTAAGTAACCCATGCAAGATTATTAACTCAGGTGAGCCATTACAAACACACCAACTCCCATTCCACTTTTAACCTAGCGTTTAAGGTATAAAAAAGACATGTTATGTAAGACAAAAGAGAGGCTGGAAATGTGAACCAAAAGAGACAAAAGGAGGGTTGGATGCATCACAAGACAACTGTCCATTTTATTCCGTTTAACGTAGCTTTAAAATGGAACAGCCGAAGGTGAGTAAAGGGTTACCCTAGGTTTGTGCCTGCTAGAATAAAAACTATAGAGAAATGTGAGTACATTGTAACGGCTACACTTGGACAAGAATAAATAGAAAACTAAGGAGAACATCAAAATATTTTTGCCCACTTTTGTTTTTAAATGACTTGTTCATTTTCTCTTTAAAACCTAGCTGCTTCATGGATTTTTGGGGAACCACGGAATAAAAAAAAGGTGGTGGAAGTGTGACCATAGGTTTACATATGGTAAGTTTTAATATTTGTAATCTCGATAATACTGCAAGCGCACAGGTCTTTCGCATAGTACCTAAGGTATCGATTCCACAAAGAGGTTTAATCTAATCCTAAAATCTATGGCTGAATACAATTTACAATAATTCAAAATAATCAACTAATGCAAAAATTATTCAATCAAACAATCAAATTCAAGAATTAAAATTCAGAAATATAGACAAGATAGCAATTTGCACAACCCAATCAAGAATCAATCTAGGAACTACCAATAGAGAGAACGGGGTTCGATCTTAACAAAAACCTAATTGATTATGATATTATTGAATTATCGGGTCTAAATAGTCCTAGGGTGGATTACTCCCTCTCGAGTTATAATCTTTAACCCTAATTTATAAGCCCTAATTAGATTATAGAATTGTGATCTATTGATTTACAATTTACCCAAAACCTAAATTAGTTCTAAAATTTTCCAATAACCTACCAAAAACTTTTGCATGATCTCTCGCTATACAATTTTACTGGTCTGATTCAATTCTTAATCTATCAAACTACCTAATTCTCGTTAGCCCAATTTGATTTTTTTCACTTAGTTCACCCTCTCAGTTTGTTACTGAATTATTAAAAATAGAAATTGAATCACAAATAACTCAATAAAAACACAATAAATCAAATTTCATTAATATCAAAAATAAAATCCCAAAGGTGAGTTTAGACATACTCAACATTTAACAAATTCTCAATAACTATCTCAATCTTGTACATCAATAAAATTGAAAACAAGTTGGAAAATATGATTGGAACAGAATGGCAGAGGCAACAATGGTGGGAAACCACCTATTCTGGGAAGTACTTAGCATGGCTTCTTTTCCATATCTCTGTTCCTCGTTTCCTTCCTCAAATATCTCGATAAGCTCTCTAGGCTTTTCTAAAATTGGTTGATGCTAAAAACTCCCTCTCTGTTTTCTCCATGTTCTTTAAATACCTTGACAGTCCTAGGATTTATTCGAGGTCAAAATGGTCCGAAAAGTTCCTCGAAACTTGACATTTTCACTTATTTTTGTGTATGCCCGATGTAGGCCATGATTGTGGCCCTACTTGCCATAATTGTGACCAGCATCTACCCCTCTCTATCATAATCATGGCTCAAGTGCCATGATCGGGCCTGGATTGGACGCTTGGAGTATAGTGGCTCACATCTTTCTGTCACAATTGTAGCCTATGTTGTCATAATTATGGGCCGTGGTTTTGGCCCGAAAGTCTTTGAAATTTCTCCGTTCTTCAACATTGACCCTGAAACACTAACAAACACTTCAACGTATCTGAAACACATAACATTTAAGCTCAAAGACTTATACTAACCCATAAAAAACACTTAAACACATAAATTAACAAAATCCTAACCTAAATACACACTAAACACTCAAATTAACACTTAACACATAACAAATTAAACCCTAAAACATCATGCAAATCACAACTATCAACATCCCCACACTTAAACGTTTGCTTGTCCTCAGGTAAACAAAATGAAGAACACATAACAAACACACAACAAACAATGCAACAATGAGGCAATGGCCTCAACTTTATGAAATAAATTTAATCGTGAACACAATTATTCAAGTTATATTAAACCATTAGCATGCAAAATCCGTGTCTAGGGGCTTTAAACTAAATATACAACTTAATCGAAATCTAAGTGTTAATTTATTTACCCTTTTCAATTGCACACACACATTAATGATTCTTTGATCTTTCCTGTTCTGTAACTTTTCTTAAGTACAATTTCATGAAAAGTCAAGCTTATTACAAGTCCAGTAGGTTTATTAAGAAAACACATGATTTTTTAATTGAAAACAGACTTAGTCTTTTTACGTGGAGGCAAACATTGGTAAGGAATGTCAATCCGGTTACTCTTCTAAGTCATTTTTTTATTAAACTGCTTGGTTGAAATGCCATTATAACTTTTTGATGCGAAGGTGCACATTTGTGATGCATGTTGATTTGGTTACTCAGCTATTATCACGTTTTTAACTGGCTATTAGCTCTATTCATAACCCGAAAGCTAGTGGAATAGTTATTTCTTTAATAAAACATACACTTTTTTAATTTTTACGTACCTTGTTGTTTTTAGCTACTCCTTTCCATGAAAAATACTAATTAAGCTACTTAAGTTGAAATGCCTCAAATTATGATTGAACGTGGCAACTAAGAGGTTGTTAAACTTACACTGAATCCTAATTAAGATGTATATTCATCCAAAAACCCCAATTCACTAATTTTTCAAGTTAACGATTATTCACAACCTAATAGACGATGTTCAAAATTAAATGAATTTCAATCCATCTAATCCATTGACACATTTAAACAATTCACACAATGCAATGTAACATTATCATACCATATGCAAAATCACATAAAAAGAAAAAGACATAACCCCTCCCCACACTTGAATGACACATTGTCCTCAATGTAAGAAGGTAACAGACAAGCGCATAAAAGAAAAGAAGAAATAGAAAATTAAATAAAACAAAAACAAAAAATAAAGACAAAATAGAAAACGAAAATGGGTTAGAACAAATTCTCATAGAGATGGGGGTGAAGAAAGAACTCCCTGAGAGTCAACACAAATTACTACTATTTTATTGAAAACTCAAACAAATCTAACTATACTTAACAATTTCAAACAAACTTCTAAATTTGCTAATTTATGGTCTTTACCTCGATTTTGCATCCATAGAGGTGTCTTAATTATTCAAATATAAGGAAATCACTTCCTTATCTTCGGGAATCACTCCTTCAAGATAAAGCTTACAAAGATGCTTGTTAACCTTAAAAGTCTCCTTGTTAGCATTTTCCAGTTTGAGGGCTCCATGATTAAACACTTAAATGACTGTAAATAGTCTACTCCATCAAGATTTTAGCTTTCCTAGAAATAGAATCAGCCGTGAATTATGTAGGAGAACATGGTCTCTTACTTTGAATTCCTTTTGCGTAAGATGAGTATCGTGCCATTTCTTGACCTTTTCCTTGTAGAGTTTGGCATTTTCACAAGCATTAAAATGAAACTCTTTAAGTTCATCCAATTGTAGGAGTCTCTTTTCACTGACTTATTTCCAATCAAAATAGTCTCTTTAATTGCCCAATATGCTCAATGTTCTAATTCGACTGGAAAATGACAAGCTTTTCCATACACGAGCCTATAAGGAGTTGGTCCAATGGGTGTTTTAAAAATTTTCCTATAGGCTTATAAGGCATCATCTAGCTTTGTTGTAACATACCATTCTCAAAGGGAATATTCCCAATTGTATCAACAGTATTTGAGAATATACTCTACGTGGATGGCGCATTGAAACCATCAGAAAATACTCATTGGAAAATTTCTCACATGAAACACAATGTTAGCAGAACAATAATCAACTGGACCCATTTTATTTCCAATCATATATCCAGAATAACCGTTACATTTCTAGAGGGATTAGGCAAGGGAACCCTCTTTCCCCTTACCTATTCACTCTAGCGATGGAGGGGCTATCTCGGTTACTCACATAACTAGTGGAGTGTAATGGTCTGTTCCGATATCATTATCGATTTAGAGAGCTCAAGTTAACTCATTTACTGTATGCGGATGATGTAATTCTTTTGTATGAGGCTGATCCATAGGTAATTTCGATCTTAATAAGTATGCTGGCTACTTTCTTGGAGTGGTCAGGGATGGAATTGATTATACAGAAGAGTGGGGTTTTCATGTCATCCGATATGAGGAATCTCGATTGGATGGCTGAGTTGCTGGGGTACACTATACAGGATACTCCTTTTCTGTACTTAGGGGTTACCATCACATCGGGAAAACCCAAATTTCTGATTTTTAGCCTTTGTTGGAGAAACTGAAAGCCCAATATTATACGTGGCAAAATCATTTTCTATCACTTGTAGCAAGAGTCACTCTAATTGTGTCGGTGTTGAATAGCATACATATTCACTAGGCGGCTCATATGGTACTACCGAAGAAGGTGATAAAGGATATGGAGCGGATATTGAAATCCTTTTTATAGACCGAGAAACATGATAATAGTAAGGGAGCCAAGGTTAGTTGGAGTGAGATCACTACTCCGGAAAAACAAGGGGGTCTTAGAATCATACCGATCACACAAATGCAAACAGTATTGCCACTGAAGAGAATTTGGTGATTATTTGTTGATAAAGAAGATTTGTGGTGAAGTGCTTACAAAGCTATGGGCTGGGTGAACAAAGCTTTTGGCAACTTCACACACGTAGATAACATTCTTGAATTTTCAAGAGTATGATGCAATTAAGGGAGAAGTTTTATCCTTTTATGAAGGTAAGGGTGGGTAATGGTGAAAGGTCAAGTTTTGGTTTGACAATTGGTCCACGTTCAGCCCCTTATGGAACCGTGTTGACTTGATCCCACTTTGTAATCGGATTCCAATGGAGGCAACGCTGTGTTGGATTATTCGGGAATAGGAAAGAATGGCAATGTTAGATTTTGTCATGTGCTTGATAATTATCTGGCTAGACTTACGATTTGTAGTGGAGCAGATATGGCCATATGGAATGCCCATTCCAGTGGAGAGTTCACCAACAAGTCAGCCCGTAATTTTAAAGGGACGCTTGTGACAACAATGTCGTGGGGGGATCTTATATGGAAACAAGTATTAAGTCCAAAGTCTTCCATTTTTTTGTGGTTAACTGTCAAGAATCAGTTAAACACAAAAGATAGATGGTTTGGTAGTTATGACCCTATTTGTGTGTTATGTAAACTAGTTAATAAGAGCAGGGATCATTTATTTTTTGAGTGCCCTTATACGAAAGTGGTATAGAGTAGAACCTTGAATATGCTAAGGATTCCACGATTCTCCTCTCATTGGAATGAGGTGATAACTGATATGTTACAGCTGACCAAGGTAGGACAACAAAATAGCCTCCTCATTAAGACTACTTTTCAGATGACGATTTATTACCTTTGGCAGGAGAGGAACAAGAGAATAACTGAAATATGAACTTGTTGAGTCAATAGTTAACTTGATTAGAGAAGTAATGGTGGTAAAAGGAAAGCAAGCAAGCATCGACCCGAAACTCCAGAGGATTTGGAGGATTTAATAGATGTAGGCTTCTTACTTGGTGTTTTGTATCCAGAAGTGACACTTGGGTTGGTTTTCATTTTTTGTTATCTATGTAATGGATTTTATATAAGTCTTACTTATTAAGCAATATAATTCTAGTTTAAATTTCAAAAAAAAGAATAACCGTTACATTTCATAATTCATTTACACAAAATAAAATAATTATGAAATACAATGCTTAATACAATTTGACTAAAGACATATGTAAGTACAAATTGATCTTGAACACTAACTTATGTTCATATGCAGTGGCTAAGCTACAATTGGTTTAACTGTGAAAAGCCGAGTTACAATTTCGACGAGTTTTACAAACTTAATGAGCGAACCATCATTGATAAGCTCACTCATGTCATATACACATATAACTAAATACACACCATACCTCATCTCATAAAGAAATAATAAGTGTCACATATACCATATACTCCTTTCAGACAAAATTTGATTAAACATATTCCAATCAATCACATTATCATCAAATATACAATTATGACATATCACTTTATCCTCACAATTCGAGAAATGTATTCACAATCATATATTTACAAATGTAGATGCATATAAGACTCCACTTTCGTTATTATTTCTTGTGACTGAGCGCCTTTCAGATATAGATACAAATATAGATACAGATACAGATACTGGCCCATTGGGCTCAGTCCAATACAGAAATAACAAAACAAAGCTCTACGTGTAGAATTTTGAGCTTAAAGCTCATCCAGACTAGCTACTCTAATCACAACGCCTTTAACTAATCATGTGTTTAATGTAATGCATCAAATCATAGAATATTCCATTAATAACATGTACTTATGATGCATAAATAGAATCTCAAATTCATCATACCTCAGTCTGACATTCAACTTTCGTTGACTATTCAGAAATCATTCAGAATCATATACTTATATGCAAATCAGAACGTTTCCAATACATTCCCAAATATCAATCTCCTCATACTATTAATATCTGGAATTCATATATAGATCATTCACAGTTCAATAATGGGAAGTTAATCAGATATAAATGAATCTTAGTGATATCATCTAGGTTGACTTACAGTACGCCCTTGTATATGCTATTGCCTAGACGGTTTGGCAATGAAGGTATGATGGAGTCGGTCTTTTTGTGTCTCTAATCAAGCAATACACACATGTACACATCACTACTTAATTAATAAAATAAATACTTAAATTTACACATGTATATATGTCATGTTCAATGCATGCTCAATTGATCATTCCAGGTATGTAACTTTATCCACAAATCTTAATCATTTATAGATCATGACTTGCACATCATTTAGTTTGCAATTAGGTTTATGCCTTAAGTAAACTAATCACTTTCCATTCATCATTCATAAATTCATCAATCTTTTCCTAGTAGTATACATTCACCAAAATTTTTCCAGCAACATATACTGAGACATTCACTCAATTCTCATTCATAAATAACGTATGTTCTTTAATAATCATTCATCCATACCTTATACACATTATTCATGTCCTCAATATCATATTTACATTAAAAGAACTCTTTTATTCCTTTAAAAACTCATAATTTGCTAGATTTGAACTCAACCACATCCAAAATAGTCCTTTCTTTAAGTTATGCTTCAATTAACTACATAAAGTTATCAAGATATCTTCTGGATAAATTGTTTCACATAAGAATTAATAAGACATCAATAATCATTTTTCATGTTTATAATTTGACTAATTCGAGCTCTAAAGTCCCCAAAAATTAGGAGAAAACATAAGGTTCCTACACAGGGTTCTATTACAGGTAGTATCAAGAAAATACATATAACTCAAGCTCTTGTCACTATTTTATCAAGCCACTTTCACATAAGTAAAGCTAAGACTTATAAATACAACTTTCATTCTTTGAGTTTCTTCAAATTCATGCCCTAAAGATATGTGAAATAGGTCTGAAGAGGAAGATGAAATTATAACCAGAATTTCGACCTACAACTCTATTTTTTCCAGATTTTCTCAAGACAGGTTTCAGGTTAGTTTTGTATGGCCATTCTGACATAGAAAATTAGGTTTCTAAGCAATAAGTTCTATAAACAAAATTTCCCCTATGTCTTAAGTTTCTAATGAACTAAATTTAATACAATTTGGTTCATTAATATTATAGTTATACCCAAAATACTGCAGACTATTCTCAAACAGCGACAGTACCCAGTACTTAAATTCAAGCCAAATTTCAAAACCATTAGGGACAGAATTCAAAATTCATTCCTTCATGAAAATTTTAGTCATGTCTCTAGTATAATATAATAAAAAATAATCCCATTTGGATATATACAGATCAAGATGGACAAAATACAGATGCCTATTCAGTGGAAACACTCCATCTGACATATTCTAGCACATTTCATCATCAACCTTTCATGCAATTCATTCCAATTCAAGCACCATTCTTATACCATTTAGCATGCCTTAAAGCTTAGATTATTACTTACATATTATACTTCCAATTGAACGTAAAACTTTAGATAAAACCAAGTCTACAATCATTCAAGATCAATCACGAATCTCAGTGAAAATAGATTGTTTTTGGATAGCAATATGAAGACCATTTTTAGCTGATTTGTTGACTAATTTGTGAACGGTTAACATGTGATACTCATGCAAGTTTTTGATGGTGAAGGAGAATGAAGGTAGCTTCAGAAACTCATCTTGCATTTTCAATATGTTAGCTAGGTGTCATAAAAATACAAAGCCATATGTCTTAAGGCATGTAATGTCATTTGTTCAATAATCACCCTTTAAACAGTCCACATGTCATTCCAAGATTGGTCTACTTTTCACATAATAATTGGTACATTTGTCACACATTTACTAGTCCATTTTTCACATATTTAACTATGTCAAATGTCACTCAATTTTAGGCTTAGTCATCCTAATTTTTCATGTCTCAATTTGTCTTGCCACTTGGCATTTTTCCAAGACTAAATATACATGTTAATTTATCAATCTCCAAATTATGAAAATTAATTTCCAAGTTGCTACTTTATAATCCATCAATTATTGTCTTTAGTAAACCAAAATATAAGACATTGGAAAGCATAGTCATATCTCATATCACATTCAATTTCATACCCCTAAAATATGTCAATTGAGTGCATTTGCTAACTTATAATGTGTACAAATATCAATTCGTGTATATGCTCATATTATGTCTTTGAATACAATTATGAACTCATGTCATAAATGTACCAATTTCGTTCTATATGTTCACACTCATAGGACTCATTAGTCTAACTCTTTAAATTTCTTAATGATTTGAGAGACAGGATGCTACATTTATTACCTAATATTTTCTAGAGTTGTTCATTTTCTTTTCCAAAATTTATTTTAGCTCCCTATTAACAACTTTCACTTGGCCACCAGTCTGTAAATGGTAAGATTTGGCAACTCGATGGTGCACTCCAAATCTTTTTAAGATGGAATTAAAAGATCTGTTATAGAAATGTGTGCCTCCATCACTTATTATTATTCGTGGCACTCCAAACTGATTAAATAGTTGTTTAATGAACTTTTTCACTACCTTCACATTATCGGTTGGAGATTCTACCACTTTTTCCCAATGTGAAACAAAATCAACTCCCACTAGAATGTATATGTTTCCCATTAAGAATGGGAAAGGACTCATGAAATCGATGCCCCACGCATCGAAGTCTTCCACTTCTTGAATGTTGAATAAAGGCGTTTCACCCCTTTTGGAGATGTTACCTATTCTCTGGCACTGATCACATTGTTCCATGTAGGTCTGAGCATCCTTAAACAACTATGGCCAATAAAATCCACTCTTAAGTACCTGAGCTGCTATTTTGTTGGCCCCGTAATGCCCAACATACTGACCTTCATGACATTACTTTAAGATGTCTAACATTTCCTCATTTGGAATACATCATCGCATCAACCCATCTGCACATACTCTATATAGGATTGGATCATCCCATATATATCGATTACAATCATGTAAGAACTTCTTCCTTTGTTGGTAAGAGAGATCTGACGGAAGTTTACCACTGGCAACATAATTTGCCATATCCTAGTAAGACTCTCAAGTAGCATCAGAGTTTCATCAGGGAAATTTTTGGTAATGTCATCAGTTGGCTTGCATTCCCCTCCCTCAAGTCCAGATAAGTGGTCGGTAACCACATTTTTTGCTCCCTTTTTATCTCTCACTTTTAAATCAAATTCTTGTAAAAGTAATACCCATCGAGTGAGCCTAGGTTTTGCATCTTTCTTGTTGAAAAGGTATTTTAGTGCTACATGATCAGTGAATATGATTACCTTTGAACCTAAAAGATATTGTCAAAACTTATCGCACGCATACACTACTATAAGTAATTCCTTTTCTATAGTAGTGTAATTCAACTGGGGTCCTGCCAGAGTCTTACTAATATAATCAATCGCATACAACTTCTTATCTTTCCTTTGGCCCAGAACGTAACCTATTTCTTGGTCACTTGCATCACACATAACTTTGAATGGAAGTGTCCAGTCTAACAGTGACAAAATCTGTGTTGAAATTAATGCCTCCTCTAATGTGTTAAATGCATGCATAAACTTATTATCAAAGTAGAAAGGCACATCCCCGACTAAAAGGTTTGTCGAAGGTTATGTAATTTGTGAAAAAGTATTTGATAAATCAACGGTAAAATCCTTCATGACCTAAAAATCCTCGTATACCTTTTACATCACTTAGCAGTGGAAGTTTCTCTATTACCTCTTTTTTTGCTCGGTTAAATTTGAATCCTTGATGTGAGATCTTATGCCCTAGTACTATCCCTTCTTACACCATGAAATGACATTTCTCCCAATTCACAATGTATCTTTAAAGAACTTTATCCAAATTAATTACAAAAATGTCGAAAGAATCTCCAAAGACTGAAAAATCATCCATGAACACCTCTATTATGTCCTTTATCATGTCAGTGAAGATAGACATCATACATCTCCGAAATGTAGCTTAGGCATTGTAAAGTTCGAAGGGCATCCATTTGTACGTGAAGGCGCTATAGGGTCTAGTGAATGTGATCCTCTCTTGATCATCAGGGTAGATGGAAATCTAATTATAGCCCGAGTATCCATCTAAGAAGAAATAAAATGAATGGCCAGCTCCCCTTTCTATCATCTAGTTTATGAATAGGAGAGGAAAGTGATCTTTCTTATTCACTTAGTTGAGTTTGTGATAATCTATGCATACTCTCCATCCTGTGATTGTTCTTGTTGAAATCACTTCTCCACTATCACTTTCTATCACTATCATTCCACCCTTCTTATGTACACATTGTAACTATCAGAGATGGGATAAATTATCCCTCAATCTAGTAGTTTTATGATCTCCTTCTTGACCACCTCTTTCATGTTAGGATTCAATCTCCATTAACGCTCCCTCACCATTTTGCATCCTTCCCATAAGCTTATTCAGTGCATGCAGACATTTGGGCTTATTCCTAGAATGCCAGCAATCTACCATCTGATGGTTTTCATCCGCTTCCTAACTACTTCTACCACTTTCTTGTTTCTCATCCAATTGGTTGGAAATTATTATCAATAGCATTTGACCTTCACCAATAAAGGTGTACCTGAGGTGTGCAGGAAAAGGTTTAAGCTCTAATATTGATGGTTTCTTTAAAGGTGGTGGTATGGGTGCTTCAGTTCGAACCAATTTATCTTGACGCACTTGAACCTCTACCTCCTCCATCTTATCATCTCCTTTAAATTCGGGATTATGATATTCATTTTCTACCTCTTCTTCTAATGACTGCAATTTTATTATGCAACTCTCAACTCGTTCTTGTGAATTTTTATCCATAATTTTAACTTTCATGCATACGCTACTCGTTATTGGATTCTTTAATGCCTTATTCATATTGAATTCGATTTGATCCTCACTTATTTGAACTGTTAATTTTCACTCGTGAATTATGGACTTTCCCATATTCATAAATGGTCAACCTAAAATCAGTGGACAGTTCTTATCTTCCTTAAAATCCAAAACCAAAAAATCTACTGGAATAATGAACTTATCTGCTTGCATTAGAACATTTTCCACTATTCTAAATGGTCTTTTAATGGATTGATCCACCAACTGAATTAACATCAATGTAGGCTTGACTTCAACCAGTCCCAACTTCCAAAAAACAACAACACAACAATACCCAAATTTCTGCCTAAGCAAGGTATGGGGAGGGTAAGATATACGCAGTCATGCCCACATCTCCTATAGAGATACAGAGACTGTTTCCTTATAGACCTCCGACTACTTTGGTGACTCGAACTCAAGACCTCCTTAGTCTTAAGTGAAGAGTTAACCAACTAGGCTACTCCTTCTTGTCCCAACTTCCTGGTTATTAATAAAGGCATGAGGTTAATGCTAGCTTCCAAATCACATAAACACTTAGTGAATTCAAACTCACCAACCACAAAAGGTATTATGAAACTCCCTGGATCCTTCAATTTAGATGACATTTGAATGGTGACTATAGATCTATAGGTTCCTATTAAAGCTACCGTCTGATTGTCTTCCTATGTATGATTCTTCAATAATAAGTCCTTTAAGGCATATGTTCCAATGTCGTCCTTGGTTAGCTCCATGGTCCATGTTTTGTTGAAACTCCTCGGCCATTGTCGATTTTCCGATATCTTCTTGTCACCAAACTTTCCTAAGGGTTCGTTCTAATTGTGTGATATCCAAATCTAAAGTCCCCACTGCACAACTTGAACCTCTCGTGACTTTTGTGTTTATTCAAGAGTGCAATTTTTGAAATAATAAATAAAGAATGAAAAAAAATTAAAAACTAATCCAACGCTTTAAACTATAAAACTAAACTATCGCCTCCCCAGTAACGACACCAAAAACTTGATCACAGGTTTACATATGCTAACTTTTAATATTTGTAACCTCGATAATACCACAAGTGCATGGGTCATTCACGTAGTACCTAAGGTATCGATCCCACGAGGAAGGTTAATCTAATCCTAAAATCCAAGGTCAAGCACATCTCACAATAATTTAAAATAAACAACTAATAAAGAAATTGTTCATTCAAAAAATCAAATTCAATAATTAAAATTCACAAATATAAATAAAATATAATTTTGCAAAACCCAATCAAGGATCAACCTAGGAATTACCAATTGAGAGAAGGGGGATGCAGCCTTAACGAAAACCTAATCGATTATGAAATTATTGAATTATCAGGTATAGACAATCCTAGGGTGGATTACTCTCTCAAGTTATAATCTTTAACGCTAATTTATAATCCCTAATTAGATTATGGAATTGTGATATCTCGATTCACAATGTACCCAAAACCTAAATTAGTTCTAAAATTGTCCAATAACCTACCAAAAACTTATGCACGATCTCTTGCTACACAATTTTACCAGTTTAATTCAATTCTTAATCTATCAAACTACCTAACCCTCGTTAGCCCAATTTGATGATTTTCACTCGATTTATCCTCTCAGTTTGTTATCGAATTCTTAAAAACATAAATTGAATCACAAATAACTCAATGAAATCACAATAAATCAAATTTCATTAATATCTAAGACAAAATCCCGTAGGCGAGTTTAGACATACTCAACATTCAAAAAATCCTATTCTCACAACTATCTCAATTCTATACATCAATAAAATTGAAAAAAATTTGGAAAATACAATTGAAACGGAGTCGCGGAGGAAGCAACGGTGGGAAACCTCCTATTTTGGGAAGTACTTTGTATGGCTTTTTCTCCTTGTCTCTCTTCCTTCATTTCTTTCCTCAAATCACTCAACATGCCCTCTAGGGTTTTCAAAATTTGGCTAATCCAAAAAGCTCCCTCTCTATATTCTTCATGTTCTTTAAATACCTTAGCAGCCCTAGTGTTAGGCCCCGAAAATTTTATTATTTTAGTAAGCATGAACTAAATGAATTTTGTGTTCTTGACGGGTGAATCATTTTAATTAGGGTTAATTATTATGTCAAGTTTAGGAGGATTTATTCCATGGATTGATAGAAATTGAA
>JAOSBN010000177.1:13440220-13452016 GCA_027563595.1 Erythroxylum suave
ACTATAACTTTTACTCCCGATATCGAAAAATATCAAACTTTATGGCGACAGAAAGATTTTAACATAAGCTACAAGTTTCATGAAGATCACTTTCTCAAATTCAGCCTAAATCAAAAAGTCAACTCTCCATGACCAAAAAGTCAAAGTTTTCTTAATTCTTCAAAATTTGTCACTTTTTCTCTTTATTTCTTAATTCTCAACTTCCATTTCAATCCACTAAGTCACTTTAACTTTCATAACCCTACAAATCTATTCAACACCCAAAGTTATCAAAATCCATCAATTCTTTCCTTATCACTTTCTTTTAAGTATAAATACATTCATACCTAAACATATAAATAATAACACTCATTTCTTTTTACTTATTATTTCTAAATTTCACCTAAAAATCGGGGTCCAACATATAAGGCATAATAAATAAATATTTTTCTAATCAAAAGGAAATTTTGATTGATTTTTAAAGAAATCTCTTGATCTTTAAACAAACATTTGGGAAACTTTTGAAATTATTTTGAATTAAGTTTTTGTCAAAGGAGTGCATTTTGATCCTAAAAAAAACTTAAGAAATTTGAAGTTTTTATTTTTAGGTATACTAAGTCAATCAATCTAGGTCAACGGTCCATCAATGCTATGTTCTTTGGATCCATCATTCGATCAATATAGGTGAATGGTCGGCCAATGCCTCTCAAAAAGAAAGAAAAATTGTTTTCTGATTTTCTAACCATACTAATTGGTACATTGGTCAACCAATATAGTACATTGATCAACTAATGTGTTTGTATTATTTGAAAAGACATTATCATAAGTTTGTTATCATTTTGGTCAAACAATATGATAGAATATTTGACAATTCTACTATTACTATTCATTGTAATAACTATTTTTTTTATTTTTAATGACTATTTTAGGTTATTTAAGTATAATAGGACAACAATATAAGTTATGAAAAGTTTCTCAAACAATATAAAGAGTTTCTAATAGCCTTGATAGATTAAAGGGTGCATATGTGTGTCATAAAACACATGTTATGACTTTTCCCATTGTTGTGAGCAATAAAAGGAGTTCTAAAGCTATATAATTATTATAATTATGGAAATTACTTAGGATACACTTTATGAGGGTTCGTCTTAACCTTGAATAAGATTTTTACATGATTACTTTTCACCTATGAAAAAGCAAGATGATTGTAATGTTTATCTTCATCTATGATAAAGAAGATGTTATAAGGAGGGTTGATCTTTGCTCATTAAAGGAAGAAGATAGTGAATTTTCAAGTTTAGCTTATCGAGTAAAGTAAAACAATAGTTGTTTGGCCAAATTACTAAATTGGTTTTTATCTTTATTTCCATACTCTCTTTTATTTATTATGGTGATTGTTTCATAATTATTGTACGTGAATTTTGCATAACTATTCATTAGTTTAGAAATAAAAAAAAGTGAACACACATTGGTTGCCCCCTCTTATATGTGATTTGGGGGCTAACAATTGGTATCAAATCATGTCATGTTCATTGCTTTTAAACTTTTAATATACTTTAGTAAAGATCCTTATGACATAATTTGATTTACTTTTTCACCAAGATATGTAGGTGCCATTTCTTTAAAAGTGACAATAACATACATATGAAAATTAGGATGAAACACTTTCTTTTATCCGAAGGAGTTAATCATTAAGGAGTTGTAGAAAATGGTCCTTATATCTGAATGAGATCTATAATTGCAGATAAAATGAAGACTAAAGTACCAAATAATATAAGTGAATGAAGCAATAACAATAAAATACTTATTGTGTTAAATTGCAATGTGGTGCATATTTTGTTTTGAGCTATTGATATAAATGAATTCAATAGAGTGTCTACTTATGAATCTCCTACAAGATATAAAACATACCTGAAATCACACATAAATGCATTACTTAAATAAAAGAGGGAAAATTGAGTTTGTTAATGCATTAATACAAGTTATTTATGTTAATAAAATTGAATCGATTTCTAATACACACACACACACACACACACTTCATGGTGTTCTTAAAGTTGAATAAGAACAAACAATTGAAGAAAAAGAAGAAATCACGTAAAGCCATATGAGATGACACTATTGGTAAGGAAAGTGAGGAATCTAAAAATTTGGTGGCAAGTATGTGCCTTGTAGCTAGTAATAGTACCCTCTTCCTAAAATTCTTACAATGATAATGATGATTGCTATGTTGATCTTTTATATGTTAGTAGAATGCCTAGAGGTTATGAGTTTGAAAAGTAAGAAATTATATTCATATCATAGAGAGAGTTTAAAGCTCTTATATACATGCATGATTAGAATGAGAAATTGAAATAAGATATGCATCACATGATAGAATCTAAGAATGTGGTTATTGCCAATGACAATGAGTATAATTTGTTACATGATAATGAGATGTTAAAAATGATATCAATATTCTCAAAAAGTCATTGTCTATATTTACTTTATGGTGCAAAAAATTGAATAGCATACTTAGAGATTAAAAGAGATTATATGATGGGCATAGGATTAGTACACTTATGGAAATGCATCATCCAATGCCATGACTTTTATTTTTGAAAGAAAACCATATTTATAATGATGATTTATTACCTAAGTTATCATATATGCATAGAGAAATCAATTCTAGACAAGAAAATTTCAATGCTAATACATCATTTTCTAGGTCTTATGCTGTAAAGAAATTCTGTGCATTTACATATGATTCATAGTCTAAACCTTTGAAACTTAATTCATAAGACAAAAATAAGCACATTTTTTATTCAAAAACATATCAAAAGAGCATGCAACATTTTTCTCATTCGTATAGACCTTTTTATTATCAAATGGCTTAAAACAAACTCTCAGTAATTATAGGCCACCGTACAAGTAAAAGACACATGTTCTAAATCAATAAAGGATATATTTTCATCCAAATAGCATATTTTATACCAATTCTTTTGTTAGGCCTCACTATCATTGTTCGCTCAAGGTTACATGTGCTAAGTTTTCCTATTTATAACCGTGGTAATTACCGCAAGTGCATGGGTCGCTCGTGTAGTATCTAAGGTGTTGATCTCACGAGGAAGGGAACTAGTCCTAAAACCTAAAGGTAGCTAAGTTCAAAATACCTAATTAAACAACGACTATAGAAATTAAAATTAATTGACAATCAAATATGAGAAATTAAAGTGCCAAAGGATAAAAGAAATAGCCAACTCACATAAATAATCTGAAAATCAACCTAGAAATGGCCAATTAAGAGAAAGGGGGATTTAATTCGAAACTAAAGAAAATCTAATCAATCATGAAATTTCCAACTTAACAGGTATACACAGTCCTAGGGTGAATTACTCTCTCTCGAGTTATAATTCTTAGTCCTAATTGATAATCCCTAATTCAAATTATAGGAATTGCGATCTCTCGATCTGCAATTGATCCAAAACCTAAATTAGTTCTAAAATTGTCTATTAACCTACCGGGAATCTATTCTCGATCTCTCGTTACATAGCTCTACCGGTTTGATTCAACTCTTTACCTATCGATTTACCTAACTCTCATTCTACTAAATCGATGATTTTCACCCAGCTCACCCTTTCAGTTTATTGCCAAGTTATAAAGAATCGAAATTGAATCACAATTAAATCGAATAGAACATAATCAATTAAACTTCATTAATCTCAAGAACAAAAAACCCCAAAGGTGAGTTTAGACAAAAGATCAACTCTCAACGACAATATTCTTTATCAATATCCAAATCTCATACCTCAATGAAATAAAAAAATAGAAAAATACTATCAGAATGATTTTGGAGGTTGTGACTGCTAGAAACCACCTATTATGAGAAGTACGTCGCATCAAATGTATCTCCGTGTCTCTCTTCCTTCGTCTCCTTTCTCAATCACTTGATCTCTCTCTATGTCTCTCTCAGAATTTTACAAAATCTCACTTTCTTTTTGCATGACTCTCTTGCTCTCCAAAGACTCCTGGCTACTGTCTTGTAATGTTCTATTTATTCTCTAATAGCCCTAGGTCAAATTTCGGATTGAAATGGTCCAAAAAATCACTCAAAATCTAAATTTCATGTCAACCCGACACAGGGCATGATCGTGGCCCTACATGTCATGATCGTGGCTGGCGCTTTAACCTTTCTATCCTTTCCATCACGATCATGGCCTGACTTGACGCTCTCTGTCATTATCATGGCCCAAAGTGCATGATCGTGGCCTGGCTGCTTCTGACTCTTCCTTCTCTATTACGATCGTGGCCAATATACACAATCTTGGCATGTGTTTTTAAGTCTGAAACTCTTAAAATCTTCATCGTTCTTCCCTGTTTACCCTACAACAATAGCACACACATCAAGGTACCTTAAAAATATAATAATTGCGCTCAAAGATTCAAACTAGCCCATAAAAACAATTAAACACACAAGCTAACATATTTAAACACATAAACACACATTCAGCACTCAATTTAACACCAAATACTTAACAAATTACAGCCTAAAACATTATGCAAAACACAATTGTTAACATCCCCACACTTAAACATTTGCTTGTTCTCAAGCAAACAAAACATAAACTCGTAACAACACAAAACACGCAATGCAATAATGTGATAATAGCTCTAATCTTAATGAAATAATTTTAATCTTAGACAAAATTATTTGAATTATGGGAAATTATTAACAAACAAAATATGTGTTTAGGGCCTTTGAACTTAATATACATCTAAATCAAGACCTAAGTGTTCACTTATTTACCCTTTTCAATTGTACACACATATTAATAATTCTTTGGTCCCTCGAACTTTGTAACTGTTCCTAAGTATAATTCCATGAAAATTCAACCATATTACAAGTTTGGTAGGTTTTTATTTAAACCACTTTTTTTAAATTTAACCCGAAACTTAGCCTTTTACTCAGAGGCAAACATTTGTGATGAATGTCGATCTGGCTACTCAACTAAGACATTAAACAGCTTGGTTGAATGTCATTATAGACTTTTTATGCAAAGGCACACATTTGTCATGCGCGTCGATTCGGTTACTAAGCTATTACCACGTTTTCAACTAGCTACTAGCTCTATTTATAACTTGAAGGTCAACGAAATAGAAATTTATTTAACTACTTTTTTCAATATATTATCTACCTTGTTGCTTTTAGCTATTTGTTTCCATAAAAAAATACTAGTTAAGAGACTTAAGCTAAAAGGCCTCAAATTATGGATGAATGAAATAATCTAGAGGGGTGTTAAATTCTCCTAAGTCCTAATTAGGCTGTATATTTATCCAAAAGATCCCCTAATTCACTAATTTCGAAGGCTAATGATCATTCATAACCTAATAGACTATATCCAAAATTAAAAATTTTCACTCAATCTAAGCCATTAGCACATTCATACACTTCACACAATGCAACCTAATAACTATAATATGGTATGCAAAATCACATACAAAAGAAAAACATATAATCTCTCCCCACATTTGAACAACACATTGTCCTTAATGTAAGAAGGAAGCACACATAAACACATAAACAATAAGGAAAGGCAGAATTAGATTAAACAAGAAACAAATAAAATTGACAATGAAAATAAAAACAAAAATAAACAGAAACAACCTAGAACTAAAGGTTAATTTAGGAAAGAAAATTAAAATGAAACAACTGGGTTAGAAATAAATCCTAAGGAGACTGGTGATGGTGTCTCCCTAAGATTTTGCAAGAATCGCTGATAGTTTATTGAAAGTAAAACTAACTACAACTAACATTTTCGAATAAAATCTAACTGTTTGCTAGTTTATGGTCCTTAGCTTAACCTTTCATTCAGGGGAGCATTTTTAATTAGTCAAAGACAAGGAAATCATTTCCTTATTTGTGAGAAGTACTCCTCCAAAATACAACTTGCACTAGTGCCCATTAAAATTCTCTTTGTTAGCATTTTCCAATTTGATAGTTCTATGATCAAAGATTTGAATTACCGTGAACGGTCCGCTCCAGCTAGACTTTAACTTCCCTAAAAATAGCCTCAACTAGGAATTATATAGTAGAACGGTGTCTCTTACTTTGAATCCCTTTTTCTTGAGATGAGCATCATAGCATTTCATAACCTTTTCCTTATAGAGATTGGTGTTCTCATAAGCATTAAAGCGGAACTCTTCAAGCTCGTCTAGTTGTACAAGTCTCTTTTCAGCGACTTGCTTCCAATCGAAGTTTAATGCTTTGATCGCCTAGTACGTTTGATGTTCTAATTCGATCGACAGATGACATGCTTTTCCATACATGAGTCTATATGGTGTTGTTCCAATGGAAATCTTAAAATATGTTCTATAGGCCCATAAAGCATCATCCAACTTTGCTACCCAATCCTTTCAAGGGTTGTTCACTATCTTTTCCAGAATTTGTTTTAGCTCTCAGTTAACAACTTTTGCTTGGCCACTAGTATACGAATGGTAAGGTGTAGCCACTCAGTGGTGTGCTTCGTATTGTTTTTGGGGGTCATCAAAAGATCTGTTGCAAAAAGGTACACCTCCATCACTTATTATTATACATGGCACTCCAAACTGATTAAATAGCCATTTAATGAACTTTTGAACCACCTTCCCATCATTGATCGGAGATGCTATCGCTTTGGCCCATCGTGAGTTATAATCGACTCCTACTAGAATGTACATATTTCCCATTGAGGATGGGAACAAGCCTATAAAGTCAATGCACCAGACATCGAAGACCTCTACCTCTTGAATGTTGGATAAAGGTATCTCATCCCTCTTAGAGATGTTACCTATCCTTTGGCATCGATCGCATTGTGCCACAAAGGTATGTGCGTCCTTAAACAACTGCAGCCAGTAAAATCCACTCTTTAATATCTGAGCTGTCGATTTGTTGGCTCCATAATGCCCAGCATATTGCCCTTCCTGACATTGCTTAAGGATGTCTAACATCACAACGTCTCATTAGACTGTCTGCACAGGCTCTATATAGGGTTGGTTGATCCCATAAATAACAGTTACTGTCATGTAAGAACTTCTTCCATTATTGGTAAAAGAGAGCTGGGGGAAGTTTACCACTGGCCACCTAATTAGTGATATCTACAAACCATGGTGTAGTCAAGCTCTCTAGTAACATTAGAGTTTCATCGAAAAAATTCTCATTAATATCATTGCTTATCTTGCATTCCCCTCCCTTACGTTTGGATAGGTAGTCAACTACGACATTTTCAACTCCCCTTTTATATCACACTTCTAAATCAAATTCTTGCAAAAGTAACACCCATCGAATTAACCTAGGTTTTACATCTTTCTTATTGAAAAGGTACTTTAATGTTGCATGGTCGGTGGATACAATCACCTTTAATCCTAAAAGGTATTGTCGAAACTTATCACACTTATACACTACTGCAAGTAATTCCTTTTCTGTAGTGGTGTAATTAAGCTGTGGTTCTACAGGAGTCTTACTGGTATAGTAGATTGCATGCAACTTCTTGTCTTTTTGTTAAACCAAAATGCATGCTATGACCTGATCACTTGCATCACACATCACTTCAAACGGCAGCATCCAATCTGGTAGTGATAAAATTGGTACCGAAATTAATGCCTCATTTAAAGTATTGAACACAAACATACACTTATCATCAAACACGAAGGGTACATCCTTGACTAAGAGATTTGTTACGGGTCTTGCTATTTGGGAAAAATCCTTGATGAAGCGATGGTAGAACCCAACATGACCTAAGAATTCTCACATACCTTTTACATTACTTAGTGGTGGGAGCTTCCCTATTACCTCTATCTTTGCTCTGTTGACTTCGAACTCTTGATGTGAGATTTTGTGCCCTAGCACTATTCCTTCTTGTACCATAAAATGGCATTTCTCCCAATTCAGCACTAGGTGTAATTCTTCACACCTTTGAAGAACTCTATCCAAATTAGTTAAACACATGTTAAAAGAGTCTCCAAAGACTGAAAAATCATCCTTGAATACCTCCATTATGTCTTCTATCATGTCCATAAAAATTGACATCATGCATGTCTAAAATGTGGCTAGAGCATTGCAAAGTCCGAAAGGCATTCATTTGTATGCAAACATACCATAAGGGCAAGTGAATGTTGTTTTCTCCTAATCATTAGGATAGATGAAAATTTGATTATAGCCTGAATATCCATCTAAAAAGAAATAAAATGATTGGCGAGCTACCCTTTCTATCACCTGGTCTATGAATAAGATAGGAAAGTGATCTTTCTTAGTAACTGAGTTGAGTTTTCGATAATGTATACACACTCTTGATCCTGTGACTATTCTTGTCGAAATTACTTCTCCACTTTTGCTCTCAATGACCGTCATTCCTCCCTTTTTACGTATGCATTGCACCAGGCTGACCCATTCACTATCAGAAATGGGATAAGTTGTACCTGCATCGAGGAGTTTGATGATTTCCTTATTGACTACCTCTTTTATGTTAGGATTCAGCCTCTGTTGACGCTCCCTCACTATTCTACATCCTTCCTCTAAGTTTACTTGATGCATACAGACATTCGGGCTTATTCCAAGAATATCTTCAATCTACCATCCGATGGCTTTTATTCGCCTCTTAACAACTTCCACCACCCTACTTTCTTGTTTTTCACTCAATTGGTTGGAAATTATTATTGGTAGAGTTTGACCTTCACCGAGCAAGGTATACCTGAGGTATGCAGGTAAAGGTTTAAGCTCTAATGTCAGAGGCTTCTCTGAAGATGGTGGTGCGGGTGCTTCGGTCTGAACTAATTTATCTTGATGCATTGAAACATCTGTCCCCTCTATCGCATGATCTTCTCTAGATTTAGGATTTTTATGTTCATCTTCATCCTCTACTTCCAATGATTTCATTTCTGCAATGCAACTTTCAATTTGTTCTTACAAATTTTGATCCAATATTTCAACTTTTATCCACGCACTGCTCGTTATAGGATTCTTTAAGGCCTTACTTATATTGGATTCAACTTGATCTTCGCCTATTATCAATGTCAATTTACTTTCATGGACATTGATTATAGCTTTTTCGGTGTTCATAAATGGTCAACCTAACATCAATGGGAAATTCTTATCTTCTTCAAATTCAAGAACCACAAAAGCCACAGGAATAATGAACTTATCTACTTGCATCAGAACATCTTCCATGACTCCCAACAGTCTTTTAATGGATTGATCAGCCAACTAATTTAATATTGATGTGGGCTTGACCTCTCATAATCCTAACTTCTTGAGTATCGACAAGGGCATCAAATTAATGCTAGCTCCCAGATCACATAAGTACTTCATAAATTCCAATTCACCAACCACATATGGTATTGTGAAAGTTCCTAGATCTTTCAATTTCGAAGGCATTTGGCTGGTGACTATTGAGCTACAAGTACTAGTTAGGGCTACCGTTTGATTATTGTCTCAGGTACGATTTTTAGATAATATATCCTTTAAAAATTTTGCATATTTCGACATATGCTAATGCTTTAAAAAATGAGAGATTTATCTATAGTGTTCTTAGCTTCTCAACAAACTTTGTAAATTGTTCAACTAACTTCTTCTTTTATAGTTGTTGAGGAAAAAGTACCTTGGGCTGATACGGTGGAGCTGCCACATATGGAGGATATTTTCTCATGTCCACTTCTTTCTCCTTTTCTTGATTCTTCTTAACTGGCTAGGTAGGCTCCTCTATTGCTCTTGTGGGTGGTTCAATTTCTTTCCCACTTTGAAGTGTGATAGCCTTTAATTGATTTTGTTCCTGAAGTGTTAGGAACATTTCCAAACTTCTGCATAGAAAAGGTATTTGATAGTTGACTCACTTGGGCTTTTAAATTATGAATGGAAGATGCATGGCTCTTAGTGACTTGCTCAAATTTATCTTCCAACTTCTTGTGTGCATCATCTAAAGTCCCTAGCTTATCTAGGATTCTGTCCAATTTGGCTTCCATCAAGCTTGTTTTGTCTTGTTGGAAGCTTGACTGTTCTTGGGTCTGAACTGTTCTCCATTGTTGTTATTTGACTAGGAGAAGTTAGGGTGATTCTTCCACTCAGGGTTGAATGTGTTGGAGTAGGGATTATTACCTGCTCCACGTCCAAATTGAGCACCCATATAATTGACTTGCTCCAGGTTATCTTCTCTCATCAGGTAGCAGTCCACCGTATCATGATCCAATTGGCCGTGTAGCAGTCCACCGTATCTTCTCTCATCAGGTAGCAGTCCACCGTATCACACTTCAATTGCGCAACCTTTACCGTAGCTAAAGATGACACCTTCATATTATTGAGTTATTGCGTCAAGTTGTCAATCTTAGCTTGCATTTCCATCATCTGATCGATAGAGACAACTCCTTTCTGCTCTCTAAAGTTAGTAGGTTACCTACTATGTTCACTCACCCATAAGCAGCTATTGCTCGCCATCTCTTCTATTAACTCCTCTACTTCATCAACGGTCTTTCTCATTAACGATCCTCCTGGTGCAACATTAATGATGCCTTTAGTATATGGGTTCACTCTATTATAGAAGGTCTGTAGTAGGAACTCCTTCGGTATGTTATGGTATGGGCATCTCCTCTACAGATCCTTATAATGCTCCCATGCTTCATAAATAAACTACCACTCACCTTGCTGGAAATTTATAATTTCCTTAATTATCTTGGTGGTCTTCGTTAGTGGGAAGTATTTATCTAAAAAGGCACGCACCAGCTGCTCCCATGTTGTAATGTTAGTGGGACTTAGTGAATGATACCATACCTTCGCTCTATCTCTAAGCATGAAGGGAAATAACCTAATTCTCACTACATCTTTCGATATCTGGTGATACCGGAAGGTATCACAGATCTTGAGAAAACTCACGATGTGAGGTCTTCATTTGGTAGTTCAGAAAATTGGACGTTCTGCTGAAGGGCTTAATTTCAAATGAGACTGCTTGAACCGATGGTCTAGCCACTCCTTGGTTCGCAAGATTGAACCCTAGGCTCATAAAATCCATGAGGTTGTTTCCTACCAAGGTTAACTTTTTAATCCATGTTCCTTTGAAATTCCTCAACCGAGCTTTGCTAGAACGAATGCATTTCGTCTTAGTCTATCACCTCTGCTGCACAACTTGAACCTCTCGTGACTCTTGTGTTCATGCAAGAGCATGATTCCTAAGTAAAACTAATGAAAAACAAAAACAAAAACAAAAACAAAAATAAAACTATTCTAACACCTTAAACTATAGAACTATATTGCCTTCCCCAGCAATGGCCCCAAAAAACTTGTTCGCTCAAGGTTACACATGCTAAGTATTACTATTTATAACCTTGGTAATTACCAAAAGCGTATGGGTTATTCATGTAGTACCTAAGGTATCGGTCCCATAAGGAAGGGAACTAGTCCAAAAACTAAAGGCAGCTAAGTTCGCAATACCTAATTAAACAACTGCTGTAGAAATTAAAATTAATCGATAATAAAATATAACATCCCATTACCTGTGGAAAGGTTAGAATAGTAAATAGGAGTGTTCAATGAGAGGCATAAGATGCATTTTTATGTTCTTGCGTAATATGACATGCTCCTACAAGTAAATAGTGATATTTTTATGCACATGAAGTTAATTGTAAATGCATTCATGAATAATTCTGGGTACAATTGGATTGAATTGTGATTCATGGAAAATTGTGAATTTTTGAGAAATTATGAATGTTTCTATACTCAAAATATTATTAGTAGAATTACGAATTTTGGTGAACTTAGGATTTATTTTTGTAATTTATAGAGTATTGTGGAAAATAGGAAAAAGAAGAGAAGAAATC
>JAOSBN010000177.1:13463395-13475262 GCA_027563595.1 Erythroxylum suave
AAATATTATTATTAATTAAAATATAACTATTCATTAATTAAAATATTATTATTAATTAATTAATTGCAATATAATTCGTTAATTAATTAAAATATAATTTATTTAGTAATTAAAATATAATTCATTTTGTAATTAATTAATTACATTATTTTTTACAAACCAACCACTATCAATGGTAATGATAATCATTTCTTTATCTTAACCAACCACCATAATTATAATGATTATATCCATTTTCATTCCTCCCTATATTTATTCTCATTCTCATTCTCATTCCTTTTTATAAACCAAGCGCCTCCTGAATGTTTTCTTTGAAAACACCCGCAAGAGCTTCTGACAAACTCACCGGTACCCTTTTGGATAGGTACTCTAGCACTCTCACTATTTTTTCTCACTTGAAATACTGAATGTAAATTTGTGGTATTGTAAATGTACTGCATGTTTGAAGCTTCGGAGTTGTCTATTTATAAGAGTGGATAATAACTGCTGGTTGACTTAGTCAAAGCATGCTTTCCTCACATGACCTCTAATATATCTTCTGCTGTGCGTTTTGTGCCTTTGTCCCTTTAAAGTGTTTTGGCTTGTGCATCTCTTATATGCTGTCCACGTGCATGAGTGAAGTGCTGCGTTTTGGTGCTGATTTGTGCTGTGTTCAGCGTGATTTACATGTGCTGAAGTGCTGTCCACTGTCCACGTGCGTCACCTTATCCTTCCTTCATGCTGCTGTGTCTCCATGTGCTGAAGTGCTGCGTTTTAGTCAGCCTTTATTGATGTGTTTAGTGAGCTTCACGTGCTTCTTGCTTTCTTATGTAACTCACGTTCTAATAATTCTCTAGTCTTCTTCTTTTCTTCGAAATTTCCAGCATCGTCCCCTTCACTTCACACACACGCACAGCCTATGTCTCTTGATCTGAAGTGTTAACTTGAGATTTCATGAACAATCTTGTGTAATTCTTCACAAAATTCAATGATTCTAAAAATTAAAAAATTTTTAAGGAGTAAGAAACAACATTAAACATCTTGCATTTCGTAAGTGGTATTTTGTCGTGCTCCTAATTAAGATTAGCTTCAAAATGACGTGATTATAGGCTGAAAGACTAGGGGTGCCTAGTTACTGCCTGAACACTTACATAGTTGAATGCCCATGGTAATTAGCCACCAAAGTCCAGGTCCAAGTACAAATGAAGATCAAAATCTCTGAAAGTTGCGGACCCGTTAACTAACTTCACATGTCACTGCTTTTGCATTTACATAGTATTATCAATTATGCTCTCGATAAGGAGACGCGGCATAATTATCAACAAAAAGTAAAGACCTCAATTAGACACTTCTCGTGCTTGTTACTGTTGCAATATATTTAGCAAACTGAGTATTCCAGAAAAGGATGCCCTTCACGCTTTTTCTTTCAGAAATTTATAAAAATTTCAACAATAGTTTCCTTCATTGTCAAGTCGAAACAGAGAAAACTTTTGACCCACTAGGGAACAAAATAGACTTGGAACACATACCCAAGTTCGTAGGAAGTACATTCCGAGATAGTTAGGGCAAAAGAAAAGAAAATCCTTGATATACCAAAATCAAGCTTAGTATACACAATCCTGAGCTTACCTTCTCGAGTGCCTTCGACATGTCCTCCACTGTTATGATGATCCCATAGGAGATTCTTTTACATAATAAAGGGAATAACAATCATTAGCTGTACTAGAGGATAAGGGCTGCTTTGTACGAAAGTTTGGGAGAAATGCTGACGTGATCCCCAACCTTTTCTTCAGCGAGCAAAAAAACCTGGACGTATCTTGCAATCGGAATGGAATTGGAGACGGTAGGAATGGAATTGGAGACGGTAGGTTTCTTTGCGAACCTTCCCGATAATAGGGGGATCAATTCTCCTGTTCATGTTTCCGTGTGCCACCCTATGCCCAAGACCATCTATCCACCTATTAATAGGGTGGCACACAGAAATGGGAATAGCCACCCTGCGCCTGAAATAGGGTAGAGACCATAGTACTTTGCCAACCTTCAAATACACTCAATGTTATGGTTACAAGGTTTTAATAAAATTTTTTAGTTATTATATATTTTATAGAATTTGGGCATTACAAGTTTCATTATTTTTATATAAAGTAAAACATATTTATGTATTATTTTATGAATTTATAGATTCAATTGAGTTGTTCCATTTTTGTAATTGTGTAATTAATGATTCAATTTGATCTTAAAAATCAATAATTTTGACAAAGTTAGTGTTCGTTTGATTTAATTAAAAGTTACTTTAAGATTTGTAAAGTTTTAATTTCCTCTAATTAGGCCAAAATTTTCATGATTTTGAAATTATTAGGTTAATGGATTTTGTTAAATTTAGGGAAATTTATGAATATGATTAATTATTTTATAAAATCTAAACTAATAAGGAATTGTATTAAGCGTATAGTATAAGTGTGTTTTTTTTCTTATGTTTAAACATGACGCAAATAGTTTGGATGAGCATGCATAAATTGCTTGAAACAAAGGCATGTCTTATTTATAATAACACTTATAAAACATGACTATGTTTAAGCCTATGTTTATACAAGATCTTTAACACGATAAAGGTTTTTTTTTTTTTTGAAAATGAATAATGTATTAGATTTTCTATAGCCCAGCTATTACAAAATATACAAAAGAGAAATAGACGCATTACCGTCTATCTCTATGTTGACAGAAGTTACAAACACCAAAAGGGAGGTCTAACTAGGTAAACACGATAGTTGTTAAAATATTCAACTGTCAAAGATTCCAGCTGGCTCTCATAGTTGGGGTTAACTATTGATTAACCTTCCTTGCCACTAATGTAGCTCACCATTCAATGTTTTGTATACATTCAATGTTTTGTCCACTAAGTGATATTTATCGTCTTCAACTTGTTGTAACTTTACAGTTCCTTTCTTTCCATATCAGGAAAATGGAGTTGATGAAAGCAACTTTGAAGACTATTGAGTTTTCTTTACCTGGTTGTGTCTGAGTGATAAACCATCTCAAAGTCACTTCCCAATCATACACATAAGTCACAGCACCTACCATATATTGGAATATACTCCAAACGGCTCTGGAATAATCACAAGTGAAAAAGATGTGGTTCCTGTCCTCTTCTACTGCATGGCACTCCTGTCCTCATCTACTGCATGGCACAAAACGCAAATTTTATCAGCTGAATTAAACCATCGACATGTTGTTCTAATGGCCAAGTAGGCAATGAAGGATGCTTTGGGGTTCACGGTATTCTTCCATATAAGAATATACTAACGGACTTGTCTGGTATCATGCTATAATATATGGTGACAAGTTTCATTTGTAAAAGCTCCACTCGGGTTGTATGTAGCATAGTGTCCCTATTTAAGGAAGATACGCCTACAACAAAGAAAATTCTCTGAAGTTTCCCCACCACCTGCCTTCTAATATTAGTTCGGAGACTCTATAGCTTTCATCAGGCAGCGATCCCACAGGTGATCAATAATTGGGTTATGAATTAGGGGCTAAGCTTACACCAGTTATCGATCCAAATCTAGGTTTCTCCCCCTCCTTTGATTGTTGATCATTTTGCAAGCATCACAATTTATAGCCTTCAAAATACAAAAAGTGCACGGGTCATGATTTGTAGTACGTGAAGGGTTGATCCGATGAGGAAGTGTGAAATAATCTAATCCTACATTATCTATGGCTAAGAAAAATGATAAATTGAAAATAAAAATTGCAATGAAAAGTAAATGCGGGAAAGTGATTATCTAAAATTTAACTCGCAAGTTTAACGTAAAAGAAATTGAAATTGAGCAACAAAAAAGTCATAAAGGGAATTAACCAAGAAGAGTTACCAAATTATGAGAGAGGGGATTTCCCTATCATCAATGCTAATATAGTCAATTATACATTATTTTGGTATCGATTCTAGATTATAGTAGGATGGATTACTCTTTCTGGAGTTATAATCTTTAGACCCTAAATTATAAACCCTAATTGAATTATGGAATTTGCAATTTCTCAATTAATAAAAGACCCACAACCATAATTAGATCTTAAGCTCTTTAATAAATTATCCAGTCTCCCATGGGATCTCTCTCCGTATAATAACCGATATGATTAATCATGTGATCTATTGGATCACCTAACTCTTAATAACCCAATCCAATCATTTTTATCTACTTCACCCTTTCAGTTTATTACCGAAATATGCAAATGCTGCAATTAATCACAATACCTAATCACAATAACACACAAATAACTATAATAGTAGTGAATCAAGGTAAAATCCTAAAGGAAAAGTTAGAACATCATCAACAATCCAAGATCCATCGTCATCTCATACATTTAATGAACGGAAATAAAGATAAAAGGGAGAAAGAACTTGGATTGGATGACCTTGAAAGGCAACAACATCAGAAGACCCACTTCCTCTCTCCTCTTCTTCGTCTTCTCTCTCCCTTCTTCTTCTCTCCCTTGAAGCTTTCCCCAAATGACAAAAGTGGACGCTCCTCTTTAAGATTCCATCTCTTTCCTATTTATAGTGTTTCTTTTTTTAGCAACCATAGGGCTTTTTTGAGGTTTGAAAGGTCTAAAAATCCCCTTGAAAATTTAAGTCCGGAAGGCCATCTGCATCTATCTACATGTAGGCTACGATTATGGCCCCTTGTTTGGCTTTCTGTCACAATCATGGCCATTTGTTTGGCTTTCTATTACGATTATGGCTTATTGGTCATGACCGTGGCTCATTGGCCATTTGTTTTGGTTCGACCCTCCTCTGAATCTCCTCCATTCTTCGATATTTGTCCTGAAACACTAGCAAACACATTAAGGCACCTCAAACACATAAAATTGAAGCTTAATCGCATTCACTAACCTACAAAACACACAAAACACAAATACTTAACTAAATAACAAAATCCTAACCTAAACATGCACTAAACATTCAATACAACCACTAAAAACCTCCTAAACTACCTACAGATATAATGCAATCTATGACTATCATTGATGCAATGTTTAATATAGGGATATAGAAGCGACCTCATCTTCAACAACTCATTAAAGAACCAGGAGTAATAGTGAGATTTTTCAATTTGCCAAAGATTACATTCTTGTAGGTGAACTTGATGGACCCACTTTGTCCATAATGCTTCTGTATCTTTTACCATTCCCCACAATTTTTTGCTGAGTAAGACTTTTTGCATAGAACCTATGGAGAGGATACCAAGACCTCTTACTTTCTATGGTAGTGTAATGTTACACCTTTAACTTTGAAGCTCTTCCCTGTGTAACATCTCCTAGCCCATAAATTTTTTTCAGCAGTCTACCAATCTCCTTAACTATTTTTTGAGGTAGGATGATGTGCACTAATCAGTGTGTGTGAAATCTGCTTAGCATTGAAATAATAAAAGTAATTCTCCCATGTAGGATAGAAACTGATTTTGCCACGAAAGGATTTTACATTTGATTCTCTCCAGTGTAGTAATTCAATCAATATACTTTAGCCTAAATGAAGATATCGTCACCCCTAGGTATCACAGATATGGAGGATGGATATTTAGCCCTGTTGGTCCACTAAATTCACTAGGATTATGTACATCAGGTAATGACATCAAAGTAAATTTCTCCATAGTGATCCTAAGTCTAGACCACTTTGAGAAGACTTTCTAGGAATTGATTAGTATGTTTATAGATGCAATACCAATAGCACAAAACATCATAAGGTTATTGGTGAAAATAATAACTGTGAGTTTCATCTCATGACATTTCTGATGGAACTAAAAGTGACCGTTGGAAGCCGTAAGAGCTCAGATGAGTTTAGACAACCCTTCCATAAATAAGGTAAATAGATAAGGGGATAGTGGGTCCCTTTATCTAAGTCCCTTAGCGTTCTTGAAAGTTTTAGGGGGAATTCCATTAACCATACAACTCAAGGTAGGAGTTTAAACACATTCCATAAGCCAATTCACAAAAACCGAAGGCATGTATAAGATTTACATAAATGTTCTAATGGAACTCCAATTTACTATATAATAGGCTTTGTAGAAGTCGATCTTCAACATACAACTCCTGATAAGTTTTTTCTTATGTTAGTCTCCTGATAAGTTTGTGAGTTAAACATAGCCTTGAACATAGTTGTTATAATTATCATATTCTTGTATGAGTGTCTAGAATTGCTGATTAAAAGGAATCAGCTATAAAATCAAATTTAAGTCTCTATTACTTTATGAAATAAGAGGTTTGATTTCATAAATATTCATGTTAGAATTGACTTAATTTAGAGAAACTATACTATGAATGTACTAACTATGACGTTTTAGTCAAATTTCAATTCCTTGTGGATTAAAAATATGGTCTTTAAAAATTTTTATAAACTTTTTATATTGCCATTACATTGATGATTAAGTAATTACATTCACTATTAACGATCCAAGGTTGTGTTTAAAGTATTTGGTTATTGAATTTTGTGGAATTTGAAAATTGTCTAGTTTCATGGTGTTTTTGATGAAGTTAAACCTATTTATATATTGTTTTATGAAATTATATAATAAATTCAATTGTTGTATGACTGTATATATCCTTATTCCTTTATAGAGTGTAATATATGGTACAACACATGGGGTTTAATCATTATTAGTCATAAATTAGTTTTTTGAATTCTTTATATAAGTGTCTGAGTATTTATGTTTGGGTTTATGTGAATGCAAGTAGCGTCTTGGTTTTATGTGTTGTTGTTTGGAATCAATATGTTTATGAAGCAATTTGTCCAGAATAATATGCGAAGGTAAAGATGATTTCGACAGAAATTTTACAAAGCTATAATTTTTAATAGGGTTACATCACTATTGAAGACAATTATTATCATTTTAAAGTTTGATGATGTAATTAAGTTATCATTCTTACTTCATGTCTAATTCACCATTTTGGCTTGAATAATACTTTTTTTGATGTCATTCACTGCTTTCATCATGTTTTATTTAATATATAATAATTGTTGAAAAGTTTTTACATTATGTTATGTTTTTTCTATTTTCGTTTCCATTTCTAGTTATTAAATGAGATATTAAAATGCTAATATAAAAAGTGAATTATGACCCATAGTATGTAAAGAATCTTAATTTTTACTAAAATTATTTTTCAATTCATTTTTTCCTTTTATATGTTTTACAACAGAACAATTAGTTGTCCAATAAGCTCTCATCTTCTTTTCTTTGTGTCACCCATGTTAAACATATTAAGTTTATAGCCCCACTATTATTCGATTTATAACCTTTAGATGTTTTCAAAATATAATGCAATAAAAGGATTTCTATTAATAGTTAGTTATATGTTCATACTTGTTAACAATTATAGTACGTTAGTGTATACTGAATTCTTATAGATTCAAATAACATTAATGTATGTTCATATTGACAATGAACAAGTGTATTATATTAAATACAAAATAGCCATTTTTCCCAAGCCCTGCTTTACATTGAAGAGCATCGATAATCATCCAGCTTTGTCATTCGTCGTTCGTCATCTCTAGTTGTCCGTCTGTCTAGGTAAGTCATTCAACTTTTATTTAGTTTTTATGTTTTGCTTTAATATTTTGAGTATATGTGTTTGAGTTTTGTGTGAATGTAAAAAAGTTCTTGGTTTTGTGTTATTGTTTGGAATTTTATTATAATAATTGATGAGTAGATGTATGAATTATATAAGTACTTATTAAATGTGGAATGATTTTATCTCTTATGGATGATGTGTTTTTATAAAGCAATTAGATGGTCTATAGGCTAGAAACCCATGATGCAGCTCTATTAAAGGTTATCGGTGAAACATTCCATGAGCGTATAAGTCACAACGAGAAGAGCCTTTCTCAATTCATATGGTCTAATAATGTCACATACCTTGGTGATGTTATGGTGATAATTGAAAACTGTAATTCATAATTTTAGACATAAAACATACGAAATCCACTTATAAGAGAAACGATGTCTTTTGTAAACCACTTGGATGGTATATAGGTTAGAAACCCATGATGCAACTCTCTTGAGGCTTATCGATGAACTATTCCACGAGCCCAGTAGTCACAACGAGAAGAGCATTTCTCGATTCATGTGGTCTAACAATGCTCTTAGATTAGGGTATATATCAATATATGCTTGTAAGCATAATTGTGTTATATTTTGGAAGGACAATAAAGATCTTAAAGATGTACCATTTATAGTATGTCTAGGTGGCGAGAGAATGATGGGAAAAGGAAAAAGATATTGCATAAAATAATGAGATTCTTCCTATTAAACCACAATCACAAAGGCATTGTATGTCAACAAAAACATTATAGCTATGAGGTGGCATAAAGATAAACGTATTGATGATAACATTATGCGTCATCCAATAAACTCAAAAGTATGGAAAGACTTTGAAGGAAAGTTTATATGGTTTGCAGAGGATTGTCATAACGTTCAGCTTAGTTTAGCCTCAGATAGATTTAATCCATTCGGTAATATAAGTACTTCTTACAGCATATGCCTAGTAATTCTCGTGCCATACAATTTACCTTCATGGAAGTGTATAAAGGAGCCTTTTATGTTATTGTCTTTACTTATTCCAGGACCTCCTGCTCTTGATAAGGATATTGATGTATACATGCAACCACTAATTGATGACTTAAACCATCTTTTGGAGGTTGGATTAGAAACTTATAATGTTGTTGAAGGTGAAACACTAATAATGCATACGTTTTTATGGACTATATATGATTTTTCAGCTTATGGGAATTTGTTTGGATGGAGTACTAAAGGGTATATAACCTATCTTGTGTGTAACCACTAAACTCCTTTGACGAGGCTATAAAGTAAAATATATTATACGGGACATTGTCATTGTTTGGAACATGGGTATAAATGGTGAAGAAGTAAATTATTTAATGGCAAAGAACTGGGTGAAGCTCCTTTGCACTTGTCTGATGATGATGTGTTTTACCAATTATTAGATTTGGGTGACATTATACATGAAAAAACCAAAGTAATAGAAAGCAAAAGTGAAGTGTTGTTGAGCTTAATTGGAATCAAAAAAGCATAATTTTCAATTTGTTATATTGGAAGAAATTACTATTAAGGCATAATCTTGATGTGATGCATATTGAAAAAAAATCATTTATGATAATATTTTAAGTACTTTGATGGAAATTTATGGCAAATTGAAAGACACAATTAAGGCTATATCAGACTTAAGATACATGAATATCGAAAATATTTGCATTTGAAAAGAAGAGATGATGGATCATACATCATTCCACCTACTTACTACAACATGTCAAAAAAGAAGAAGCAAAATTTTTATTAATTTCTCAAATCAGTCAAGTTTTTAGATGGGTATGCATCTCATATAACCCTTGTCTCAATTTCAAAGAGGGAAAAGTTTTAGGGTTAGAAAGTTGTGATTGTCATGTACTTCTGCAATGGTTATTTCTTGTTGGAATAGATGGGTGTTTGTCGAAGGATATGTTAATAAATTTGGGACAATTAGGTGAATTTTTAAAGCAATTATGTTGAAAGTAGAACAACTTCAAAAAATGTCAAAAGACATAGCTTTGATTCCATGCAAGTTTGAACTAGTATTCCCTCCATCTTTTTTTTTTTAATGTTGTAGTGTATTGGGCAATTTACTTACCACATGAGGCAAAAATCTATGGACCAATTCAATTTCGATGGATGTTCTCCATTGAAAGGTAGTTTATATTAACTTTTATTTTTCTTAAATTATTAGTTAGTAACAGTTGAACATGTTTTATATTTTGTTTAGGTTTTTAGGCTTTCTTAAACACTATGTGCGTAATAGAGCTCAACCTAAAGGGTCTATTGTAGATGCTTATATGGAAAATGAATACTTGACATTTTATTCGATGTATTTAAATGACGTGTAGATAAGAACGTAACCTTGATTTTGATCAATATAATGGCTTGTCAGTTTTCTCCCAAAAAGTAAGGCCACTTGGAACAGGAAATATACGGAGTTAACTAAAAAGGAACTTGAAATTGGCCATTGGTATATTTTGAAAAATTGTGAGGAAGTCAATTTATATATGGAGTATGTATATTACTTTTCATTCATTAAATGATAATATACAAAAATCACGTCTTTTCTTCATCCTTATCTCAAATTTTCCAACTAGCAAGTGTTTAGATCCCCACTCTTTCTCTTGCATGTCACACTTTCTAAATTCTTTCTTTTATTTTTTTTAACTTATGTAGAAAAAAATACAATATCCAACCAGTTTACAAGTAAAAATTTTAACAAAGAAAATTAAAAAATTTAACAATCCTAAGCTTAAAAGCACAGATACATGTAATCTTTTATGGATTATCTGATTGTATCTCCCACTTATACATAATAAGATTAATCATCGATTAAATTCCATAGTAGTTATAGTTGTTTAATATACGACGATAGCTTATTACTATATTTTTGTTAGGAATGTATGTTATCTTAACTAATAAATCGATCTTTAGATAGATTTTGTATGTTATACCTTATTTTATCTTTTTCTTCTTTGAACTCATTTTTTATTAAATTATAATCGTATTCAAATCTTTCACTAAAAAAGAATGTTAAATTCAATTTTATGTAACTTACTTTATCTCTCTTCTTTTTAAGTTAGTTTTTACAAATGCCTAGTGGTCATCGATTCACGGGATAAAGACGACATTCACTCCTCTTTTTGGGTATGTTTCTTGATTAAGCAGTCTCTTCTACTGTGGTATTTCCTAGGTTTTGTGTTTTGTGTTTTCTGAAATTTCTATTCTTTATGCGTTTTTTGTTTTCATATTAGCTTCTTTGTGTGATTTAAGGTTGAATGCTTTCTGGGTTTTATTATTTTGATCTCTTTGTATTTGATATTATTGGGTTTATGTCAAGATTGAATATTTGTGCTTAATGATCTTATGGGAGATCTTCTCTTGTTCTTTCACTTCAATAGATCCCATTTCTCTACTCTGCCAATATAGCTCTGGTAAGGCTTAGATCTATACAATCTTATGAATGGTTACTTGGTTTATTCTGATTGCATTTGGTTTTGTTCTACTTGTTATAATAAACTATTGCAATTTTTTCCTTCTCTTTTTAACGGTAAATTGATGCACACAACTAAATGCTCGATGACTTGGTAATTTTAAAAACTCTTAACATTTATATCTTCTTGATAATTTTTCTTTTGTTAAAGTTCTAATTTTTGCTACCTAGTTTGTTGTGGTTTCCTTTGATACACATTTTTTATAAAAATTGTATTTTATTTATTTATTTACTCTTTTTAACCTACATCACTTATTTGTAGTTTTTTGTTGTATTATTACTATACTTTTTTTTTATTGTCACATTTATATGAGAGTTTACTAAAAACAGCCTCTCTACTCTATAAGAGTAATGTTGAGTACTATCAGACCTCCCTAAACCACACATTGATGTGGGATTTAGATTGAGTGTGATGATGATGATGGTAGAAATCATGCGTTATCACCATCTTTGCTACTATCACTACTCATACTAGTACTAGTAGTAGTAGTAGTAGTAGTAGTGGTAGTAGTAGTAGAAGTAGTAGTAGTAGTAGTAGTAGTAGTTGTTGTTGTTGTTGTTGTTGTAGCACCCCCTTACCGTAGGGTACACATCGGGACGCCCGCAGGTCGTTCTGACACGTATTCCACGATAAAGGTGCACTACCGAGCAACCAACTGCAAACCACACAGCATCCTAGATAAAAATCACTGAAAATTGAAACCAAAAATATACTTTTCATTCCATTTTTCCTTGAATCCATACTTATACATTTTATCCAAATACACTGCTCAAAAGAACTAAATACATCCTATCTAGGTCATCCAAAAGAAATC